>CAWUFW010016158.1:215000-324039 GCA_963921515.1 Calotriton arnoldi | reverse complement strand
TTTAGCTCACTCCACCACCCCAGTTCAGACATGGCCATATGCAAATCAGTCTGACCCTGTGCCTCATGGGAACAGTCCAGCCCGAACTGCCAAGCCATGTCTTCCCTGGACCGGAAACAAGCATCCTGGGACCGGTTTCTGGCTATTCAGCCGTCATCAGCCAGGCTAGCTTGAATCCAGTGGCAAAGTGAGCAAGGGACCCACGTCTGGGCATACCCTGCCAACTTAGGGCGAACAAAGCGATACCAAAGGGGATGATGGACGGAGCGCTTGAGCTAATCAAACACTCACCCCCAGTCAACTGATCTGGGTTTAATCCATCATCATTCTTTAGCTCACTCCACCACCCCAGTTCAGACATGGCCATATGCAAATCAGTCTGACCCTGTGCCTCATGGGAACAGTCCAGCCCGAACTGCCAAGCCATGTCTTCCCTGGACCGGAAACAAGCATCCTGGGACCGGTTTCTGGCTATTCAGCCGTCATCAGCCAGGCTAGCTTGAATCCAGTGGCAAAGTGAGCAAGGGACCCACGTCTGGGCATACCCTGCCAACTTAGGGCGAACAAAGCGATACCAAAGGGGATGATGGACGGAGCGCTTGAGCTAATCAAACACTCACCCCCAGTCAACTGATCTGGGTTTAATCCATCATCATTCTTTAGCTCACTCCACCACCCCAGTTCAGACATGGCCATATGGAAATCAGTCTGACCCTGTGCCTCATGGGAACAGTCCAGCCCGAACTGCCAAGCCATGTCTTCCCTGGACCGGAAACAAGCATCCTGGGACCGGTTTCTGGCTATTCAGCCGTCATCAGCCAGGCTAGCTTGAATCCAGTGGCAAAGTGAGCAAGGGACCCACGTCTGGGCATACCCTGCCAACTTAGGGCGAACAAAGCGATACCAAAGGGGATGATGGACGGAGCGCTTGAGCTAATCAAACACTCACCCCCAGTCAACTGATCTGGGTTTAATCCATCATCATTCTTTAGCTCACTCCACCACCCCAGTTCAGACATGGCCATATGCAAATCAGTCTGACCCTGTGCCTCATGGGAACAGTCCAGCCCGAACTGCCAAGCCATGTCTTCCCTGGACCAGAAACAAGCATCCTGGGACCGGTTTCTGGCTATTCAGCCGTCATCAGCCAGGCTAGCTTGAATCCAGTGGCAAAGTGAGCAAGGGACCCACGTCTGGGCATACCCTGCCAACTTAGGGCGAACAAAGCGATACCAAAGGGGATGATGGACGGAGCGCTTGAGCTAATCAAACACTCACCCCCAGTCAACTGATCTGGGTTTAATCCATCATCATTCTTTAGCTCACTCCACCACCCCAGTTCAGACATGGCCATATGCAAATCAGTCTGACCCTGTGCCTCATGGGAACAGTCCAGCCCGAACTGCCAAGCCATGTCTTCCCTGGACCGGAAACAAGCATCCTGGGACCGGTTTCTGGCTATTCAGCCGTCATCAGCCAGGCTAGCTTGAATCCAGTGGCAAAGTGAGCAAGGGACCCACGTCTGGGCATACCCTGCCAACTTAGGGCGAACAAAGCGATACCAAAGGGGATGATGGACGGAGCGCTTGAGCTAATCAAACACTCACCCCCAGTCAACTGATCTGGGTTTAATCCATCATCATTCTTTAGCTCACTCCACCACCCCAGTTCAGACATGGCCATATGCAAATCAGTCTGACCCTGTGCCTCATGGGAACAGTCCAGCCCGAACTGCCAAGCCATGTCTTCCCTGGACCGGAAACAAGCATCCTGGGACCGGTTTCTGGCTATTCAGCCGTCATCAGCCAGGCTAGCTTGAATCCAGTGGCAAAGTGAGCAAGGGACCCACGTCTGGGCATACCCTGCCAACTTAGGGCGAACAAAGCGATACCAAAGGGGATGATGGACGGAGCGCTTGAGCTAATCAAACACTCACCCCCAGTCAACTGATCTGGGTTTAATCCATCATCATTCTTTAGCTCACTCCACCACCCCAGTTCAGACATGGCCATATGCAAATCAGTCTGACCCTGTGCCTCATGGGAACAGTCCAGCCCGAACTGCCAAGCCATGTCTTCCCTGGACCGGAAACAAGCATCCTGGGACCGGTTTCTGGCTATTCAGCCGTCATCAGCCAGGCTAGCTTGAATCCAGTGGCAAAGTGAGCAAGGGACCCACGTCTGGGCATACCCTGCCAACTTAGGGCGAACAAAGCGATACCAAAGGGGATGATGGACGGAGCGCTTGAGCTAATCAAACACTCACCCCCAGTCAACTGATCTGGGTTTAATCCATCATCATTCTTTAGCTCACTCCACCACCCCAGTTCAGACATGGCCATATGCAAATCAGTCTGACCCTGTGCCTCATGGGAACAGTCCAGCCCGAACTGCCAAGCCATGTCTTCCCTGGACCGGAAACAAGCATCCTGGGACCGGTTTCTGGCTATTCAGCCGTCATCAGCCAGGCTAGCTTGAATCCAGTGGCAAAGTGAGCAAGGGACCCACGTCTGGGCATACCCTGCCAACTTAGGGCGAACAAAGCGATACCAAAGGGGATGATGGACGGAGCGCTTGAGCTAATCAAACACTCACCCCCAGTCAACTGATCTGGGTTTAATCCATCATCATTCTTTAGCTCACTCCACCACCCCAGTTCAGACATGGCCATATGCAAATCAGTCTGACCCTGTGCCTCATGGGAACAGTCCAGCCCGAACTGCCAAGCCATGTCTTCCCTGGACCAGAAACAAGCATCCTGGGACCGGTTTCTGGCTATTCAGCCGTCATCAGCCAGGCTAGCTTGAATCCAGTGGCAAAGTGAGCAAGGGACCCACGTCTGGGCATACCCTGCCAACTTAGGGCGAACAAAGCGATACCAAAGGGGATGATGGACGGAGCGCTTGAGCTAATCAAACACTCACCCCCAGTCAACTGATCTGGGTTTAATCCATCATCATTCTTTAGCTCACTCCACCACCCCAGTTCAGACATGGCCATATGCAAATCAGTCTGACCCTGTGCCTCATGGGAACAGTCCAGCCCGAACTGCCAAGCCATGTCTTCCCTGGACCGGAAACAAGCATCCTGGGACCGGTTTCTGGCTATTCAGCCGTCATCAGCCAGGCTAGCTTGAATCCAGTGGCAAAGTGAGCAAGGGACCCACGTCTGGGCATACCCTGCCAACTTAGGGCGAACAAAGCGATACCAAAGGGGATGATGGACGGAGCGCTTGAGCTAATCAAACACTCACCCCCAGTCAACTGATCTGGGTTTAATCCATCATCATTCTTTAGCTCACTCCACCACCCCAGTTCAGACATGGCCATATGCAAATCAGTCTGACCCTGTGCCTCATGGGAACAGTCCAGCCCGAACTGCCAAGCCATGTCTTCCCTGGACCGGAAACAAGCATCCTGGGACCGGTTTCTGGCTATTCAGCCGTCATCAGCCAGGCTAGCTTGAATCCAGTGGCAAAGTGAGCAAGGGACCCACGTCTGGGCATACCCTGCCAACTTAGGGCGAACAAAGCGATACCAAAGGGGATGATGGACGGAGCGCTTGAGCTAATCAAACACTCACCCCCAGTCAACTGATCTGGGTTTAATCCATCATCATTCTTTAGCTCACTCCACCACCCCAGTTCAGACATGGCCATATGCAAATCAGTCTGACCCTGTGCCTCATGGGAACAGTCCAGCCCGAACTGCCAAGCCATGTCTTCCCTGGACCGGAAACAAGCATCCTGGGACCGGTTTCTGGCTATTCAGCCGTCATCAGCCAGGCTAGCTTGAATCCAGTGGCAAAGTGAGCAAGGGACCCACGTCTGGGCATACCCTGCCAACTTAGGGCGAACAAAGCGATACCAAAGGGGATGATGGACGGAGCGCTTGAGCTAATCAAACACTCACCCCCAGTCAACTGATCTGGGTTTAATCCATCATCATTCTTTAGCTCACTCCACCACCCCAGTTCAGACATGGCCATATGCAAATCAGTCTGACCCTGTGCCTCATGGGAACAGTCCAGCCCGAACTGCCAAGCCATGTCTTCCCTGGACCGGAAACAAGCATCCTGGGACCGGTTTCTGGCTATTCAGCCGTCATCAGCCAGGCTAGCTTGAATCCAGTGGCAAAGTGAGCAAGGGACCCACGTCTGGGCATACCCTGCCAACTTAGGGCGAACAAAGCGATACCAAAGGGGATGATGGACGGAGCGCTTGAGCTAATCAAACACTCACCCCCAGTCAACTGATCTGGGTTTAATCCATCATCATTCTTTAGCTCACTCCACCACCCAAGTTCAGACATGGCCATATGCAAATCAGTCTGACCCTGTGCCTCATGGGAACAGTCCAGCCCGAACTGCCAAGCCATGTCTTCCCTGGACCGGAAACAAGCATCCTGGGACCGGTTTCTGGCTATTCAGCCGTCATCAGCCAGGCTAGCTTGAATCCAGTGGCAAAGTGAGCAAGGGACCCACGTCTGGGCATACCCTGCCAACTTAGGGTGAACAAAGCGATACCAAAGGGGATGATGGACGGAGCGCTTGAGCTAATCAAACACTCACCCCCAGTCAACTGATCTGGGTTTAATCCATCATCATTCTTTAGCTCACTCCACCACCCCAGTTCAGACATGGCCATATGCAAATCAGTCTGACCCTGTGCCTCATGGGAACAGTCCAGCCCGAACTGCCAAGCCATGTCTTCCCTGGACCGGAAACAAGCATCCTGGGACCGGTTTCTGGCTATTCAGCCGTCATCAGCCAGGCTAGCTTGAATCCAGTGGCAAAGTGAGCAAGGGACCCACGTCTGGGCATACCCTGCCAACTTAGGGCGAACAAAGCGATACCAAAGGGGATGATGGACGGAGCGCTTGAGCTAATCAAACACTCACCCCCAGTCAACTGATCTGGGTTTAATCCATCATCATTCTTTAGCTCACTCCACCACCCCAGTTCAGACATGGCCATATGCAAATCAGTCTGACCCTGTGCCTCATGGGAACAGTCCAGCCCGAACTGCCAAGCCATGTCTTCCCTGGACCGGAAACAAGCATCCTGGGACCGGTTTCTGGCTATTCAGCCGTCATCAGCCAGGCTAGCTTGAATCCAGTGGCAAAGTGAGCAAGGGACCCACGTCTGGGCATACCCTGCCAACTTAGGGCGAACAAAGCGATACCAAAGGGGATGATGGACGGAGCGCTTGAGCTAATCAAACACTCACCCCCAGTCAACTGATCTGGGTTTAATCCATCATCATTCTTTAGCTCACTCCACCACCCAAGTTCAGACATGGCCATATGCAAATCAGTCTGACCCTGTGCCTCATGGGAACAGTCCAGCCCGAACTGCCAAGCCATGTCTTCCCTGGACCGGTTTCTGGCTATTCAGCCGTCATCAGCCAGGCTAGCTTGAATCCAGTGGCAAAGTGAGCAAGGGACCCACGTCTGGGCATACCCTGCCAACTTAGGGTGAACAAAGCGATACCAAAGGGGATGATGGACGGAGCGCTTGAGCTAATCAAACACTCACCCCCAGTCAACTGATCTGGGTTTAATCCATCATCATTCTTTAGCTCACTCCACCACCCCAGTTCAGACATGGCCATATGCAAATCAGTCTGACCCTGTGCCTCATGGGAACAGTCCAGCCCGAACTGCCAAGCCATGTCTTCCCTGGACCGGAAACAAGCATCCTGGGACCGGTTTCTGGCTATTCAGCCGTCATCAGCCAGGCTAGCTTGAATCCAGTGGCAAAGTGAGCAAGGGACCCACGTCTGGGCATACCCTGCCAACTTAGGGCGAACAAAGCGATACCAAAGGGGATGAAAGACGGAGCGCTTGAGCTAATCAAACACTCACCCCCAGTCAACTGATCTGGGTTTAATCCATCATCATTCTTTAGCTCACTCCACCACCCCAGTTCAGACATGGCCATATGCAAATCAGTCTGACCCTGTGCCTCATGGGAACAGTCCAGCCCGAACTCCCAAGCCATGTCTTCCCTGGACCGGAAACAAGCATCCTGGGACCGGTTTCTGGCTATTCAGCCGTCATCAGCCAGGCTAGCTTGAATCCAGTGGCAAAGTGAGTAAGGGACCCACGTCTGGGCATACCTTGCCAACTTAGGGCGAACAAAGCGATACCAAAGGGGATGATGGACGGAGCGCTTGAGCTAATCAAACACTCACCCCCAGTCAACTGATCTGGGTTTAATCCATCATCATTCTTTAGCTCACTCCACCACCCCAGTTCAGACATGGCCATATGGAAATCAGTCTGACCCTGTGCCTCATGGGAACAGTCCAGCCCGAACTGCCAAGCCATGTCTTCCCTGGACCGGAAACAAGCATCCTGGGACCGGTTTCTGGCTATTCAGCCGTCATCAGCCAGGCTAGCTTGAATCCAGTGGCAAAGTGAGCAAGGGACCCACGTCTGGGCATACCCTGCCAACTTAGGGCGAACAAAGCGATACCAAAGGGGATGATGGACGGAGCGCTTGAGCTAATCAAACACTCACCCCCAGTCAACTGATCTGGGTTTAATCCATCATCATTCTTTAGCTCACTCCACCACCCCAGTTCAGACATGGCCATATGCAAATCAGTCTGACCCTGTGCCTCATGGGAACAGTCCAGCCCGAACTGCCAAGCCATGTCTTCCCTGGACCAGAAACAAGCATCCTGGGACCGGTTTCTGGCTATTCAGCCGTCATCAGCCAGGCTAGCTTGAATCCAGTGGCAAAGTGAGCAAGGGACCCACGTCTGGGCATACCCTGCCAACTTAGGGCGAACAAAGCGATACCAAAGGGGATGATGGACGGAGCGCTTAAGCTAATCAAACACTCACCCCCAGTCAACTGATCTGGGTTTAATCCATCATCATTCTTTAGCTCACTCCACCACCCAAGTTCAGACATGGCCATATGCAAATCAGTCTGACCCTGTGCCTCATGGGAACAGTCCAGCCCGAACTGCCAAGCCATGTCTTCCCTGGACCGGAAACAAGCATCCTGGGACCGGTTTCTGGCTATTCAGCCGTCATCAGCCAGGCTAGCTTGAATCCAGTGGCAAAGTGAGCAAGGGACCCACGTCTGGGCATACCCTGCCAACTTAGGGTGAACAAAGCGATACCAAAGGGGATGATGGACGGAGCGCTTGAGCTAATCAAACACTCACCCCCAGTCAACTGATCTGGGTTTAATCCATCATCATTCTTTAGCTCACTCCACCACCCCAGTTCAGACATGGCCATATGCAAATCAGTCTGACCCTGTGCCTCATGGGAACAGTCCAGCCCGAACTGCCAAGCCATGTCTTCCCTGGACCGGAAACAAGCATCCTGGGACCGGTTTCTGGCTATTCAGCCGTCATCAGCCAGGCTAGCTTGAATCCAGTGGCAAAGTGAGCAAGGGACCCACGTCTGGGCATACCCTGCCAACTTAGGGCGAACAAAGCGATACCAAAGGGGATGATGGACGGAGCGCTTGAGCTAATCAAACACTCACCCCCAGTCAACTGATCTGGGTTTAATCCATCATCATTCTTTAGCTCACTCCACCACCCCAGTTCAGACATGGCCATATGCAAATCAGTCTGACCCTGTGCCTCATGGGAACAGTCCAGCCCGAACTGCCAAGCCATGTCTTCCCTGGACCGGAAACAAGCATCCTGGGACCGGTTTCTGGCTATTCAGCCGTCATCAGCCAGGCTAGCTTGAATCCAGTGGCAAAGTGAGCAAGGGACCCACGTCTGGGCATACCCTGCCAACTTAGGGCGAACAAAGCGATACCAAAGGGGATGATGGACGGAGCGCTTGAGCTAATCAAACACTCACCCCCAGTCAACTGATCTGGGTTTAATCCATCATCATTCTTTAGCTCACGCCACCACCCCAGTTCAGACATGGCCATATGGAAATCAGTCTGACCCTGTGCCTCATGGGAACAGTCCAGCCCGAACTGCCAAGCCATGTCTTCCCTGGACCGGAAACAAGCATCCTGGGACCGGTTTCTGGCTATTCAGCCGTCATCAGCCAGGCTAGCTTGAATCCAGTGGCAAAGTGAGCAAGGGACCCACGTCTGGGCATACCCTGCCAACTTAGGGCGAACAAAGCGATACCAAAGGGGATGATGGACGGAGCGCTTGAGCTAATCAAACACTCACCCCCAGTCAACTGATCTGGGTTTAATCCATCATCATTCTTTAGCTCACTCCACCACCCCAGTTCAGACATGGCCATATGCAAATCAGTCTGACCCTGTGCCTCATGGGAACAGTCCAGCCCGAACTGCCAAGCCATGTCTTCCCTGGACCAGAAACAAGCATCCTGGGACCGGTTTCTGGCTATTCAGCCGTCATCAGCCAGGCTAGCTTGAATCCAGTGGCAAAGTGAGCAAGGGACCCACGTCTGGACATACCCTGCCAACTTAGGGTGAACAAAGCGATACCAAAGGGGATGATGGACGGAGCGCTTGAGCTAATCAAACACTCACCCCCAGTCAACTGATCTGGGTTTAATCCATCATCATTCTTTAGCTCACTCCACCACCCCAGTTCAGACATGGCCATATGCAAATCAGTCTGACCCTGTGCCTCATGGGAACAGTCCAGCCCGAACTGCCAAGCCATGTCTTCCCTGGACCGGAAACAAGCATCCTGGGACCGGTTTCTGGCTATTCAGCCGTCATCAGCCAGGCTAGCTTGAATCCAGTGGCAAAGTGAGCAAGGGACCCACGTCTGGGCATACCCTGCCAACTTAGGGCGAACAAAGCGATACCAAAGGGGATGATGGACGGAGCGCTTGAGCTAATCAAACACTCACCCCCAGTCAACTGATCTGGGTTTAATCCATCATCATTCTTTAGCTCACTCCACCACCCCAGTTCAGACATGGCCATATGCAAATCAGTCTGACCCTGTGCCTCATGGGAACAGTCCAGCCCGAACTGCCAAGCCATGTCTTCCCTGGACCGGAAACAAGCATCCTGGGACCGGTTTCTGGCTATTCAGCCGTCATCAGCCAGGCTAGCTTGAATCCAGTGGCAAAGTGAGCAAGGGACCCACGTCTGGGCATACCCTGCCAACTTAGGGCGAACAAAGCGATACCAAAGGGGATGATGGACGGAGCGCTTGAGCTAATCAAACACTCACCCCCAGTCAACTGATCTGGGTTTAATCCATCATCATTCTTTAGCTCACTCCACCACCCCAGTTCAGACATGGCCATATGCAAATCAGTCTGACCCTGTGCCTCATGGGAACAGTCCAGCCCGAACTGCCAAGCCATGTCTTCCCTGGACCGGAAACAAGCATCCTGGGACCGGTTTCTGGCTATTCAGCCGTCATCAGCCAGGCTAGCTTGAATCCAGTGGCAAAGTGAGCAAGGGACCCACGTCTGGGCATACCCTGCCAACTTAGGGCGAACAAAGCGATACCAAAGGGGATGATGGACGGAGCGCTTGAGCTAATCAAACACTCACCCCCAGTCAACTGATCTGGGTTTAATCCATCATCATTCTTTAGCTCACTCCACCACCCCAGTTCAGACATGGCCATATGCAAATCAGTCTGACCCTGTGCCTCATGGGAACAGTCCAGCCCGAACTGCCAAGCCATGTCTTCCCTGGACCGGAAACAAGCATCCTGGGACCGGTTTCTGGCTATTCAGCCGTCATCAGCCAGGCTAGCTTGAATCCAGTGGCAAAGTGAGCAAGGGACCCACGTCTGGGCATACCCTGCCAACTTAGGGCGAACAAAGCGATACCAAAGGGGATGATGGACGGAGCGCTTGAGCTAATCAAACACTCACCCCCAGTCAACTGATCTGGGTTTAATCCATCATCATTCTTTAGCTCACTCCACCACCCCAGTTCAGACATGGCCATATGCAAATCAGTCTGACCCTGTGCCTCATGGGAACAGTCCAGCCCGAACTGCCAAGCCATGTCTTCCCTGGACCGGAAACAAGCATCCTGGGACCGGTTTCTGGCTATTCAGCCGTCATCAGCCAGGCTAGCTTGAATCCAGTGGCAAAGTGAGCAAGGGACCCACGTCTGGGCATACCCTGCCAACTTAGGGCGAACAAAGCGATACCAAAGGGGATGATGGACGGAGCGCTTGAGCTAATCAAACACTCACCCCCAGTCAACTGATCTGGGTTTAATCCATCATCATTCTTTAGCTCACTCCACCACCCCAGTTCAGACATGGCCATATGCAAATCAGTCTGACCCTGTGCCTCATGGGAACAGTCCAGCCCGAACTGCCAAGCCATGTCTTCCCTGGACCGGAAACAAGCATCCTGGGACCGGTTTCTGGCTATTCAGCCGTCATCAGCCAGGCTAGCTTGAATCCAGTGGCAAAGTGAGCAAGGGACCCACGTCTGGGCATACCCTGCCAACTTAGGGCGAACAAAGCGATACCAAAGGGGATGATGGACGGAGCGCTTGAGCTAATCAAACACTCACCCCCAGTCAACTGATCTGGGTTTAATCCATCATCATTCTTTAGCTCACTCCACCACCCCAGTTCAGACATGGCCATATGCAAATCAGTCTGACCCTGTGCCTCATGGGAACAGTCCAGCCCGAACTGCCAAGCCATGTCTTCCCTGGACCGGAAACAAGCATCCTGGGACCGGTTTCTGGCTATTCAGCCGTCATCAGCCAGGCTAGCTTGAATCCAGTGGCAAAGTGAGCAAGGGACCCACGTCTGGGCATACCCTGCCAACTTAGGGCGAACAAAGCGATACCAAAGGGGATGATGGACGGAGCGCTTGAGCTAATCAAACACTCACCCCCAGTCAACTGATCTGGGTTTAATCCATCATCATTCTTTAGCTCACTCCACCACCCCAGTTCAGACATGGCCATATGCAAATCAGTCTGACCCTGTGCCTCATGGGAACAGTCCAGCCCGAACTGCCAAGCCATGTCTTCCCTGGACCGGAAACAAGCATCCTGGGACCGGTTTCTGGCTATTCAGCCGTCATCAGCCAGGCTAGCTTGAATCCAGTGGCAAAGTGAGCAAGGGACCCACGTCTGGGCATACCCTGCCAACTTAGGGCGAACAAAGCGATACCAAAGGGGATGATGGACGGAGCGCTTGAGCTAATCAAACACTCACCCCCAGTCAACTGATCTGGGTTTAATCCATCATCATTCTTTAGCTCACTCCACCACCCCAGTTCAGACATGGCCATATGCAAATCAGTCTGACCCTGTGCCTCATGGGAACAGTCCAGCCCGAACTGCCAAGCCATGTCTTCCCTGGACCGGAAACAAGCATCCTGGGACCGGTTTCTGGCTATTCAGCCGTCATCAGCCAGGCTAGCTTGAATCCAGTGGCAAAGTGAGCAAGGGACCCACGTCTGGGCATACCCTGCCAACTTAGGGCGAACAAAGCGATACCAAAGGGGATGATGGACGGAGCGCTTGAGCTAATCAAACACTCACCCCCAGTCAACTGATCTGGGTTTAATCCATCATCATTCTTTAGCTCACTCCACCACCCCAGTTCAGACATGGCCATATGCAAATCAGTCTGACCCTGTGCCTCATGGGAACAGTCCAGCCCGAACTGCCAAGCCATGTCTTCCCTGGACCAGAAACAAGCATCCTGGGACCGGTTTCTGGCTATTCAGCCGTCATCAGCCAGGCTAGCTTGAATCCAGTGGCAAAGTGAGCAAGGGACCCACGTCTGGGCATACCCTGCCAACTTAGGGCGAACAAAGCGATACCAAAGGGGATGATGGACGGAGCGCTTGAGCTAATCAAACACTCACCCCCAGTCAACTGATCTGGGTTTAATCCATCATCATTCTTTAGCTCACTCCACCACCCCAGTTCAGACATGGCCATATGCAAATCAGTCTGACCCTGTGCCTCATGGGAACAGTCCAGCCCGAACTGCCAAGCCATGTCTTCCCTGGACCGGATACAAGCATCCTGGGACCGGTTTCTGGCTATTCAGCCGTCATCAGCCAGGCTAGCTTGAATCCAGTGGCAAAGTGAGCAAGGGACCCACGTCTGGGCATACCCTGCCAACTTAGGGCGAACAAAGCGATACCAAAGGGGATGATGGACGGAGCGCTTGAGCTAATCAAACACTCACCCCCAGTCAACTGATCTGGGTTTAATCCATCATCATTCTTTAGCTCACTCCACCACCCCAGTTCAGACATGGCCATATGCAAATCAGTCTGACCCTGTGCCTCATGGGAACAGTCCAGCCCGAACTGCCAAGCCATGTCTTCCCTGGACCGGAAACAAGCATCCTGGGACCGGTTTCTGGCTATTCAGCCGTCATCAGCCAGGCTAGCTTGAATCCAGTGGCAAAGTGAGCAAGGGACCCACGTCTGGGCATACCCTGCCAACTTAGGGTGAACAAAGCGATACCAAAGGGGATGATGGACGGAGCGCTTGAGCTAATCAAACACTCACCCCCAGTCAACTGATCTGGGTTTAATCCATCATCATTCTTTAGCTCACTCCACCACCCCAGTTCAGACATGGCCATATGCAAATCAGTCTGACCCTGTGCCTCATGGGAACAGTCCAGCCCGAACTGCCAAGCCATGTCTTCCCTGGACCGGAAACAAGCATCCTGGGACCGGTTTCTGGCTATTCAGCCGTCATCAGCCAGGCTAGCTTGAATCCAGTGGCAAAGTGAGCAAGGGACCCACGTCTGGGCATACCCTGCCAACTTAGGGCGAACAAAGCGATACCAAAGGGGATGATGGACGGAGCGCTTGAGCTAATCAAACACTCACCCCCAGTCAACTGATCTGGGTTTAATCCATCATCATTCTTTAGCTCACTCCACCACCCCAGTTCAGACATGGCCATATGCAAATCAGTCTGACCCTGTGCCTCATGGGAACAGTCCAGCCCGAACTGCCAAGCCATGTCTTCCCTGGACCGGAAACAAGCATCCTGGGACCGGTTTCTGGCTATTCAGCCGTCATCAGCCAGGCTAGCTTGAATCCAGTGGCAAAGTGAGCAAGGGACCCACGTCTGGGCATACCCTGCCAACTTAGGGTGAACAAAGCGATACCAAAGGGGATGATGGACGGAGCGCTTGAGCTAATCAAACACTCACCCCCAGTCAACTGATCTGGGTTTAATCCATCATCATTCTTTAGCTCACTCCACCACCCCAGTTCAGACATGGCCATATGCAAATCAGTCTGACCCTGTGCCTCATGGGAACAGTCCAGCCCGAACTGCCAAGCCATGTCTTCCCTGGACCGGAAACAAGCATCCTGGGACCGGTTTCTGGCTATTCAGCCGTCATCAGCCAGGCTAGCTTGAATCCAGTGGCAAAGTGAGCAAGGGACCCACGTCTGGGCATACCCTGCCAACTTAGGGCGAACAAAGCGATACCAAAGGGGATGATGGACGGAGCGCTTGAGCTAATCAAACACTCACCCCCAGTCAACTGATCTGGGTTTAATCCATCATCATTCTTTAGCTCACTCCACCACCCCAGTTCAGACATGGCCATATGCAAATCAGTCTGACCCTGTGCCTCATGGGAACAGTCCAGCCCGAACTGCCAAGCCATGTCTTCCCTGGACCGGAAACAAGCATCCTGGGACCGGTTTCTGGCTATTCAGCCGTCATCAGCCAGGCTAGCTTGAATCCAGTGGCAAAGTGAGCAAGGGACCCACGTCTGGGCATACCCTGCCAACTTAGGGCGAACAAAGCGATACCAAAGGGGATGATGGACGGAGCGCTTGAGCTAATCAAACACTCACCCCCAGTCAACTGATCTGGGTTTAATCCATCATCATTCTTTAGCTCACTCCACCACCCCAGTTCAGACATGGCCATATGCAAATCAGTCTGACCCTGTGCCTCATGGGAACAGTCCAGCCCGAACTGCCAAGCCATGTCTTCCCTGGACCAGAAACAAGCATCCTGGGACCGGTTTCTGGCTATTCAGCTGTCATCAGCCAGGCTAGCTTGAATCCAGTGGCAAAGTGAGCAAGGGACCCACGTCTGGGCATACCCTGCCAACTTAGGGCGAACAAAGCGATACCAAAGGGGATGATGGACGGAGCGCTTGAGCTAATCAAACACTCACCCCCAGTCAACTGATCTGGGTTTAATCCATCATCATTCTTTAGCTCACTCCACCACCCCAGTTCAGACATGGCCATATGCAAATCAGTCTGACCCTGTGCCTCATGGGAACAGTCCAGCCCGAACTGCCAAGCCATGTCTTCCCTGGACCGGAAACAAGCATCCTGGGACCGGTTTCTGGCTATTCAGCCGTCATCAGCCAGGCTAGCTTGAATCCAGTGGCAAAGTGAGCAAGGGACCCACGTCTGGGCATACCCTGCCAACTTAGGGCGAACAAAGCGATACCAAAGGGGATGATGGACGGAGCGCTTGAGCTAATCAAACACTCACCCCCAGTCAACTGATCTGGGTTTAATCCATCATCATTCTTTAGCTCACTCCACCACCCCAGTTCAGACATGGCCATATGCAAATCAGTCTGACCCTGTGCCTCATGGGAACAGTCCAGCCCGAACTGCCAAGCCATGTCTTCCCTGGACCGGAAACAAGCATCCTGGGACCGGTTTCTGGCTATTCAGCCGTCATCAGCCAGGCTAGCTTGAATCCAGTGGCAAAGTGAGCAAGGGACCCACGTCTGGGCATACCCTGCCAACTTAGGGCGAACAAAGCGATACCAAAGGGGATGATGGACGGAGCGCTTGAGCTAATCAAACACTCACCCCCAGTCAACTGATCTGGGTTTAATCCATCATCATTCTTTAGCTCACTCCACCACCCCAGTTCAGACATGGCCATATGGAAATCAGTCTGACCCTGTGCCTCATGGGAACAGTCCAGCCCGAACTGCCAAGCCATGTCTTCCCTGGACCGGAAACAAGCATCCTGGGACCGGTTTCTGGCTATTCAGCCGTCATCAGCCAGGCTAGCTTGAATCCAGTGGCAAAGTGAGCAAGGGACCCACGTCTGGGCATACCCTGCCAACTTAGGGCGAACAAAGCGATACCAAAGGGGATGATGGACGGAGCGCTGGAGCTAATCAAACACTCACCCCCAGTCAACTGATCTGGGTTTAATCCATCATCATTCTTTAGCTCACTCCACCACCCCAGTTCAGACATGGCCATATGCAAATCATTCTGACCCTGTGCCTCATGGGAACAGTCCAGCCCGAACTGCCAAGCCATGTCTTCCCTGGACCGGAAACTAGCATCCTGGGACCGGTTTCTGGCTATTCAGCCGTCATCAGCCAGGCTAGCTTGAATCCAGTGGCAAAGTGAGCAAGGGACCCACGTCTGGGCATACCCTGCCAACTTAGGGCGAACAAAGCGATACCAAAGGGGATTCCCAAGTGGCATGATGCTCATCTTCAGCCGTTGGTGATGTAGGGAGGCGGGCACGGTGGTAACAGCGGTGGACGGTGCCTCCCGCCCCACATGAACATCCTACTGGCCCATTTGGAGCGGAGGCTTAGGCGACATGACGGCTGCTCTGCGGCGATGCGGTGAAGGAAGGAGGCCTTCCCTGAGCCCACTGTGCTTGAGAGGGAAGCGGGGCTTATTGGAGGGCGAAGCCTGGTACCCCGAGGCCTCCAGAAGCCGGGACAGCTAGGCAACTTGTAAAGACCAGAGGGGGACGGAGGTGCCAGGCGGACCAGAGTTCAACGTAAGAGCCTTCCCCCCGCCCCCCTGAAACTGATATCAGAGGTGCCCCAGGCGTAGCCCTGCATCGGTGCCCACGCGGATGAGGGCGTCGGGGCCTGACCCTGGTAAACCCATGCTGCTGTGACTGAGGCCTACATGCTGGGCCGGGTCCCCCAATCCCATTGAAGCTGGACTACTGGCTTGGGGCATACAAGTTATCCTGATGCAGGGGTTGGACTCCTGGCCCCATGGACTGAGTCAGTGAGGGCAGGATCGCAGACCGTGCTGTGCCTTGGTGCGGTTGTCACAGGACACCACAGAGGTTCGGCCCCGTGTGAAGAGGCCTCACAATGGGAAACAAGCATTGGCATAGCCAATAGGTCTCGCCTTTGGGACCTTATAAGCAACCATTTAAACGAATTGAAATAAAAATGAAACTGAAAGCGTGCAAGACGCGCTGAAAATTAAAGTGACACAAACAATGGTCAAGGCAGGAAGCATCAATGAAAAATCACTAAAGCGGCGCCGTAAACAAACAAGCGCAGCCAAAGCGGATGGCGCTGAAAGCGCCGCCACAAGCGCGGCCAAAGCGGACGTCGCCGACAATGAAAAGAAGAGCGTGCTCACTGTCTTTTAAAGGAGAGCGTGTAAAGCCGCCAGTAAAAGATCCAGTCCGGGTGGGCGGGGCCAAAAGAGGACAGGGTGGCAACCAGGAGGGACTAAAAAGCCTCCGGTGCAATCATCACACTACGTTCAGCATAATCCATGACGTCAAATGACGCGCACCAATGAAAATTGCAGGCGGAGCAGAGACACGACTTCTGAAACCGTATTGATTCCAAGAAGCCCTCGCAGAGCGAGCAGTGCATGCGCGCTGCAACGCCAGGCGAGACCTAAAAATAGGACAACAGGCTTGGGCACTACAACTGGGGGGGAGCCCCAGACTAAAACTCGCCCTTAGCTGAAAGTGCAACTTACCCCAAGCTGCTAACCAATGTATAGATCCCGGGTGATCCTGGCCCTTTAAGGCTTACAGCCATTGCTTAATTTGTGGCGGTGGGCACCTGCACTGGATTTTACGGACCAAGACTTATTTTTTTATCATCAAACTTGGACCCACAACAAGTGAGAGATAAGCAGAAAATGGATGCAGAGAACGATATGAAAACAATCCCAAAAGGAGAAAGTGGAGTTGAAAAAGAATCTGCTGGAGTGCTATAAGGACAAAAACAACAATTGATGGACAGAATGCAGAACAATGTCGTACATTCACCCCAGTACAGAGATCTGGGCCTAAATCCATCGGTTTTTTGCTCACCATGCCATTCCAGTTTGGACCCAGCCATATGCAAATCAGTCTTGACCCAGCGCCCAATGGAAACAGTCCAGCCCAAACTGCCAGGCCAGGTCCTCCCTGGACTGGAAACAAGCATCCTAGGACCGGTTTCGGGCTTTCAGCCCTCATCAGCCAGGATAGCTTGACTCCAGTGGCATGGAGAGCACGGGACCCACGTCTGGGCATACCCGTCCCACTCGGGGTGACAAATGCAAACTGTTCCCATGAGGCACAGGGTCAAGACTGATTTGCATATAGCTGTGTCTGAACTGGGGTGGCGAAGTGAGCTAAAGAACGATGATGGATTCAACCCAGATCTGTGGCTGGGGGTGAGTGTCTGAAACGTTTCAGCGCTCCGTCCATCATCTCCTTGTGTTTGCTTTGTTCGCCCTAAGTTGGCAGGGTATGCCCAGACGTGGGTCCCTTGCTCACTTTGCCACTGGATTCAAACTAGCCTGGCTGATGAAGGCTGTTCGCCCGAAACCGGTCCCAGGATGCTTGTTTCCGGTCCAGGGAAGACATGGCCTGGCAGTTCGGGCTGGACTGTTCCCATGAGGCACAGGGTCAAGACTGATTTGCATATAGCTGTGTCTGAACTGGGGTGGCGAAGTGAGCTAAAGAACGATGATGGATTCAACCCAGATCTGTGACTGGGGGTGAGTGTCTGAAACGTTTCAGCGCTCCGTCCATCATCTCCTTGTGTTTGGAGTGCTATAAGGAGACAGAAGCATAAGGCAGTGACATGAGGTTGAATCAAGATGAAGGCACCTTCGGTATTTGGCAACTGGATCCTAACCAAATCTTTGGAACCCTACACTTATTTTCATTTCCAAAGTAAGCACTTGTCACCAGGGGATTTCAGGGCACTCAGAATGCAATTATCACCTCGAAGTGCTACCCATCTGATTCATGATGGTCACAGCCTGGAGGAACTAAAAAGAGCCAGGCTACTGCCATGGTACAACATCAAGAGAACCTTCTACACATGGACCACCAGAGGCTCCACAATTCCAGCACAACAACTTGTCAGTGAATGCACAGCCTGGAGCGTTTACTTTAAATCATTGTGTCGCCAACACAACACAGAGAAAGAGAATCTTTAGACTTGGCTCTGGATGTATGGAATGTGGCTTTAGAAGCTCTCCAGATGGAGGCTAGTTGTGCTGGATTTCTAAAAGATATTATGATGTATTCAATCACAGGCTGAAGTAGCCATTATTCCGATGCCAGGTTGTGGGATTTGTTAGTGCCATGAAACTGGAATGCCAAAAAACTATGCTAAGCACGACAACACCAGACACTCACACAGCCCACTTAGATCCAAAACCCATACAGATGCCGAAATGTTGCTGTTTAACAGCACCAGGCACACTGCTGCAACACTTCATTTGCAAGAAAATCTAATACAATTGACGCAATGAAACCTATACTTCAACTGCAATGCCTCCTCCACAATGGAACACGATGCATGCACCAAAATCACATACAACCAACACAGCACAAAAGGCCAAACAAGTCACAATAATTACTCTCCAACAGCACTCATTGCAAATAACCTTAAGACTTAAAAACGATCACACAATCATTAAAACACCAACGACCTGCACACATCAGGGTACCGGCCACATCCTAGCAAATGTAACAGAACTCAGACCCAGGGTTGTATAGAGCCTACTACATAAAGTACAGTTCACCGGCACAATGTAAAAGCAACCATGTGCTTCAAAGAATTTTGAACCAAAAATACATAACCTACAGAGCCGCTGTATACTAAAACACCCCCGCAAGCAAGAGCCACGGCAAACCAGACAAAATGTAACAGCACCAGCCCACAGCCTGGTGCGCCAGACATGCAGATTCCACCCAATAAATACTGCACACTGGTGTCCACATCTTGCCTCTATTACTTCCATTACCTACTATCAACTAACCAGCACAAAAGTATCAACAGATCTCTGCAATAAAGCATTTTTGTGCTGCAAAAATCCCAATGTCGTACGGAAATATCATTCCACAAAGCCCACAAGTCTACATGCCCATACCAGTGGCAGATGTAAGCTGTACAAAAATGAGTAACATACCATCACTAAGTCACCTTGCACCACCAATCTTTCCCTTCTCATACCTGGCACAGCAAGGACTTTCAATAAAACAACTCTCACTTTACTCACCACCTGTGCCTTTCAAGCCAATGGGACTTACCCTCTTGCACCACACTTCCCCCACAACTATCCTATTTATTATTAAGTCTGGCGTTAGCAAAGAACTTCTGATTTTACTAAAATGATATGTATAATATAGTCGGCCAGAGGAGCTTTCAATCAGCCCTCTTCATTCATTGGCCTGTTATTTTGCCATTCCCATTTTTATTCAGCCCAATATCCCATACAGGCTGGGGCAGAGGGTCCGCCCACCTCAACAATTGGGTAATTTCATTGTAACTGATGGAATTCTGCCCTTCCACAAGGAGCACATTCACACACAAAAGAAGCCCCCTTCATTATCAGGGACTACAATGGCAATACGTGGATTTTCAGACCGAATTTTTTTTTTACTTTTACATTTATTTTTTTATTTGACAAAGGCCCTGCACCTTCCCCAACAATAAAGGTTTTAAAAAAATTATGACAAAGCAAGCATTGACAAAGCTAAACTGCTGGAAGTCATCGCCAAACCTACTGGCTTTTCTTTGGACCCTAACCCTACCCCACACTGTCCCTTTGTGACCTTGTCTGAGGGCCTTCCTACTTATACATTGCCATGTGCCGGCGCCACCAGAGAACGTGCCTAGCCAAGCCACTCCTGGACAGCTTTCCTAGTCAGCATCGTCCCGCCAGCAGAGCACGCTTCCGAAAGCGGCTTGAAACCTGTACAGCGTCACTAGCGCTTCCAAAGCTGCGCCAAAGTAAGTACTACCACATCAGCTTCCTATCTTAAAGCAGGAGGTCTACCAAACCAGGCATTAAAGAAATGTAAGCGGCAGTGAGAACACACCAAAGACATAGAGGAGATGCACTGGACATCAGGGGTTTGTCAGAAATCTGTCACTCTACACAACCCTCTGCACCAGATATGAATAGTGCAAGGCTCCGGGGGGTGGGTGGGGGGGGACTCCTATCTTCGCGCCGTGGCACCTGTCTGTGCATCACTATCCGAACGACGACTGAACGGCGACACTGCAGAGTTTTACACTGTTCGGGTTTCCTGTGATTAAAAGGTGCCCCCTTGAAAAATATAACATGAAAAATACACTAAAAATTAATAACCAACAAAATTGACGCCAAATGCGTTGCTGCTTTAATAAAGAGAGTGAGAGGCTGGCAGTACGAACAGGCTGCTGTGCATATACCAGGTCTGAAGCGCCTAGTGCCCAAATGCAAGCGCTAGCATGGCACAAGGATTTTTCAAACTTGCAGGACCCAAATGACTAGGTCAGCAAAAATTCTCCAAGCCATGGAACCATGTCATCCTTTTCATGCGATCCCCCTTTTCAGCATAGAGGAATATAGTGGCTAGAGGAGAAACCCCGCCCCCCTCGCTGCTGCTTCCTACAGCTGCCAGTACTAGCAGTAATATCGCAGAAACAATGCTTAGCAAGCCTCTCCCTCAGCCCTGTCCTCTAGGATCCCTTTAAAGCACACACGAGTCTAGCCTCCCGGAGGTCGACGTTCAAACTCTCAATGAAAATGGCCAATAACAAACGTATCGCCACAGGAGCGGGGGTGAGTCCAAGCCAAGGCTGGGGGTCGTTACCATAGGTGCAGTTACAGCACAGCCTCAGGACCAGCAGGATCTCCATGTCAGGCTCCCTGGAGCAGCCGGGGACTCTCGCCTGCGCGTGCAGCTCTCTGCCCTCCGTCCATAGCGCGTGCCGGGCTCTGACCGGCGCACAATGGAGGGAGGAGGGGGCCGACGGGGGGAGGGAGGGAGCGAGCGAGGGGCGGACGGGCTCCGCATCTCAAAGAGGGGATTCTGTGTCAGTGTTTCTTCAGCAGCAGCACAAAGAATCCGTGTCTTAAGGTGCCACAATCAATAACCGGCGGTACCACCAACCCTGGCTGCGCTCCATGACAGCGGGCACGCGAGGGAAAAGGCAGAGCGGCAAACAAGGGGCGCGAGACTCGGGATGAGAGAATACCACATAAACAAGCGCGGCCGCGCGAACCCGAAACAGATGGCACACTGCCCGCCGCTGCTAATTAAAAACAGATGGCCCCTGCGCGCCGCTGCTAATTAAAAACAGATGGCACTCGGCCGCGCTGCTGCTCGCTCCCGAGGCCAGGGGAGAGAGAAGGCGGGACATGCACCCGCCTTTGGCCAATTGCGTGCTGTCTTTCTTAGAAAGACGCACGCAAAGGCCAATAGCGTGTGAGCAAAAAAAAAAGCACACGCAGGAGCGTGTGGTCCGAGTTGAAAGTCCTTACTAGAAGCCTCGCAGGGCAGCGCATGCGCGCTGGCTCAGGCGAGACCTAAAAAGCAACAGCAAACAAATGAAGCTCCAATTTGACAGCAGGCGCAGTGTCAGGCAGGGTGAGTCCGGCACGCGCACTGATGGACAGCCGCAGCCTGATGTGGACATAAAGGAAATCCTGGTCGAGGTCCGCTCTAGTCTGAGGGCTATAGACACCAAGTTAGATTTGCTTACTAACCGACTGGAACATGTCAAGCAGAGGGTAGATAAGCATGATGACTGCCTAGACCAACTTGAGCAACGACTATCATACACGGAGGATGTGCAGGCGGAGGCAAGGGAACAGTTGCTGAAATAACCTCAGGATCACAGGCCTCCCAGAATCAACCAACATCACAAGAATGGAGGACTTTGTTGAGAAGATGCTTAAAGACCTGTTTGGTGATGGACTTTCAACCATGTTTGCGGTCAAGCACGCCCATAGGTCCCTTGGGCCCAGCCGCCCCCCTCCCTCCGGGGCTCCTGCCAGGACGGTGGTGGCACGACTGCTGAACTATCTGGACCAGGACACGGTGCTGCGACTGGCCGAACAGCGCGGCTCAATTCAATATTGGGGCAATGCCTTATCCTTCTATCCTTACTTCACTATTATGGTGCAGGCGGCCAGACGCGAGTTCATACCAGCAAAAAAGATATTGCAGAAAGCTGGGGCCCTCTATGCAATGATTTACTTAGCGCCTCTGAAAGTAACATGGGAGGGCAAGAAGCAATTTTTTAATGATGCTAAAGCTGCATTGAAATTTGCCAAGCAAGTTGCAGCACCCAGTGGCTCCCCTAGTTCTCCTCCAGCAAAACTGTTGGACCCTGCATTGAGTGATAATGATTGATTTTGCATAACCTATCAGAAAAGATCTTAATTGCAAGCTATGAGATACCGTATCGCAAGCTGTGTGGAATTGCCTTTATGTTGTGATGCTGAAGGCTTTCGAGTTGCTGCCTGTGTAGACCTTAGCACACATGTGCATACAGGAGGGATGAGCAGTGAACACATAGGAAGTACTATTGCTCTTAACAATCTGTTTGTTACAGCTCATCTCGGCCACCCTACCACTTCGGTGGGGGTGCATGCCAGGATTTGCTCGGCCACACGGGATGAGTCCCTTAGTGATTGATTTTTACTGTTGGGGAGTGGCGGGGTGGCTGGCGCACGACCAAGTTGGGTGGTTGGGGTGGGTGGGAATGGTAGGGGGTTGTTATCTGTCTCAGCATTGGACATTGTAGAGACTGAATTGTGCTGGTGATGGTGGAATCACGGATCATTTGCAGCATTACATAGTTATGCGGACGGATGCCCTGTATTACATTTCTTACATGGAACATCCGCGGTCTTAATGACCACCATAAGACCCGCCAAGTCTTCGCCTATATCCAGGGACATGCAATAGACATATGTTTATTGCAAGAACTCCACCTCACTGAGGGCTCTGCATCTAGGCTTAAGTCCAATTGGATAGGTGAGAAATACACCTCCCTATACTCTAACTGTAGCTGGGGGGTGGTGATAGTCCCCCCCGGACACAGGCCGTCTCTTTACTCAACGGAGGATTACTCAAGTACTGACACTGATTACACTGGAGGCTCACCAATTGCCCCCTACTAGGCACTCTTCACCGCCTTTGGCAAAGTACGCCTTGAGCTGGACTGAGGACTTAAGGGCACTTGCCCTAGACCATAGGCCTCAATCATGGAGTCTATACCCATCTACAGGAACTTCTTGTGACTTTATTCATTGCTGGTACCTACATACGGATACACGAATCTGGCTACCACATATTGCCCTGAAGAAGCCCTTGTGAAGGGTGAAACACGTTGGCTGTTCTCCACATGTACAAAAAGGTCTTTTGAAAAATAAAAGGCTTGCAACCAACATCTGAAGACTGTACTTTGCGTTGTGTACACTATAACCTGTTGATTTTGTGTGTTGCCTCTCATCAGCTTTTTCTAGTCCTAAGAAAGTGGTTGGAGTGGCGCATGCGCAGGGTTGAATGCGATGTGCAGGGTAGGTATGTGCTTGTTGTGGGCGACTTCATGGGACATCCTATCAGAATAATAGCGGTCTATGGGCCAAACATAGATGACCCCCAATTTTTTATGGAAGTCTGGAGGCAGGCTGAGTCACTAGGGCCGGGAGAACCTTATGGGGAGCTGGGCACATCAATGTAATACTAGACCCCACGAGAGACAGGGATAGTGCCTCCACGCACCCTCATCCGTGGGCAGCTGTGCACCTAGGCCTACTAATGAGAGACTTTGACCTACATGACATTTGGGGAGCCAGCAACCCGGCATGTAGGGAAGGCACATGTATAAATACCGCACACTCAACCTGGTGGCATCTGGATTTCTGGCTAGTGTTGCGCGATGTTGTGGCATGGTTGGCACAGTCATCACATCTTCTGTGTACTCTTTTAGATCATGCATCAGTACTCCTAGAACTACAGCTTCCAGGCACTCTGTCCCGGGTTTTCCCGTGGCGACTGCCACTGGGTGCGTTACGTGACCAGGTATTCCGGAAAGAAATTGGCAGGCTAATATGACATACTTCGACAACAATGATACGGATGGCATCATGCGTGCCACCCTATGGGAGGCCTTCAAGGTGGTCATCCGGGGGATGTTTAGCAAAACAGGTGAGGGTACTTTGCATGCTTCGGGAGGACCGCATGGCTGGAGACGGAAATCCGTAACCTGGAGATCAGCTTCCTCTCTAGGGGGGGCCTGAACATTTTGCCAGCCATACAGGAGAAACTAACGGAATATGAGGAGGCGGCTCATAGGGAAGTACACTACAGGGGGGCGGAAGGCAAGGGTACGTTGCTTCGGGGAGGGTGGACGACCGGGTAGGTCCTTAGCCCTGTTACTGTGGAACCATGGGCAAGTGACTACATCGCCGAACTACAGGATGAGGACGACGCACACATGCACACTGGCATTGAGAATGTTCAGGCATTGATGCAAAAAAATGGTGCCTCACTCTACTGCTCGCGACAGGAGGGCCCTCTGTCGGACCTCCCTGATTATTTTGGCCACTGGTGCTACCTGGATGAGCCTGGATGAGCCTTTCACGGTAGAGGAGATTATCGGGGTAATTCAATCGCTTCCAGCAGACAAGGCACCGGGGATTGATGGGCTGCCAGCGGCATTCTATATGGAATATGCCTCGCTACTTGCGCCCCGCTTGCTGGACGTCTTTGCAGAGGCTATGGACACCGGGAAACTTCCAGCCTCCCTAAGAAAGGCTCTCATTGTCACGCTCCTCAAGCTGGGTAAGGACCCCACCCGTTTCGACTCTTATAGGCCCCTCTCCTTGATAAACACAGACAACAAAATACTTGCCAAGCTGCTCGCCTCACGCTTGCTCCCGCTGCTTCCATCACTTGTACGACCAGATCAAGTTGGGTTTATTCCCGGGAGATCCACTTCACACAACCTGCACACCTTCTTCGTTCTTCATTCAAAAGATCCTGCGCTGCACGCTGTGGCAGTTTTTCTAGATGCCACTAAGGCGTTTGATTCCCCTGAGTGGCCTTATTTGTTTGCCCTCCTTCAGCACCTGGGTCTGAGCCCATCCTACATCAAGGCTGTGGAATTGTTATACTTGCGTCCCACAGCTATGCATTAACTGAAGGGTGTCAGAGCCCTTCGCTGTCTCTCGTGGCACCAGACAGGGCTGTTCATTATCGTGATCTTTTTTGTGATAGCCATGGAACCCCTGGCAGCTCGTCAGCATCAACATCACGCAGAGTGGGGGCTACACTTCTTTACCCGTCGTATGCTGGTGTCCCTGTATGCGGATGATGTCACTCTGTACATCAGGGAGCCGCATGTCAATTTAGATCCGCTCATTAGGGAATTCACCAGATTGGGGGGGTATCGGGGATTATTATTGAAGGTCCGGTATTCTTCTTGTAGAGCGTCGTCCAGGGAAATCTAGGGTGCAATGCACAGGTTCCCCTCTTATACTAAAAGAAGGGGAGGGACTAGCTCTATGACCCTACCTATGGGAGGGTCAGGGGAGTGGGCGGCTACACCCACTTCCCTTTGTCCAGTTTCGCGCCAGAGCAGGGACAGGTAGCCCCTGAGCCGGTTTGAACTGGCATATGCACAGAGGAGCCTTCTGCTCCCCCAGTGCAGGACTTCAAAGCACTCTAAGAGTGCACCCACCCAGCCCCAATACACTAAACCCTGTCTGGGAGGTGGTCACACCCCCTTGGGACAGGATATCTATTGTTGGGCTTCCTCCAATGCGAGTGTTGGTCATCAGCAGGAGGGCAGCCCAGTGTCTGTGACTGGTGGCATCCATTTTGTGATGCCAGGGCTCTGCAGGATTCTACCGCGTTTCCACAGTAGGTACATGTCTATCCCTCTAGAAGGGTGGAATGCTACCCCCGCCGCCAGGACTGGCGGGGGGGGGGGGTAGTATTCCAAGATGTTTGACACCAAACACGACATGTTTCGATGCAGCCATTCCAAAGTTAGCATTTTACCGCGAGGATATAATGCACTTAAAAGTATATGGTTTAACCGCATCCACAAACAGCACCAGAGAATGGACTCTGAGAGCTGTAGAGGGGCCCTGCTCAGGCAGAGGCACCCCTCACATATAAGCCAAGCACCCTGCCCTCAGGATTGATAGGGCCTGCCTTAGGGGTGACTGATAGGGTTATATGTGTGTGTATATCTCAGTGAGGGGTGCTAGCACTTCCTCACTCAGGCTGCAGTAGCAGGCCTGTGGTGTCAGATTTAGTCTGCTTCCCAGGGGTGGCATAATACATGCTGCAGCCCCTGGTAGGCCTGTGAAGTACCTATGCCCTTGGTACCTAAGGTACCATATACTAGGGACTCATAAGGTGCCACAGTATCCAATCACTAGTGCACCTAGCGTGCACTCCAAATCGTTTAGAGAGAACAGAGAGGCTGGGGCCCTGATTAGCAGGGTCCCAGCCTGACTATAGCCAGAAACCAGTGTAAACATCAGAAAAAAAGTGGGGGCAACATAAGAGGCAGATCCTACTCTCCTACACAACCCCCCAAACGCAGGGACACTAAACTAACCTTGACCAGTTGAGTCTTCGTGTTCAAAGTGGAAATACCTTGAGAGTCCATCTGCATTGGCATGTTGGGTCCCAGGTCTATGTTCCACTGTATAGTCCATCCCCTGTAGGGAAATGGACCACCTCAAAAGTTTTGGGTTTTCTCCTTTCATTTGTTTAAGCCATAGGAGGGGCTTGTGGTCGGTCTGAACTATGAAGTGAGTACCAAACAAGTATGGCCTCAGCTTCTTCAGGGCCCATACCACAGCAAAGGCCTCCCTCTCTATAGCTGACCAACGTTTCTCTCTAGGGGTCAGCCTTCTGCTAATAAAAGCTACCTGGCTGGTCTTGACCTTCATCATTCAGTTGAGACAGTACAGCTCCCACACCCAGCTCAGAAGCATCTGTTTGGACAATGAACTTTTTGGTGTAGTCTGGACTCTGTAAGATGGGGGCAGTGCACATGGCCTGCTTTAGGTCTTCAAATGCCTTCTGACAGCTAGCTGTCCACTGAACCTTTTTTGGCATTTTCTTTGAGGTCAGATCATTCAAGGGGGTCACTATAGATCCATATCCCTTGACAAACCTCCTATAGTACCCAGATAGGCCTAAGAAGGCTCTCACCTGTGTCTGGGTGGTTGGAGCAACCCATTCCATTATGGTCTGGATCTTGCTCTGTAAAGGCTGAACCTGGCCTCCACCTACAAGGTGGCCCAGGTACACAACCTGACTCTGCCCTATCTGGCACTTAGTGGCCTTGATAGTGAGGCCTGCCTTTTGCAGGGCCTCCAAAACATTCCTGAGGTGGACCAGGTGATCCTGCCAGGAGGAACTAAAGACAGCAATATCATCTAGATAAGCTGAGCAATAAGTTTCCATCCCTGTCAGAACTTTATTCACCAACCTCTGAAAAGTGGCAGGTGCATTTTTCAATCCAAAGGGCATCATCACAAAGTGGTAGTGCCCACCAGGGGTCGAAAATGCTGTCTTGGCTTTTGCATCATCAGCTAATCTGATCTGCCAGTAGCCAGCTGTTAGGTCAAACGTGCTTAGATACTTGGCTGAGGCCAAAGTATCAATCAGCTCATCTGCCCTTGGTATGGGATAGGCATCAGTCCTAGTGACTGCATTGAGGCCTCTGTAGTCTACACAAAACCTAATTTCTTTCTTACCACCCTGGGTATGAGGCTTGGGTACCAGGACTACTGGACTAGCCCAAGGGCTATCTGAAGGCTCAATTACACCTAGCTCCAACATTTTCTGGACTTCAGTCCTGATACAGTCCCTGACATGGTCAGGTTGCCTGTAGATTTTATTCTTGACAGGCAGACTGTCTCCAGTGTCCACCTCGTGGGTGCACCAGGAAGTCTGACTAGGGGTCAGGCTAAACATATGTCTAAACTGTTGCAGAACTTGTCTGCACTCAGTTTGCTGATGGTCGGTGAGGCTGCTTGCCAAAGCAACACCATCTACTGACCCATCATCAGGGTTCTGAGAGAGCAGGTCAGGGAGAGGGTCACTCTCCTCCTCCTGGTCCTCATCAGTTGCCATGAGCAAGCCCATGTCAGCCCTGTCAACATATGGCTTTAATCTGTTGACATGGAGCACCCTCAGGGGGCTCCTGGGAGTTCCAAGATTCACCAGGTAGGTGACTTCTCCCTTCTGTTCAACTATTGTATGGGGGCCACTCCACTTGTCCTGGAGGGCTGCTGGGGCCACAGGCTCCAACACCCACACTTTCTGTCCTGGCTGGTATACAGTCAGTACAGCCTTTGGTCATGCCAAGCTTTTTGTAATTCTTGGCTGGCCTCTAGGTTTTTGGTTGCCTTTTTCATGTACTCTGCCATCCGGGAGCGGAGACCAAGTACATAGTCCATCACATCTTGTTTGGGGGGCTTGAGAGGTAACTCCCAGCCCTCTTTTACCAAACACAGTGGACCTCTCACAGGATGCCCAAACAGAAGCTCAAATGGGCTGTAACCAACCCCCTTCTGTGGAACCTCTCTGTATGCAAACAACAGGCAAGGAAGAAGAAGGTCCCATTTCCGCCTAAGCTTCTCTGGGAGTCCTTTAATCATTCCTTTCAAGGTTTTGTTGAAGCGTTCAACTAAACCATTGCATTGTGGGTGATAGGGGGTGGTGAACTTGTAAGTTACACCACACTCCTTCCACATTGCTTTTAGATATCCTGACATGAAGTTGGTACCTCTGTCAGAAATGACCTCCTTTGGAAAACCCACTCTGGAGAAGACTCCAATGAGGGCTCTTGCCACCACAGGGGCTGTGGTGGTCCTCAGGGGAATTGCTTCTGGGTACCTGGTGGCATGATCCACTACCACCAGGATAAACCTGTGCCCAGATGCAGTTTGAGGGTCAAGGGGACCAACAATGTCAATCCCTACCCTTTCAAAGGGTACCCCCACCACCGGTAGTGGTATCAGGGGGCCTTGGTTGTGCCACCTGCCTTACCACTGGCTTGGCATGTGACACAGGAGCGACAAAACTCCTTTGTGTCCTCTGACATATGTGGCCAATGAAAATGTGGAACAAGCCTGTCCCAGGTCTTGTTTTGGCCCAAGTGTCCTGCTAAAGGGATGTCATGTGCTAGGGTCAAGAGGAACCCCCTAAACTTCTGAGGTATTACCAACCTCCTGGTGGCTCCAGGGGCTGGGTCTCTACCCTCAGAATATAGGAGTCCCTCATCCCAATAAACTTTATGGGACCCACTAGCACTCCCAGCAGCCTCAGCAGCAGCCTGCTGTCTGAGGGGTTCAAGAGAGGGGCAGCACTGTTGCTCCATCCTCAGATCTTCCCTAGAAGGGCCCCCTGCCCCCAAGAACTCAACCTGATCAGGCTCAAGTCCCTCTGGGGCAGTTCCTTCTTCAGGATCTGCTTCACCTCCCTCTGGGGGTGAATCTGTGATCTGAGACAGAGGGGAAGGCACTGCCTTTACCCTACTGCTCCTCCTCTTGGGAAGCATCTGGTCCATTGTTCCAGGATCCAGAGCTGGTTCAGTGTCATGCATTCTTGCTTGTGACCTGGTCACAGCAAATACCTCTGCAGGGATGCCCAACATCTCAGCATGAGTCCATAACTCTACTTCAGACCAGGCTGAAGTCTCTAGATCATTGCCCAATAGACATTCGACAGGGAGGTCTGCACTGACTACAACCTTCTTGAGGCCAGTTACCCCTCCCCAGGAGAAATTCACAACTGCCAGACTATGGTTGGTCTGGACGTTGCTTGCATTGGTCACCTGGTACATTTCGCCCAGGATGATCTGTCCAGGGTCCACAAGATCCTCTGCCACCATGGTGACACTAGCACCTGTGTCCCTAAATGCCAAAGCCTGTTTGCCATTTATTACAGGCTGCTGTTTGTATTTGCCCAGATTACTGGGACTCACTAGGAAGGACATATTAAGGTCTCCCTCACAAATCAGCATTGCCTGAGTGGGCACTCTGACTAGGTCAGAGTCCACTTCAGAACCCAGGGTCAACCCTACTACACCCTTATTCTGTGTACCACCTCCACCAGTAGCTGAACTAGGGGGAACAGTTGCCTTAGGGGCAGGAGTGGTGGTGGTTTGGTCTTTGGACTTGTTACAGTCAGAAGTCCAGTGCCCTTTCTGTTTACAGAATTTGCACCAGGGCTTCTTTTGGCCTTTTCCCTTGTTGGATTGTGACTCCCCACCAGATGCAGATTTTTGGGGCCCTTGTGAAGACTTCTGGTCTTTTGACTTATCCCCACCTTTCTCAGAGCCCTTAGGATCTTGCTTCTTGGTGTCACCCCCTTGGTTCTGGGGTTTCTGCCTCACCCTGGTTCTGACCCACTTGTCTGCCTTCTTTCCCAATTCTTGGGGAGAGGTCAGATCCGAGTCCACCAGGTACTGATGCAACAACTGGTTCTGGCAATTATTAAGGATCTGTTCTCTCATCATCAGATTATACAATCCCTTGAAATCAGTAACCCTACTGCCAACCAGCCAACCCTCCAGAGCCTTGGTTGCACAATCAACAAAGTCAGTCCAGTCCTGAGTCTGTGCCTTCTGGGTGTCTCTGAACTTTAACCTGTACTGTTCAGTGGTTAAGCCAAACCCATCTATTAGTGCACTCTTCAGGACTTCATAATCATCAGCATCCTCTTCTCTAACAGTGAGGAGCTTGTCTCTACCTTTATCTGAAAAGGAGAGCCACAAGATTGCTGCCCACTGCTTCTGGGGGACCTGCTGTACTCTACAGGCCCTCTCCATAGCAGTTATCCACTTGTGGATATCATCCCCACTCTGGTAGGGAGGAACAACCTTGCTCAGGTTCCTATGGTCTGGAATAGATTCTCTGCCTCTAGGGACACTGTTGCTGCCACCAAGGGGTTCTAACCCCTCTCGTCGAGAAGCTCTCTGGATCTCCAGGGCTTCTCTATCCAGTGCCAACTGCTTGGTTCTGAGGGCAACTCTTGCTTCCTCATACTGCAGCAGTTTGCACATTCTTTCAGAGGAGGTCTCTCTTATGGGAAAGTATGAGTTCCTCTGGTGGACAAATTCTCTGCCAGAGTGATAAGAGTGCTCAGATTCCCTGGAAGGGGACCTATGCCTCTCATCCACTCTGTCAGTTCTCTTAGGGAGAATTCCTCTGTCCTTTTCAGGCCCCTTGAGGCCTGGCCCTTCAATCTCAGAGTCCTGGTCATTCGGATTTTCATCGTCTGACCCAGATACTGTAATTGACCCACCCACTGATTCAGACCCATTAGCTCCTAGAGCCAATCTAAGATCATCTGCTGTCAGCAGATCTATCAGGTGCAGGGTTGAGGGACTCTGTCCTAGTCTCAGGTGTCTTTCAACACACATGGCTCTCAAGTCAGAGAAAGCCATGTCCTTATACTGAGGCTGAGTGGATCCACTGGTTCCACCCTTTAAGGACATTCTAGTGTTGTGCAGTGTTGTACTACCTACACTAGTTTGTGGCCTACTGATACTAGCTTGAGCTGTAGAAAGGGTGTGCTATCCCTTGGCACACAGCTCTAAGTTCAGTAGAACTTATTGATACTAAGCTTGACTTTATATGTACCTTAAGTACCTATAGTGGTTTTCAGTTAGTAATTCAAATAGAGATTTTCTGGTAAAACAATAGCAAGCTGGAATCCCACACGCTGCCCACCAATGTGAGAAGTTGGCCTGGTATATGCTGTTCACTAATTAAAGTGGACACCTTGCACCAGAACAATTCGACTCTTATGGTAGATAGGTTTAAGACAACCTTTATAGAAAGCTATCCTAGTGGTAGCTGTGGAGAGCAGCCTTCAGGCTAAGTCTTGAAGGAATGTAAAGCAGCTTGTTTTACCACACAATCTCTTGAATCACCAAATGAAAAGACACCACACAGGTATATATATCAAATATATATGTATTTATTAATAAACACTCTCTACTAATCTCTTTATGAGATTAGAGGTCAGGAACATATGTACAAGTCAAATATTATCAGGATAAGTTTAGCACAATTGAATGTTACAATCTTAGTTTGCTAGACCTAGGTCTAGGGCATCTAGAATCGAGGGACCCCCAAGAACCACCCCAAGTAGTTGTAGGAGACCCACAGGGGACGGACGCGGTGACCTGGCACCGATGCGAATCCTGTACGAGTCTATGCACTCAGACGCGATTGAAATATCAATGTTAAAGGTCCCTTGTGTGATCGAGGCGAACACACCGATCGGTCCTTGTACGAGTTGAAGGACGCGGTTACAGATGGTATTGCAAGGGAGTTGGACGCGGTGTGTCTAACACAGACGCGAACCAGGTACGAGTCAGTGCGATAGTCGCACTGGGAAAGTTAGAGTTTTAGGACACTTCGAGGGAAGCTACAAGCAAGTCACTTACAGGGTAAGTAGTTCTAGGGCCCACACCCACAGGAGCACCGTAGTGCTGAGGTTACCTCACCCAGGGGAGCCGGGTGCATAGGTGTTCTTTGGTGTCGGGTCGCGGCGTCGCTTTCAATGGGAGCCAGTGAAGACTTGCTGCTTGCGGCGACAGGAGAAGTGTCCGGAGGAATCCAAGCCTGGATTCGGAAGATGGAAGACCTGAAAGCAGAGGGGACAGTGTTCAAAGTCACTTGGCAGTGACTCGGGGCAAGGAAGATGGATGCCCACCGTCGTCGCAAGATTCAGGTCGTCCGCGGTTGCCTTGACTCTTCAGCCACGAGGTCCAGGAGGTGTCGTCTTCGACCAGGAGCTGGATTTGGCGTGTCCCACGATGTTTGCGGCTTACTGCGGTGTCGGCAACTCGATCGGAGCCAACAAGCCTTGGTAACAGCAAGTCTCGGGGAAAGTGTGAAGAGACAATGGCGCAGACCAGCAAGGTCTGTGGACCTCACCCAGCAAGGGTAAGTCAGGGCAGGCCTGGAGCAGCCAGGGGAGTCCTTTGGTTTCTTTGGAAAGTCTTCTGGGGACCCGCAAGCCGGCTGGCAAGGGATCGTGAAGACGCCTCGGGAGGATTCTCTCACAGGGGCCCACGGTCACTCGGGACGTGGTAGGCCTCTGATCTTGGGAGGGATTCCTGCTGGAGGCTGGGACCACACGTGGTCCAAAGCACAAGTTCGTGGAACGTTGTGAAGGGGTTGCACTCGACAATAGTGCACGGTACCCAGGGGTCGCGGTTCCTCGTTACTCTTGGGGTCCACTGGCCTCAGCTTCACTGGGGACTCACAATGGCCTTTGAGAAGTCAGGAAATCCACTTCTTGGGCTGCAGGGACTTCGGACTCTGGCGGGAGCAGCGTAGTTTGCGACCGTCGTTTGTAGTTTTAGGTGCCTGCCAAGCAGGGGAGTCACTCCTTGACTCCAAGGGAGATTCTTCAGTCTTCCACAGGTAGTGGAACGTCGAAGGTCCGGGATTCTTCTTGTAGAGCGTCGTCCAGGGAAATCTAGGGTGCAATGCACAGGTTTCCCCTCTTATACTAAAAGAAGGGGAGGGACTAGCTCTATGACCCTACCTATGGGAGGGTCAGGGGAGTGGGCGGCTACACCCACTTCCCTTTGTCCAGTTTCGCGCCAGAGCAGGGACAGGTAGCCCCTGAGCCGGTTTGAACTGGCATATGCACAGAGGAGCCTTCTGCTCCCCCAGTGCAGGACTTCAAAGCACTCTAAGAGTGCACCCACCCAGCCCCAATACACTAAACCCTGTCTGGGAGGTGGTCACACCCCTTGGGACAGGATATCTATTGTTGGGCTTCCTCCACTGCGAGTGTTGGTCATCAGCAGGAGGGCAGCCCAGTGTCTGTGACTGTGTGGCATCCATTTTGTGATGCCAGGGCTCTGCAGGATTCTACCGCGTTTCCACAGTAGGTACATGTCTATCCCTCTAGAAGAGTGGAATGCTACCCCCGCCGCCAGGACTGGCGGGGGGTAGTATTCCAAGATGTTTGACACCAAACACGACATGTTTCGATGCAGCCATTCCAAAGTTAGCATTTTACCGCGAGGATATAATGCACTTAAAAGTATATGGTTTAACCGCATCCACAAACAGCACCAGAGAATGGACTCTGAGAGCTGCAGAGGGGCCCTGCTCAGGCAGAGGCACCCCCTCACATATAAGCCAAGCACCCTGCCCTCAGGATTGATAGGGCCTGCCTTAGGGGTGACTGATAGGGTTATATGTGTGTGTAGGAGAGATATAGGGAACCTATATCTCAGTGAGGGGTGCTAGCACTTCCTCACTCAGGCTGCAGTAGCAGGCCTGTGGTGTCAGATTTAGTCTGCTTCCCAGGGGTGGCATAATACATGCTGCAGCCCCTGGTAGGCCTGTGAAGTACCTATGCCCTTGGTACCTAAGGTACCATATACTAGGGACTCATAAGGTGCCACAGTATCCAATCACGAGTGCACCTAGAGTGCACTCCAAATCGTTTAGAGAGAACAGAGAGGCTGGGGCCCTGATTAGCAGGGTCCCAGCCTGACTATAGCCAGAAACCAGTGTAAACATCAGAAAAAAAGCGGGGGCAACATAAGAGGCAGATCCTACTCTCCTACAGCCAACAACAGACCCCTCTGCCAGCCCAGCAGGCCTTTCAGCCTTTTCATGGCTGAGATTGCGGCTCACAAAGACAATGCCCAGGGCATCAGGGAAAAGATGCAGCTCAGACCCCCTGCCCCTTAAGCATCCACATCTGCAAAACTGCTTTAGTGTGCCCTTTCTGGTACACAGCCACCCTGTCAGAGGCAGGAATAGATATTTCCTCCAGGGGTGGCAAGCCATTGCTTCAGATAAGTGGCTCTTCCAAATTGTAAATTGGGGTTACGGTCTCCCATTTCTTTCCACCCGCCGCAACTTCCACTTTCAGGGCGGCTGACGGAAGACCAGCTATCCGTCTAGCGGCAGCAAGTGCAGGCACTTGTGACCAAAGGGGCCATAAAGAGGGTTCTGTCATCTGAAGTAGGAGCTGGGTGTTACTTTCTCTGCTTTCTGATGCTGAAAAAAGACTGAGGACTTTGTGCTATTTTACATCTCTGCCCTCTCTACGTCTTCCTACGAACTGACAAATTCAAGATACTCACGTCAGCCCAGGTCCTGTCTGCCCTACACCTCGGAGAATAGATGGTGGCATTAGACCTGCAGGACGCTTATTTCCATATCTCCGTCCTACAGATCTACAGGTGCTATCTGTGGTTTAATGTGGGCCAGAATCATTTTCAGTTTGCAGTGCTCCCTTTCGGCCTCACCAGTGACCCTCAAGTGTTCACGAAAGTGATGGTTGTGGACACCGTTCACCTTCAGAGTTTGGGGGTATCAGTCTTTCCCCCTACCTGAACAACTGGTTGTTGAATGCGGGCTTGCCCCAGGCAGTCTTCAACGGCCTAACATCGTTGGGGTTCAATATCAACGTGCCAAAGTCACACCTGACTCCTTCGCAGACACTCCCATTCATCAGAGTCATTCTGGATACAGTATGGTTTCATGCCTTTCCTCCAGAGACGAGAATCCCAGATATTCAGGCTGTTATCCCGATGTGTCAGCCTCTGATCTGGATCTCAGTACGGATTACTCTGAGGCTGCTGTGAGTGTGGGCCTCCTGCATCCTCCTGGAGAAACATGCCGGATGGCATATGTGGACTCTGCAGTGGGATCTCAAGTCCCAGTGGCCACAGCACCATAAGAATCTGTTGAATTGTATCCAGATTTCACAGGAGACTGCAAAAGATTTGCAGTAGTGGTTACTTAACCGCGAGTGGGTTAATGGCAGACCCTTGTTCCTACCCCACACAAATTTGACAACGGTCATGGATGCATCACTTTGAGCTGGGGGATGGAAGGGGCATCTGAGAGAGGTGGAGGTCAGAAGTCTCAGGTGAAAGCAATTTGTTTGTGTTGAGGCTGATTCGCTTAGCTTTGAAAGCCTTTCTGCCCACCATCAGAGGAAGGCTGGTCTAGGTGCTCATGGACAACGCCACCGTCATGTGGCATTGCAACAAGCAGGACAGGGCGTGGTCTTGGGTCCTGTGCCAGTACGCTCCAGACCTCTAGAAGTGACTGACTCATTGGGGAATTTATCTGGTGGTAAACCACCTGGTAGGATCTATAAAATCAAAGGTGGATGAACTCAGCCATCGATGCCTCGATGACCACAGATGCCAGTTACACCCGCAGGTGGTGCAGGGTATCTTTCATCAATGGCGACAACCCTTTGCATGTTGGTATTCCCCAGAAGGCTCTTTCTGAGACTCATTCCATCTAGAATTGAGCTCGGGACTCATGTATGCCCTCACACCACTGCCTCTCCTGCCCTGAGTTCTGAAGATGATCAGGAATGACCAGGTCCAAGTCATCCTAGTGGCACCGGGTTGGGGCAAGAGAGTGTGGCACCCAGAACTCCTGGGCATTAGCATCTGTCCTCTGATCAAGCTGCTGCTTTGGCAGGAACTTCAGAGGATCATCTGTCGCAGCAGCAGGCCAGAATGCTGCACCTGTGTCTGCGCAATTTGCATATCCATGCTTGGTGATTGAGCAATGGCAGATGACCTCATTTGGCCTTCATCCTGAGGTCGCTGATGTTGTCTTGCTGGCACGGCGCCCTTCTTCAAAATCGGTGTACACCAGTCGTTGGATCAGATTTGTGGCTTTCTGCAGCACTTGCCGAATTGACCCACTACAAGACAAGATATAGGAAGTTTTGTTAGTTTTTTCTCTCATCTAGATATGCTGCACTGAAGTCTTCCAGGCCTGTCAGAACTTGATTCACCAACCTCTGGAATGTGGCAGGTGCATTCTTCAATCCAAAGGGCATTACTGTGAACTGGTAATGCCCACCCATGTTTGAAAATGCTGTCTTAGGTTTTGAAGTATCTGTGAGCCTTATCTGCCAATAGCCTGCAGTCAGGTAAAAAGTGCTGAGATACTTAGCAGAAGCGATAGTATCAATCAACGCATCTGCCCTAGGGATAGGATCGGCATCAGTCTTAGTGACTGCATTGAGGCCTCTGTAGTCTACACAAAACCTAATTTCTCTCTTTCCATCCTGGGTATGAGGCTTGGGTATAAGGACTACTGGACTAGCCCAAGGGCTGTCTAAAGGCTCAATGACCCCTAACTCTAGCATCTTCTGTCCTGATGCACTCTCTGACATGGGTAGGCTGCCTGTAGATTTTACTCTTGACAGGCAGACTGTCACCTGTGTCCACATCATGGGCACAGCAGGTAGTTTGTTTGGGTGTCGGAGAAAAGAGTTCAGGGAACTGACGGAGTACCTGTCTACAGCAGCTTGTTGTTGTTCAGTGAGGCTGTTTGAAAAAACGACACCATCAACTGTGTTGTGTGAGAGGAGATCAGGGAGAGGGTCACTCTCTTCCTCCTGTCCCTCATCAGTTGCAATGAGCAAACTCATGTCAGTCCTGTCAAAGTAAGGCTTTAGGCAGTTCACATGAAGCACCCTGTGGGGGCTTCTAGGAGTACCCTGGTCCACCAAGTAGGTGACCTCAACTTTCCTCTCCAGGATAGTATGGGGGCCACTCCACTTGTCTTGGAGTGCTCTTGGGGCCACAGGCTCCAATACCCACACCTTCTGCCTTGGCTGGTAAACAGTCAGAACAGCCTTTTGGTCATGCCAGTACTTCTGAAGTTCTTGGCTGGCCTCCAGGTTTTACTTCCAGAAGTATTTATTATCACTACACTAATAACTAACTTTGTATGTCTCCTACTAGAGATGTCAAATACACATCATAAATACTTTAAAGACAGGTAAGTAGCATAGGAAAACACATGGGCCTCCATGGGGGGAGCAAACCATATACTAAAAAAATGGTATGTGAGGTAAGTACCAAAACATGAAGGATGGGGAAGCAAGGAACCACCAAAGGTGATTAGCTAGGTACCCCAAGGCGCCCAGGTGCAGAGTGGTTACACTGAGTCAGACGTCCATAGGATAACACAGGGTAAGTCACTATTGGCATTTTCTTGTTTCAGGACTCTTCCCAAAGGACCCTGAGGACACCAATTGGATCAAGGAAGTTTGGAGAGCCACCACACCCGTGGATACCCAGGAAACCAGGATACCTACACCAGGGAGCCCAGGTGCATAGGTGCGAAGTGGTGTTGAAACTGCCCGTTGACGCCAATGAAGGGACTTGGAAATCCAGCAGCTACAGACTCTCATGGAACCAGGACTTGGAATCCAAAAGAGAAGAAGCTGAAAGCAGAGGGGACAGTGTCCAAACCACCCGGAGGTGACCAGGAGGCACAGGAGCACAATGCCAGCCCCAGAGTTTCTTGTTGTAGCACAGAGAAGTTGAAACAGCGGCTATTGAGACCCAGCAATGATGCAGGGGCTATCCACAAGCTGCTGCATGCCGGTCGACAGATGCAGGAGGGTCAGTGGCCAGTAGGACCACCAACAAGCCTTGGCAAACGCAAACAATGGTTTAGGGGAGAAGATGCTTTGTTGCAGACCATCAAGGTCTGTGGGACTAACCCAGCAAGCGTAAGTCAGGGTCAGCCCAAAACTCCAATTTGCATGCCAAAAGGAACGAGAAGCCTCAGCAGCACCCAGAAGATGGAGGCCCACGGTGCAGAGGATGCAGGGAGGACGTCGTTCATGGAGCTGGGTGATGCTGCAGGCTGGGGCTTCTTGGAGCTCTAAGATCTTTTGTGAGGAGAGTCAACAAGCCTTGGCAACGGCAGACAGAATTGGTGCACAGGGAGGCGATTCAAATGGCTGGAGAGGGATTACAGTCTCCTAAGTTGCAGGGAAGACTGGTCAGGCCTCTGGGGAGCCAACAAACTACCCCCTGTGTCGCAGAGCCGGAAGATGAGAAAATTTGCTTTAAGAAATGGACTAGAGAGTGAACAAAAGTGCATTCATTTTGCCTCTGGGCCGGCATTTTGTTTAAATCAAAGCAGCTTGAAATTTTCCATTTCACAAGAATGCTTTTGCCCTTAAGTTTGTTTCTCGGAGCAAAGAGCTTTGTTCGTTTCGCATCTCGCTGACAAGATGAAAAAAATTACTGTTGTGCCTTATTTTACTTATCTGTTTGTGACATGTAACTGATAACCACAGGACTAGGAGAACGTCTTATCACTGAGGCTAAATGCTTATCTTGTTGGTGCAGCTTTTGTATCAGCCTCAGGCTGGCATGGGGAATTTCCAATGTTAGAGAAAATGTGTATGTAGTCACATAGCCCTTCTTTGAGTTTATTATAAATATGCAATGCTGAGTGTTGAATTTTGTCCAGTCCTGCACAGGCCATCTGAGTGCCGTGTTGGATGTTGAACCCGCTGCAGCGCAATAAATTGCTCTTGTTTAAGCTTGCCTCAACCTTTCACACTTCAGTTGAAGGTGGACAGAGTGGTATTGTCCAGAGCGTAGGCGTACGCTTTCCACAAAGATGTCCGTGGGACAACAGGATCAGCAAACCAGTTGTTGACGTAGAGGTGCCTGCAGATGCAGGGAAGTGACTCTTTCACTCCAAGGGAAATTCGTTCTTGCTTGGATGCATGAAGAGTCCTTGCTGACTCAGAGGATGCATGGCCACGGAGTTGCAGAAAATTGGAAAAGCATGGAGACGAAGTTGCACAGGAACCTTCCCACCAATTGCAGTTTTGTCTTTGGTCATGGCTCGATCAAGCAGCAGAGTTCAGTGTCCAACAGCAGGAGCAGGAGCAGTGTCGGTGTGTCCATTAGGGCGCTGGGGCGTTGCCCCACAAGCCGCCCGCGCCCGCAGCTCCTCGGCGTCTCTGAACTTAAGTAAACTCTCAGTTTACTTAAGTTCAGAGACGCCGAGGACAACTGACAATCATGTCAGTCAGCATGACGTCGGACTGCCCACCCCCTTCAGAGTCTGAAGGGGGTGGGCGGTCCGGCGTCATGTTGACTGACATGCATTGTCAGAGTGAAGACCAGGGGCAGGCAGCAGCACAAGTGCGCATGACTGGTGAAGGTCGGTGAATTTTTCTGACCAGCCCAGTCATGCGCATTAGTGCCTGCTCAGGCTGGCGGCTGCGCATTTGGAGACCGAGGGTTGATCAAAGGCTCAAACCTCGGTCTCCTAATGGGTAGGTAGGTGGCGAGTATCCCCGCTAAGCCAATCCTGGTGCTGCTGGAGCAGCGCCAGTATTGGCTGAGAGGGGTTGCCAGCAGTGACGCGGCTGTTCCTGTAGGCGCCAACGGGACCCCGGAGCCCCCGCACAACCCCCCCGCGAGTATTGCGAGCCGGGACTGCCATTGAGTAGCGTGCTTGTGACCCCCGTGCTTTACTAAGTGTCCCTTACTGGGGCGCAAGTGCAAGGCTCAGGGTACCGGACTCTGGTGATACCGTGATTTATCATCACATACTGTAACAACAGTTCGCAATTACATGCCTTCATTCGTCCTCTCTCTGTCCCTTCATCTGCTTTCTGTCCTTTCACTCTTTTCTGCCTCCTCTTCTTTTCTGTGCCATGCTCTGCTTCCCTCGTGTCACCGCTCTGCCCCTTGGTCCTCTCCGTCCTGCTCCCAGGTTCCTTAGGTTGTGGATCGCTGTGCTGGTCATGTATCCCACCAACCAGGCCGTCATCGCCCTCACCTTCTCCAACTATGTGCTTCAGCCATTCTTCCCCACCTGCTTCGCACCCGAGTCTGGTCTGCGGTTGCTGGCTGCCGTCTGTCTGCCTGAGTATCTCCTCCACATTTCAACCATTTTCTCTGGGACATTGCTTTGATGCATTGATGGCGGATCCAATTAGGTTTGCTGTATGAGGAGAGTTGGCCCCCATACCAGTGTCACCAAAGTGGGCCTTTGGGCTCTTTCCTTAGGGTCTGACAGTACAGAGGCTAGGACGAAGGTGCTTCCTGTCTCCAAGAACAACGCTGCCACAATGAGTTAAGTGGCTTCGACACTCCGCAAGACAAGCGAGCAAAGACAGTCTGTGTTTAATGCGACAAATGGTATATTGGCAAAACAAACAGAAACAAGTATGGCATATAAATTGTTGAAAGATCTGCATGTGAAAAAGTAGGTTTTTAAGGATTTGTGGTCAAGCAGCGTGGAGTCATGCTTTGGGGATTAACAGTAGCCTGAGCTCTGTGCTAGGAATCGCCTTCTCTTTTCACCATCTGCTCTTTGGAATTCATCGCCTGTGTCTCGGGTATCGTTATTATGTAGTGCTTTGGTGAAAAGGTCCCATGTTTGTTCACAGAGCAAAACTACAGACTAGAATTTAATCTGGGTGATCTGTGCTGTGCAGTTAGGGGGAATACTAGGGTATATAATTAGCCCAGGAAGGCATTCTCCATGGTCTCATTTCAAAGGCGCTTAGTAGCACAGTGAATGGTCAATGGTGCACACCAGTCAATCCGTTTGAAGCGGCTTACTAGTGCTATGTCCATACTCGAGGACAGAGTTATACTGTGGAAACTGAATCCAATGTTAGTGGATAGTGGTGAACCATTATTGAGGATGGAGGTGATGTGGGTTTTGATTGACCCGAGAAAGTAATTGTGATCCCACAGATGAGAGCACGTTGTCAGATGTGCATTTCTTCCTCTTTGCATGCCAGAGACCTGAGGGTCTTTCACATAAATTGCCCCCACTTTCAGGGACCCCAGTATTTCACATTCATGCCCTGCCAAATCCAGCTGCCACTTGCAGCCATCCTTGCAACCATAATTGACTAGAACCGTGCCTCCCTCTTTTTCATGGAGGGGTAGATCAGACCTTCATTCATGCATTACACTCATTGATACATTAATGAGCATCATTCAATAGTATTATATTGCTATCTATAAAGTGTTGCTGATACTGTTGTGGCTCTACAGTTTTGTGTAGTCTAGCTTTCAATTATGTGCAAGCTGGTGCTCACATGGATAGTTGTCTTTTCCAGTATGATGTAAGCTGGACCAGCATGCCAGGAACTTTGTTAGCTTTGTTGCCAGACGGAACTTACATGCACAGCCATCTTGTACGATTTGGTGCAAGCAAGGCATCACGTCAGTTGTTGGTAGAGTCCATAGTCATTGTATGGCTTACCTGAGAACCACTGGTATTCTTCTGTGTGAGTTCTTAAGAAAGGGTCCGGACTTGATGCTGTGACTTTGTGCTGTGTGTATGTGTGTTTGTCGCAAGAAGACTGTCGTAGCATGCTATAGGTAGAATACATGACATCGCAAGCAAACCAGAACTGGGAAAGCTAAAATCGTCAGAGGTACTCAGCAATGCATTGTATCTCGAAGTCTGTTATGAAGCTCTGTGGTTATACTGAATAAGCAGCTACCTATGTTATATGACATCTCTTTATTAATGTAATAACTGCACTTTTACAATTGCTTTATTAACCTTCCTGCTTTCTCAAATTTGCTTGAAAATGCACCATTTGTCTACTCTTTTTTCAAAATTTTCTGGGGGGGAGACCCCCCCGAACCCCTGCAGGTTGTTCCGGCTCGCTTGCTACGCTCGCTCGCTGCGGTGCAGTATGCCAATATTTTTACGCCTCACCACTTTCAAATGTCACCAGCCGCCACTGAGCAGGAGTAAGTCTTTGGACAGTCTTCACAAGACAGGCACTCAGTTCTTGAAGATGATGTCCCGACGAATCTAAGGATCCACCCTCAGGGGATCCCTTCAGTAACCCTAAAAGGAGGAAGGACATTTTCTGTGGTGCCCACCTATCAGGGGAGGTCAGAGACTCTACTCAGCAGGCCTAGCCAGTCAGATGCTCCCTGGGGGCCAAGATTCAAAATGGCAGAATCAAGTGGCCACCTGGAGGAGCTCCGGGCACCTAGAGGAGCTAGACAGGGGGGTGGACACTACCCTGTCCTTTGAACCACACACTTAGAACCGGGTATTCACTCAGTTGCGAGTACTTTCTCTTCTCTCTTCTGCTCCTCCGCACAGTGTGACCTCCGATGACTCCTCCCTGTTCTCATCTCTCCCTCTTCCCCAGGATATAACCCTCTTGCTGGGTTATATCCTGGGGAAGGAAAATAATTCCTCTTTTTTGTTATTGTCTTCTCTTCTTTTCCCTTTAAGTTGTGTCCTTTGCCAATTTCACAGTTTTTTTTCATTTCAGGCCGAGACATGGGAGGAACTACGAGATGGCTGCCAGGTAAGTATTTTTGTTTTTGGATCTCTTCACAAATTCCCACCCCCTTCAATTTTTCCGGTCTGAAAAAAATAAGATATCGGGACATAAAAATAAACATTATCCTGTTCAGAGCCCTTTCTATGTCGGACGTCAAAGTGATATTGTTAAAGGGAAAGAAACCAGTGCAGAACTCTACCATTATTACCATGTGAGAGGAGCATGGTCCATGTAGATGATACAGATTGGCCCTCCAGGTAATATTGTAACTTATCCATAACCCATTTAATAGCGAGGCATTCTTTCTCAGTTCCCCTTGGAAACAATTTAAGACTAACAAACAATATACAGTTTTTAGTGTCATCAGCACACACTTAAGAAATAATGGCACCTATGCCGTTATCAGAAGCATCTGTTTGAAATTTGAATAGCTGACTGAAATCTGGAGCTCTCACAATGGGTTTTGAAGCAATCAACATATTTCACGTCTTAAGGCATCAACGACTGAGGCAGTAGGAGAGAAGAACATCCTATTGGAAGTGGGTTTTTTAGCATGTCAGTGAGAGGTGCAGTTATTTCATAGTAGTTAGGAAAGCAGCTCCTATAATAACCTAAGAGGCCTAAAAACATCTTCATGTCTCTTTTAGACTTAGTGAAAGGAACATCTGTGAGTTCTTCCTCTTCTCTTCCTGAGGCTCAATAAGATAACTGCCTAGTTAGTAAGTAACCTAAGTACCTAACTTTTGAATGACCCACCTTGGTTTTCTTTGCACTAATGTGAAGGCCAGCCTTCTGGTGAGAATGGAGTACAACTGTGAGATGAGTTAGATGGTCTGTCCAGGTCCTACTATAGATGATATTATTATCTAAATAAGTAGAAGCAAAACTCCCATGTAGCTCAAGAATGCAATTTATCAACCTTTGAAAGGTGGCAGGTGCCACATCCAATCCCAAAGGCAGAACAGTAAATTGGAATAAACCATAGGACGTTACAAAAGTAGTTTTCTCTTTGTCTTCCAGATGCAGAGGGATCTGCTAGTACCCCTTTGTAAGGTCTGTGGTTGATATGTATCTGGACTCCTCTAATTGTTCAATTAGATCATCTATCCTGGGAAGGGGTTAGTTATTGAATTTCAACACTTTATTTACTGTTTGAAAATTGATAGAAAAATCAGTTTTAGATACTAGAACTATAGGGGAGCACAAATTGCTAGCAGAATGTTCAATCACTCCCAATGTCAACATTTTTTCTACCTGTTCTTGAATAGTCATTATTCTAGCCACTGGGATACAGTAAAGCCATTGTTTAACTACTTTGCCATCTTCTGTTTGTATTGAATGTACGGCTAAATGGGTCCTACCTGTAAGGTCGGAAGAGACTTTCCAGAAGGGAAGTAAGCACCATTTTAACTCCTTTTGTTTTTGAGTCAAGACTTCCTCTAAGAGCAAATCTTCTAAAGTGGACTCTTTGCTTTTCTTCTGATAAAGCTGTTTGAACTGACTGTGGCAGGAGTCTTAGACATTTTTAAGAATATTGATGTAAAAGCTTTGACTGCGCCTAGTTAGATAGTTGCAACTTATAAGGGACCTTCCCTATTCTCTCTGTGATCTTATACGGTCTTGCCATTCTGAGCGGATTTTGTTTTTTGAGGTAGGCAACACATCTGAAACCCAGTCACCGGCTTTTAACTCTCACCATTTTTCCCTCAATTTATAAAGATATTGTTGCCGCTGTTGTGCTTGATCTAAGTTATTTTGGACTATTCTCCTAGCTTTCCCAACCAGGCTTTCAACTATGTTGTATAATCTAGAAGGGTTCTTTATTATTGGAAATTCTGTTCCTAAACTTCCCATGTCATGTCATGAAGTGTCCTGTGTCTGCGTTCAAATAGTAATTAAAAAGAGGAGTAACCCAGGCTGCTTTGGACTTGATTGGGTATTACATAAAGAGCCAAAGGGAGTAATTGGTCCCAATTTTTCGCTTCAGTTGCAAGCATTTTTAAAGTCAATTTCAATGCACCGTTACACCATTCTACCAACCCGTTGCTTTGTGAGTGATACACTGAGGTCCTTAAATGTTTTATGTTTAATTGTCTACAGATCTGTCCCATTAACTTAGACACAAAAGGTGTCCTATGATCAGTCAGAATTTCCTTTGGAAGGCCAACACGAGCAAAAATTGTAATGGTATTGGTTTCCCTAATGGAAATTGCCTCAGGACAGCTTGGTGCGTAATCAACTAGGACTAAAAAAATATTTATATCCTTTACTTGAAGGTGTCAACGGTCCCACTAAATCTAGTCCTACAATTTCAAACAGATTACCTCCAAGTGGCATCCTTTGTAAGGGAACACCAGGGACATGATAAGGGTCTTTTTTCTGGCACACCTCACATTCCTGGCAATATGTTTTTATTTGTGCCAAAATTCCAGGCCAATAAAATAGAGCTAATATCAACTGAGATGTCTTCTCAGCCCCAAAATGCCCAACAATTAAATGTGAATGTGCAACGAAACCTATTTGATCTCCAAAAGAATTGGGGTCTAATAACTGAGGCAAATCATCTTTTTATCCTACGCTATACAGTAACATTTTGTATCCAAAATAAAGTATATACCTGGGTATTCCTCTCTTTGTCATCTCGCTCCTTTTGCCATGCAAATTGGAGTTTCAGATTATTTATCTTCGCCGCTCTAAAATAGTTTGTCCACTTCCAAAGGTTCTGGTCTAACCAGTGCATTTTGTGGAGACCTTTTCTGCTTTTGTAGTCTCCTTTCTTTTTATGTTTTTCTAACTTTTGGGTTTATGACTGCTTCTAGGCATTCTTGTGAGAGTGGGGCTTCGTCTAACCATGATCTCTTTTCTTGACTCCCACCTCTGCCCTGATTTCCTTGCTCTCAGAGGTTTTCATGGTACCCTAGCTATTTGGTAGGTCTTTTAGTTGCCATGAACACACCTAATGTTAACTTATCTGTTTGGGATAATTTGATGGGGAAAGACTAAACTATTCTTCAGAGGCAAGGACGGGGGATGTGCTCTAAGGCACTTTTCAGAGTTGGCAAGTCGCGCTCTGAGTTGGCATCCTCGCAATTGGATAGGTCGATTTGCTCTGAATTTCAGGAGGGTTACCATATCAAAGAGCACTTTATAGACGAGTGCTCCTAAGTGGCGGAAAGGAGTCAGCCAGCACCTTATCATCTATGCACAGTGTCGGGCTTTGAGTTATTGAGCTCCTCGCTCTGCGGAGAAGATTAGGTCACATCTACCTGTTTTCACAATTTTCTGGTTCTGTCGAAACACCACCAGATCGCTCCGCGACTACCCTAAGGCATGGAACATGTTGACCTATAGCATAAACCTTCGGCTTATTAGTTGGTCAATAGGTAACCGATACACCCTCTCACTTACAGAGACAGGGACCATTATTCCCCCAATTTTTCTGCCAACCTTTGAAGCTCAACATCAACCAGAAAGATCACATTACGGCATCTGGTTGACAGTTGATTTTATCTACACACTTTCACCAATCTTCTCACATTGTAGGACACAACATTCCCTGTCCTACTGTGCTCATTCAGCAAATTTATTAAAAGATCTCCGGTAAAATGCCCTCTTGCAGGGCCTGCCAGGCACTGCAGTGTCTGCCTGGCAAGGAGCACAGTCCAATGATAAAGCATGTCACCTTAGGGTGAGTGAGGGCAACTATTCTCAAAGGCACATGCTTCTCAGGGTACCTGCATTCAGTTAGTAATCTCTGTGGATTAATCTTTTCTGAACAGTATACTGTGATTTGATTTTTATCTCTAATGACTAACTGCCCCAACTGGGAATGAGTAAGGCTGGGACCCACATACTGTTCAACTGTAAACTCACATAATAACTAGGCCCAGTCTCACAGGTATAATAAATGGGTCTTTTTACACAATTTACTTTCATGGGTTCCTCTTCTGTTTTCTTATTATGACAAAAATTGGCAATTTGGCCCTATTCACTACCTTGATGACATTGCGGTCCAAAAGGATTGGGTTTGTCGTGCTTGAGAGACCTTGTTTGGGTATTTTCTGTTTGAGTAACCGTGGGAAGTCGAATAGAACATTCCATTGTTTGGGCAGGCATTTTCAACAGCTTGGAAAATTCATTTACAGTCCTTGTGTGTTGAGCTCTGGTGTAGGTACTGGCCAACTCGATGGCATGTTCCAAGGTTAAATGTGGATGCTGTCTTAACTATTTTTGAGTGGGTAGAGGTAATGTTTCTAGATACTGTTCTAGAAAGATTTTGTAAACAAAAGGAGTGTGAAGTTCCTGAGTGTGTTTCTTGGTTCACACTATATTTAGCCAGAGGAGACCATTAGATCTACCTCCTGCTCAAACCACGTTTTTATCCATGACAAAGGGACCCAGTGAATAAAAATAGCCTTTTTGATCCCTCTAGTCATTTTCAACACACACTCCCTTCCTACTCTAGTCACACCTAGTCATCCACCTGCACTCTTCACATCTGCAAAAAGAAAAGAACTCCAGCAAAGTGCCCCTTTGCGGGGCCCGTTGAGCACTGCAGCGCCGGCCCAACTAGGAGCTGCCCGATGATAAAGCATGACATCCTTCTGGTTGTATGAGGGCCCTTGCTCCTAAAAGGAGCACTCCCTTTGACTCACTCTGGTAGACCTAGACCCCTACACAGGAACTTCACACTCCTTTTGTTTACAGCTGATCTAGGGGCGCGTGTGCTGGATCTCATATAGCCCCAGTCCCTCCTCTTCTGTTTATGCCAGCTATATTTTAGCCATAATTTCCTCTTTAGTGGGCACTTGTGAACAAAAAAATTCTCATGTTCAAGGGAGTTAAAGAAATTAATAGGTACAGTTGTGACTTCTCGCATTTCTTTGCCCTTCACAGAAAACAAATTTCCTCAATTATTTCTTTTTGTAAGTAAGCTTATTATATTGTTAGAGCTGTTCCCCCTTACCGCCACCTCTAGCCACGTAAGCAGGCAACCGCCTGGGATAACCACACCCCTCTGGGAATGTGGTGGGAGCTGGGTGCCTCTCCAGTCTGGTCCACAGGAGGGAGGCACTACAGCTGTGAGTGGGGCCTCCATTTGGCCACTTCCTGGTCCCTCTTGTACTGCAGGTCATTTCTTGCGTCCTGGGCTTGGATCCACCACTCTGGGCTCCAGGGCCCTCAGCACAGCGTGACTTCCGATGACTCCTCCTCCCAGTCTCGGCCGGCATTAATCGTGGGTGGGGGGGTCAGGGGGTCGCGCGGGGAGGGGGGAGTGGTAAAATAATACATTTTAAAAACTTGCCTGTCTGCCGGCCGGGTCCCGCGTTTTCTCGGCTCCTGCTTCTGTTCTGTTCTCCTGCCTCTGGCAGGAACAGGAAGCAGGCAGCCTCCCTCCCCTCCCCTAAGCCAATCACAATGCTGCAATAGCAGCATTGTGATTGGTCGGGACAGCGCCCAGCAAGGCGCCTATGGGGAGGCGCCTATGTAGGCGCCTATGTAGGCTGCATTGCAGCATGCATGGAGAAAGGGCAGAGTGCGCATGACTGGTCTGGGCGGCCCCAGAGGGCCGACCAAACCAGTCATGCTCACTCAGGAGTGGGCACACCACTCCTCCCCTGCCCAGCCCTGCCCGCCCGCAACCAAACACTTCTGCTTTCTCGCAGTGCGAGCAGAAACATAAAATGGTAGTTTTACCATTTTATGTTTCTGCTTCTCGCACTGCGAGAAAGCAGTGCGGTGACGCTCCTCCGCCCTCGTGGAGGAGCCGCCCCTGCCTCCTCCCTGTTCTAGTTGGTTTCCTCTTGTTGAGTTATATCCTTGGGAAGGAAAAGAAGTTCGCTTTTTGTTTCTATCTTCTCTTCTTTTTGCTTTAAATTGCACCCTTTGTTAATGCTACTGCTTTTGCTCATTTTAGGTCAAGCCATGGGAGGAACAATAAGGTGGTGGCCAGTTTAGTCTTTGCTCATGGATTTCGTCACAAGGTTGTAATATTTAATCTACTCAGAGCGATGTATCTTCTAATATAACTTCTTCCCGACTTGGTGGCCATCTTAAAGTGGAGTTCAAATGGCTATGAATTACATCATGGCATGCCTGTTCAATGGCCAGGAAAAGTGTCTCATGCAATTAATTATTTATATATAACTTGGGAACAACTCAGTTAAAAAGTAATTTATATTCTGTTCCAAATTATGTCTTATTCAAAATCGGAGTGGGAGATAAGGGGTGACAATAACCACTACCTGTTCTTGTTCATTGAGAATGTGAATGCTGAATATGTAATAACGCGCCTAATGGGATATGGGCCTATTGACTACAGCCCCATACAAGAAAGTCCAATGTAAGGGTTGAATGTGGTGAACTCTGTGCTTCTGACTATTTCCAAACCATTTGGAGGTTGCAGGTGTTCTTAATGATTTTTTTCTTCACAAGGGGCCAGGGAATATAATCTTTTAGCCCCTTGATCAAAGTCTGTAGTATGAACACTCATTATTGCTCTTTTGGAAGAAGTGTGTCTTTGTATGACCGGGAGAATGGTTTCTAAGACTTTCCAGATCATATCTTCGTGCGAGTGGTGCAGTTCCACAAAAAGATCAGTCAACTTGGTAGTAGTTTGCTTACACCGAGTCGTGCTTCTATGCTCATTCATGCGTGTTTTTGCTGGTCTAGTTGTCATCCCTACATAACGGAGTGCACATATGCAGGTGAGCAATAGATGCAGGTTGCATGGTACAATTCATATGATTTCTTTGTTCCCATGGTTTTTCCAGTCCAAGGGCTAATTCTTGTTTATCTGGTTGGATGCCATACATTGCAGTTGCCACATGCAAAATGGCCTTTAAAAGGAGGAAGCCCCCAGAGTTCAGTCAGGGATTCTGTAGGTTTTTTACAGTCAGGACAGCTGTGTACCAGGCAGTCCCTCAGATTTTGTAATCTCTTGAAGGCAAACATGAGTTTACAAATAGATAGCTGTCCTGCATTAAGAGTGCACCAGTATTTTATGATCCTTTACACCACGGTGGGCATGGAGAGAACATAGTAACACAGGTAAGTCTGTCTAAAACACTGTTTTGTGTGGGCTTCACAGTTGTTATTCCTAGCTCTTTTCACTTCTTTTTGTATGCCTCTGGTGGTGTATTCTCTTGCTCGTAATTTGATGGCAAGATCTTGTTTCCTTCAAAAAAAGGCATTTTGCATGTGGCAAGTGCACATGCTTTTATCTCACATAAATACACTCCCACCCACAAGCACGCTTTGTTCTGCCAGACTTCTGCCTCACTTTGTTGGAGGTACTGCGACTGCCTGAAACTGGATTTTAATATTAGATGTGGGCGGACACTAGGATTACCATAGTACACTACCCACAAACCCTCCCAGCCTTCAGAGCACAAGTTTAGTGTGGCTGAAAACTTCAGCCATCTTGAAAATGCCCAAAGTGGGTAGGGTTAGCCCTTTACTCCATTGATCAGGGTGTACCCTAGGGTCATTTCAACCCACTATCTCATGCAAGGCATAAAAGTGAAAACTACAGGCACCCACTTCAGAACACTCCTAGCCCTGAGGAAAATCAGAAAAGGCTGAACCTGCTGTCTGCAACCTGAGAAGAGCCCTGGGGGACTGGGCCTGGCCTCTCTTGTACCCAGGGCAAAGACAGTGGACTCCAAGGGTCATAAGTCTGACCTGTTAAAGCTACAGGGCCACAACAAGCTACAAGAGGTCTTTTCCTGTGATGCAGCGCGTACAATAAAAACTATTCTCCTCCTAGGTTACTTATAGGTCATCCAGGGGCAAACTATATTTCTCATATCCACATGACGATGGGGCCCATAAACATCGTCTAACACACACGCACACTCCTGGATTTCCTTTACACCTTTGTGAAATTCTGTACTCCTAGGAGAAACATGAGAACTAAATGGAGAACACCATTTTGTGTACCGCTGGAAGAGCAAGGATATCTATTTACCTTAATTTGTCACTTTCTTTTAGTTATTTCTTAAGATATTCCTGCTCATTGTTTGGTCAATGAATCATTCATTTAAGAAATTAGTTCATAGTGATTAAGACCAGCTGAATCACAATAAACAATTACTTATGTCACAATCATTTAGGAAAATAACCACTGAGTCATTTTGGGTTTAAAGAATCTTAAATTTTATATAATTTTTAAAAGCATGGAAAGAATTTAATACTTTATTCAATTATTCATTTTTAAATTCACAATTTTATTAAGCATAATCAATTTATTGCAGAAAGGAAATTTTGTCATGAAGCCAAAACCCTAGTTACCTGCCTAACTTCCTAATTTAGTCTAATGATTTCTAACCTAACTTTGGGATTAGAAATAGCCTGATTCTCATACTCAACTGTAAAGTTAAGACAGCAACAGCAACTTCAGCTCGTCAGCATCAGCTACCTGCAACCCGTCTCCTCTAACAGCCTTTCAGCATCTCCCGCTCAGTAAGGGATCGATCAGGACCACCCAGCACTGGAAGCCACCAACACGACTCTTCAACTCCTCTCCTGACTGTGACTGCAACCACGTCTCTCAAACTGCCTGGAACTGACTGGAACTCTCTGGAACTTCCCTGGAACTGACCCCCTCCCACTAAGAGTAGGCCCTCTTATACCCCAATTCTAACTTTGCTAACTAACTGTTGCAACATTAATATCACGCTTTTCTTTCATTGGTCCATGCATGTCAGCTTATTCATTCTTTAATCAAGTTCTCTTGGATTCAAGGGTCCTTGGATCATTTCCTTTCCCATACGCTTAAACATTTCCATCCGATTCGATCAGTCCATTTGTATCTTCTTTTGACACATTCAAGAACTCCGCAGTCATTGTCCTTTCTCTTGGGCTCCTTTCCCACGGACTCTCTCCTGATCATCACGGCACACTATCAGTTCAATTAGGTCACACCAGCCTTGACCATTTCTTGCATCCTAGCCTCTCAGAGACATCACGAGGCTCCAGATTTCTTCAATCTCATCCCGTACCACGTGTCCCCTTGCACCTGCGCACATCTTCCCACTGGCGGCCATTTTATCTCGCCACTCGGTTCTACTTTAGAAGCACTAATTTGAGGCAAACAAAACATAATTAAAATAGAGAAAAATATCCCTTTCGTTTCCCTCCCGTCTACGTACCCCAATTAGTTGTTACCTAGCAAAAAGCGACATTTAAGCTGCTCCTTACTTACCATCACTATTGTTTTTGCAACGACACATTTTATTTCTATGAAGCACAAACATGCATTTATTTTATTTAGTACGCTTTTTATTCTTACGTTATGATTAGACACACGGACATTCATTAGTAGATTATTTAGCACATACATTGGCATATTACCATTCCCACATATACAATGTTGATTAATACATTTAAACGAACATTTTTAATTAATTAATTATATAATTTGTTAGGGGTTAAAATTTTTATTTTTACTGCTCCATCAATCCCCCTTTGGTGATTTTTAAATCACCACATAAAACCCAAGTCATACTTCTTTTCAGGCAGCATGTCTTTCATCCTTTACTTTCTGTTATTCATATCTCTGTCTCTTCTTCATCTTGCCTTTTAGTCTCTTTATACATGCTTTCTTTCATTTTCTCCAACTCAATTTCACCCATTTCTCTCTCTCTTTCTCTCATTATTCTGTTATTTCTTCTTATCTTATTCTGTCTTACTTTTCTCTTTATACATGTTATTACTATTTTCAATGTCATGGCTAACAATATTACTATAGTTGCTACTATTATAACTTTCCCTATTACTAATTTACTCATCCTAGTTAACCAATTTGCTACTGAGGAAAACCCTCTACCAAGTTTTCCCAAAACACTTTCAACCTCCAGTGGAACTAATTCTTTGTGCAGACTTGTAATATTTGTAATATACATCTGTATATTTTCACTGTTATCCGGAATGTAAGTACAACAATGTTGGACTTTCAACATTCCACAGACTCCACCCTCTTTTGCCAAAAGAATATCAAGGGCAAGCCGATTTTGCATCACCATAGCTCTCATGGCAACCATTTCGGTATTTACCATTAAGAACCCTCCCGCAGTATCTGTAGACAAACGATCTACTACTGTGGATAACTTCCGAATTTTAAATGCATTCAAAGATATTCCCACTGCTGGTATTAATGCTCCAAAAATATCACCTACAATTTCTGAAAAACTTTCCCTTTTTCTACGTGTAAATCTATTAATCATCTTGTATGTTCCCTTTTCTTCTCTGTCCATGTGAAAAATCTTTGGAAAGACCAGGCCTACATAGCAAGTTCCATACCAATGGTCCGGTAACCTGTAATAAGCTCTATTCCCACAAATATAATAGATACCTGGAAATATTGGGTCCTTTCCACCTTTGAATCCCCAACCTCCCAGAATTTGATAATTGTCATGGCAGATACTGGAACCTACAAAGTAATTGTCATAGACTGTCTTATTTCTCTTAATGCACAACTTTCCTGTTTGTGGCCAATCTAAAGTCATTGCTGCATTTATCCTTTTCCCTTCATGATTTCCTTCCTCAAACGTCCATAAACGTTTTCCTTCCTCCTTTATTGCTTCTTTTTGAAATTTCATTCTTCTTTCTTCAACCATATCCAAAAATACTTTTTCTTCTTTCTTTAACTCACAGGTAAGGTTGTTACTAACTATTTCTTCTAACGTTAATTTTCTATGTTCTAAAAAGAATTCTCCTAAAACTTTTGCTGGTTTTACTTTGTTAAGTTCTGGTACTACGGGAATGTTTGCAAATATCTTATCTATATCAGTATAATAAGATTCTAATCTACCTGTTTTATAAAATAAACTTGCTATTACACTACATGTTATTCCATAAGTCAAAGGTAAGTGATGATAAGTCACACCTTCCGATACTGATTCAGGCAACTGCATACAAACATAACAATCTCTTACTTCCATTGTTTTTACGTACTCATACAACAATTTTGTAAAAACATTCTTTGAGAAATCTGTTACTGACCTATCCTTATGCAACTCTGCACTACTTCTTAAAACAACTTGTTCTTTAATACTAGTTTCTTTTTCTTGTTTAGTATCATTCTTTGCTTCTATCACAGCTACACTAATAGGAATTGTGATTGCTAAAACTATCCATATGGTCATTAATAACCCTGTACAAAAGCAGCACATTTTGCACCATCTCTTTATAAATTCACATTTATCTCTTCTATCCCTATTATTTTCCATTTTTCTTTTTCTATTTATTAAGTTTCAGAAAATTGTGTCACTACACCTCAGAAATGACTTAGATGCCACTCTGCTTTAAAAAAGTATTTGCTTGGTACTTTCTTTAATTCTCTCCAGAATTCTTTCGTTGTCACATCCGGTGATTTGTCACGTCCAGTAAATTTGTCACGTCCGGTAGAAGCACTATAAGTCTTCACTTCAGTTTCGTTGCATCTCACCTTTTCCCATCCGACTTCTCAGTCTCTGGTTTCCGTGAGTGTTTTCTTCTTCTTCTTTGTAATCAGTTAATGCAATATACAGCCACTCAGGTGACTTAAATTTTGAATTCACTTTCTTTGTCCTTTTGGACTTTTGTAATCTTTTTCCACTGGGTTTTTCTTGTCCCTTTTGACTTGTTACCTCATTTACTTGTTCAGCATCTTCATCTTCTGCTCTTATTATTCTATATCTCAATTTTCTTACATAGCTGTTGGGCCAATTATCTCCTTTTCTTGGCCTTTTGGCTTCACCTTCTCTTTCTTCTCTTTCTGATTTCCAATTTCTTTTTCTTGATTCAGTCTTTGCTTTTTCCTCTCCTCCACTTTCTTCTGTTTCTGTTTCAACTGTCTCACTATTGTCTCTTATTTTGAAACTTACAATCTCGTCATCTCCTACTGGTGGATCTGTCTTCTCCTTTTTGTTTTCCCTTATCACTGTCCCTCCTCGGGGTTCTTCCGATTTGGTGTTTTCCACCTTATCTGTTTCTGAATTTCCCTGTTCTCCTGTTTTTCTATCTATCCCTATTGCTCCTCGGGGTTCTTCTCGATTTTCTAACTTTTTGTGTACTTCTTTCCCTACTTCATCTATTAATATTGTTTCTGAAGGATTTCCACCATAACTTGTACTTGGTTGTTCATCTAACTCAATTTCTTGCTCAGTTTCTTCTCTAATTGGTTTATAACCCCAAGTTCTCTTTCGGAATTCTTCCCAATTTGCAGCTGAATCATCAGATCCTGAAGTTGTGTCAGATATTTCCGGATGTCGACTTACAGGTCGATCTTCAAGTTCTGGAACTTCTGAATTTCTTTCTTCTTCTTCTTCTTGTTCCTCTTCTTCTATAGAGGTGTTTTCCGTTGAGGTCTCCAGATATCGACTTTCAGGTCGATCTTCAAGTTCTGGCACCCTTTCTTTTATCTTGGTTGTTCCCGCCGTTAAACTTTTATCCCACACTTCCAGACGCCGACTCACATGTCGATCTGTAGGTTCTGGAATTCTGATTGTGTGGCTGGCATGAACCCAGTTCTTCACTCCTGCACACTTGACAGCAGTAGTTGTTACTAGGATTACCTGTCTTGGCTCATCCCAACGCGGAACTAGACAGTTTCTTCTCCTGTGGACTTTAATACGGACCCAGTCTCCTGGATTCAAGTCGTGGGCTGGTTTTCTTTCAAGAGTGGTCGCATCCGGTCCAACCTGATGAAACACAGAACGCACCACATCAGCCAGTCCTTTGCAATAATCCAGTATTAGATCATCAGTTATTGTTAATAACTTGTTGACTGGTACGTGGGCTTGTCTCATTGCTCGTCCCATGATCATTTCATGAGGACTGAGTCCCGTTTTCTTTTCAGGGATGCTTCTGATGGTCATTAGAACAAGAGGCAGTGCATCTGGCCATTTGAGTCCTGTAGCTTGACACATTTTTCCTAATCTGTTTTTAATTGTTCCATTTATCTGCTCTACTACCCCAGAAGCCTCTGGTCTGTAAGCACAATGTAATTTTTGTTTAATACTCAATGCTTCACAAATCAATTGGATCAACTCATTTTGAAAATGTGTTCCTCTATCTGTCTCAACTGTGACTGGAAAACCATACCTCGGAATGAACTCTCGTAGCATAAGTTTTGCCACTGTTGTTCCATCATTCCTTCTTGTGGGGTATGCCTCCACCCAACGAGAGAACAAACAGACGACCACCAGAACATATCTTAATCTGTTACTAGGGGGCATCTCAATGAAATCCATCTGTATCCTTGTGAATGGACCTCCTTCTCGTCCTATTGTTCCTAGACTCACTACGGTTTTCCTTCCTGGGTTAAACTGTTGACAAATAAGACATCTTTGACAAAGACTTTCAGCAATGGCTCTGAATTTTGGGTTATACCAGGTCTGTCTAAAAAGTCTGATCATTGCATCTCTCCCAATATGAGCTTGTCCATGGTACATCCGTGCCATGTCTGCAATCATGCTATCAGGCATAACTGGTCTTTCATCTCTGTATACCCACACTCCATTATCTTCCTGTCTTCTACATCCTGCTTTAATCCAGTAATCCTTTTCCTCATCTCTTGCTGTTTCTTGTAACTGCCTTACTTCATCCCATGTTTCGACTGCGTTAGTGAAAAGCAAAGGACAAGAGACATGCTCCCTTTCTCTATTTTTGTTCAGGGACGCCATGTTTTCCGCACAATATCTAGCGATCTCATCAGCATAATTATTGCCGACCGCTATGTAGTCTTCGTTTTTCTTATGCGCCTTGCACTTCACTACAGCTATTTGTTTAGGCAGCTGTATCGCCTCAAGCAGTTTTTTAACATAATCTCCATTTCTGATAGGTGTTCCTGCAGATGTCAAAAATCCTCTTTGTGACCAAATCTGGCCAAAATCATGTACGATGCCGAAACCATATTGGCTATCGGTCACAATCGTGATTCGTACATTTTTCCCCAATTTACATGCTTGAATCAAAGCAATTAGTTCCGCAACTTGGGCTGACCTAACTCCTTTCAGACAAGACGCTTCCATCACAGTTGCTACTGTGCATACTGCATAAGCTGCGCTTAACACTCCTTCCTTTGTGCGTAAACATGAACCATCTACAAACATGACATAATCGGATTCCTTTAACGGTTCATCTTTTATGTCAGCTCTTGGTTTTGTGCAATATTCCAGCACATTCAGACAATCATGATCTACTTCATCTTGTTCAATTATACTCTCTTCATCTGGCAATGATGTCGAAGGATTTACATTTATGCATCTATCTATTGTCACATTTTCTGCACTCAAGATGACTTTTTCGTACTTAGTCAGCCGACTATGTGTCATGTACTGTGTTTTTGTTCTTGTCAAAAGAATTTCTACTGAATGGGGAACATATACTCTCAGTGGATACCCCATCACTATACCTTCACTTTGTTCCAGACTTACACAAGTAGCAGCAACTGCTTTCAAACATCCAGGCAATGCTTTTGCTATAGGATCTAAAACAGCTGAAAAGTAAGCTATAGGCCTCTTCATGGTGCCGTGTTTTTGTACCAGTACTGAAAATGCACATCCATCTCTTTCACTGCAGTATAACTCAAAATCCTTCTCATAATCAGGCATGCCTAATGCAGGGGCCTCACACAGTTTCTTTTTCAATTCTTTGAAAGATTTCATTTCTTCTTTGTTTAATTCAAAAGGGTCTTTTACATCTTTCTTTGTCAGTTTTTGTAATGGTTTTGCAATCAAAGAAAATCCACTTATCCATTGTCGACAATATCCAACCATTCCCAAAAACATTCTTACCTCTCTTTGAGTCATTGGTGCTCTCATTCCTTGAATCATTCTTACTCTTTCTGTCGTTATTTTCCGCACTCCTTTCTCAATTTTATGCCCTAAATACTGGACTTCTTTCTGACAAAACTGTAATTTTGAAGGGGACACCTTATGTCCTCTTTTCTCCAAATGGTTCAGTAAAGCAATTGTGTCACTTACACATGCCTCTTTGGTTTTCGATGCTACCAATAGGTCATCGATATACTGCACCATCACTGATTTTTCTGGCATTTTTAAATCTTCCAGAGATCTCTTTAGAATCTGATTAAAAATTGAGGGGCTTTCTGTATACCCCTGTGGAATTCGGCACCATGCCAAAATACGCTCTCCGAAACGGAATGCAAATAATGGCTGGCTATCTGGATGCAACGGAATAGAGAAAAATGCATGACACAAATCTATCACAGTGTACCACTCTGCTTCATGCGGAATTTGATATAGAATCACTGCAGGGTTTGGCACTATTGGACAGCATGGTACAACTATTTTGTTGATCTTTCTCAAATCCTGTACTATTCTGTATGTTCCATTTGGCTTTTTCAGTCCCATAATAGGTGAATTACATGGACTGCTCATGATTTCTTTCAGAATTCCCTGTTCAATCATCTTATTTATCACAGGAGTTATTCCTTCAATTATTTCTGGAGTTAATTTGTACTGTGGCGTGTTTGGATAACTTATCCCTTCTTTCACTGTCACTTTTACGGGATCAACTTCTCTCATTAATCCAATGTCCTCTCCTGTAAAATCCCACACACTTTCTTTTACTGCACCTTTTAGTTCTTCTGGAAGTTTTTCTGCATCAAATGCAGGAAATAAACCATTCGTTTCAGGTTCTTGATTCATCAAAGTTACTTTATACAAAACATCTTCATCCGAAGTCTGAAAACCTATTCCTTCTGGTGTACAATAAATCGTGCAATTCATTTTACACAAAAGGTCACGACCTAGAAGATTTACAGGACTACAATCGCACACTACAAATTTATGCATTTTTCTAAAAGAACCAATTTTTACTTCTACCAATTCAGTAAGTGGGGTTTTAATCTGCTGATTGGCTACTCCTACCACTTGGATGCATTCACCTGAGAGAGGAAGGTTCGGAATTTCCACTGACCTAACAGTAGAACGGGTAGCTCCAGTATCGACAAGGAATGTTACGTTTGCTCCATTCACTTCTCCATCCACAAAGGGACCAGACTGATCTACCTCTAGAGTTGCGCCAAGCACGCACTCTTTCCCCTCTCTTGCGCACCGTCAGAAACTTTCATCCGGGTCATCCTCACTCTGATGCAACCAATACTGGGAAATGTTAGCTGCTCTCGGCAACTGTGTTACCTGCTCTCCTCCGTAGAATCCTGTTTCTGTACTGTATCTTTGCTGGTTAACAGTGTTGGGAAGTGGTGGTTGTGGCACCTGACTTTGTTGAACAACTACCTCATTCTGCACCTGTGGAGTTAATGATTGATGTTCCGGATTAGGTTTAGGTGGGAACTTACACTCATTTCTCCAATGCCCTAATTTTCCGCAATTATGACATGGCCATTTCTTCTTTGCCTCTTCTAGACTCACTTGTCCTTTTCCTTTACCTATATTTGGTCGCATCTTATTCTGTCCTGATTCGTTTCCATTATTATTATCCAATTGGGCTTCTTGTTTTTCTGCCACTTTCACTTGTGCCCACATTGCTTTTTCTTTCAACTTACGCTGTTTACTCTCTATTTCATCACTACAATACTTAGCATACCTCAGCACCTCATCTACACTTGCATTCTGCCAGTTTATCATATGTTGCTTAATCATATCGCTTATTTCTTGTTTCAAGCCAAATACAAATCGGTATACAAAATGACTCATATCCTTCTCACTTAATTCCTCATAACCACTATACTGTTTGAAAACCAACAACAATCGCTCATAATATGCATGTACACTCTCCTTATTTTCCTGTGTAGTTCTATCAATCTTAACCCAATCTGTCTCTTTTGGAGGAATCTTATTTTTCAAAAAGGTAATCACCTTGTCGTATTTCTTCATCACATCTGGTCCTGGAGCTCCTGTCTTAGGATCTCTTGGATATTCTGCAGTTGGCCAGTCAACTGTAATCTTACATTCTGACCACAGATCCGTTGGTACCACTATGTCAAACAATCCATCCAAATCTATCCACAACACTTTCGAGACCTTTACAAACCTTTCTACCTGTCGGTACCACTCAACTGGCTTTTCTCTTAACTTTGGAAAGTCATTTGTAAATGACAGGATGTCCTGCCTAGTCCAGGGAACATGCACATAACTACCACCTGGAGTTTCTCTCATAGGGTATTCTTTAACCACAGGTTCTTTTTCTGTTATCATAAAAGCCAATGAACCTTTGTCTATACTTTTCTCATTCTTCTTTGTCCATCTAACCTTCCATCTGTCCACATCACCCCATTTTCTCAACAAAACAATCAACTCTTTTATCTGTGTCAACCTTCCTGCTGTATTCAAATTTTCAATATCTTTTTCACAAAAATCTACTCTGTATGGTTTCTGCAACGTTTTTACTTTTGCAAAATCTATTCCAATCTCACCGGCCACTTCTTCTAGTTTGTCATGTAAATTCTTTGCCCTCCATGTTATACTTTTGCACAGAAACATTATTTCATCATCCTGATAATTCTTTATCTTTTCTGTACCAATCGTTCCTAGAATTAATTCTTCCATGTCAATTTTCAATCTGATCACATCTAATGGTTTTTCTTCTGTTTCTTTTATTTTAAAAGCTTTTATCCACTCATTTAACTCATCAGGAGTCGGACCTATAGGAGTACTATTTATTTCTGTCCAATTTCCACTCTTTTCAGGTGTCACTGTTGCAGATTCAGTTACCATAGGCATTTTCCTACCGCTACACTCATTCACTGTCAAATTTTCAGGTGGACTTGGTCTGTAAGCACTAGTCAAATTGCTCGTTCCTGGACTTGTTTCCATTCTTTCCTTTTCTCTTTGGAATTGCGAACTCAAGGGAATCACCAAAGATCGTTCATCAATTTTCTGATTCTCGAAAACTGGTATTACTGGACCTATTGTTACGGGTACGGTAACTGCTTCCATATTCTTGGTTAATTCTCTAATTTTCTCAGTTAATTCTTTTGTTGTCCTTGCCAATTCTCTTGCACTATCATTTTCTATTCCCTCATTTTGGGAAGTTCTTATTTGTTCTTGTGACCTATTTATTTCTTGTCTTTTTTCTGGACTTTTATTTCGCATAGTTTCTATTGGTGGCGCATTTGGTGTCACCACTGTAGAATTCTGCTGATACGGAGGTGGATTTTTATTTAATATATCTTCCAGCAACTCGTCATCCGTTTCGCTCTCATGCATATACTTTTCTCTCTCTAAATGTTTCTTTTTCTCAGTCCGTTTTTTCTTAGTCCCTTCCTCAACTGTAAAAGCTGGAAACAAACCTCCTGTCATGTTAGCACATCTCCATCGTTTTATTCTGTCCTCATGATTCATTCCCCACAATCTTCCGGGCACGAACTCATAACCTTTCATACCTCTGAATCTTTCTTTCTCGTACATCTCATCTTCCCATTCTGTTAAAGCCTCAAACTGTGTCGGTCTAGGTCTAGGTTCCAATTTAAGCATCTTTTCTTTTAAATTCCGTAAAATCGCTACATTAAAAGAACCATTTTCAGGAAAAGCCAATGCTCCATCATTCTTTGTATATTTTACCCAATTATCCAACCATATGCACGTATGATATCCATATTTCAGCATCATATGTGAAGCTGCTGATTTCGGCGGAGGAATTACTTGTCCCTCTCTAGTCACAACCTTTTTGTCTTTCTTAAAGAAATTCTTTAATTTCGTTGTCCATGACGTTCTCTCCCTTTCATACTCGTAATACGGCATGTTTTCTATTTGTTTTCTCTTTACTCTAACGCTGTTTCTGTGTACGGAACTTCGTCCAATTACAGCGCGATTCACACTAACGTACCAATCAGAACAATTTCCACCGTCCGCGGACCAACCAATCCTAGCGCTGCACTTTTTCTACGTCACTCCTGCTCTGTATTCACGTGACTAGTGCACTAACCAATCCTAGTGCGGCACTTTTCCACGTCACTTCTACTCTTTACCCCTCCTTTACAAAATCTATCGGCCATTTTCTTTTTACTGTTTTTCTTCGTTAGTTACAACAAATAAACAATTCCATAGTCTGATTCGCTAAACAAAGTGACAGCCTTGTCCTTTTACACAAGAATCCTGTTTTTCCAGTAGGCAGCGCTTACCTCTACCCTACCACAGAATTATTTACTTTCGCCGATAAAGTAGCACTTCCCTCTACCTTACCCTTCTTTCAAACAAACAATTTACTCGTTTCTCTGGGGATAAGACACATGTGGAGACTAGGCTCCTGAGAATTAAGGCCAAAGTTTCACAAGTAAACGTGATTTGCTATTCCATTTACACACTTTTCACACCGAAATCCCTAACATAACACAACCTGCGTTATAACCAAAATGAATTCAGACCATGTACCAAATTCCATGTGACTTCTCTTGCCACACGTGTTCCACTTCCTACATCCCAGAAGCGTGAAAACTTACATATAACATAACGCGACTCAACATATAGTGTTAGTCATCAAATAATCAATAATCAATAAACAATAATCACTAAACTAATCTATAGAAAACCATAACTCTGCTACCAAGAAATCTGATGCAGCGCGTACAATAAAAACTATTCTCCTCCTAGGTTACTTATAGGTCATCCAGGGGCAAACTATATTTCTCATATCCACATGACGATGGGGCCCATAAACATCGTCTAACACACACACACACTCCTGGATTTCCTTTTACACCTTTATGAAATTCTGTACTCCTAGGAGAAGCATGAGAACTAAATGGAGAACACCATTTTTGTGTACCGCTGGAAGAGCAAGGATATCTATTTACCTTAATTTGTCACTTTCTTTTAGTTATTTCTTAAGATATTCCTGCTCATTGTTTTGTCGATGAATCATTCATTTAAGAAATTAGTTCATAGTGATTAAGACCAGCTGAATCACAATCAACCAATTACTCATGTCACAATCATTTAGGAAAATAACCACTGAGTCATTTTGGGTTTAAAGAATCTTAAATTTTATATAATTTTAAAAGCATGGAAAGAATTTAATACTTTGATTCAATTATTCATTTTTAAATTCACAATTTTATTAAGCATAACCAACTTATTGCAGAAAAGGAAATTTTGTCATGAAGCCAAAACCCTAGTTACCTGCCTAGCTTCCTAATTTAGCCTAAAGATTTCTAACCTAACTTTGGGATTAGAAATAGCCTGATTCTCATACTCAACTGTAAAGTTAAGACAGCAACAGCAACTTCAGCTCGTCAGCATCAGCTACCTGCAACCCGTCTCCTCTACTGCAACCACGACTCTCGAACTGCTTGGAACTCTGACTGGAACTCTCTGGAACTTCCCTGGAACTGACCCCCTCCCACTAAGAGTAGGCCCTCTTATACCCCAATTCTAACTTTGCTAACTAACTGTTGCAACATTAATATCACGCTTTTCTTTCATTGGTCCATGCATGTCAGCTTATTCATTCTTTAATCAAGTTCTCTTGGATTCAAGGGTCCTTGGATCATTTCCTTTCCCATACGCTTAAACATTTCCATCCGATTCGATCAGTCCATTTGTATCTTCTTTTGACACATTCAAGAACTCCGCAGTCATTGTCCTTTCTCTTGGGCTCCTTTCCCACGGACTCTCTCCTGATCATCACGGCACACTATCAGTTCAATTAGGTCACACCAGCCTTGACCATTTCTTGCATCCTAGCCTCTCAGAGACATCACGAGGCTCCAGATTTCTTCAATCTCATCCCGTACCACGTGTCCCCTTGCACCTGCGCACATCTTCCCACTGGCGGCCATTTTATCTCGCCACTCGGTTCTACTTTAGAAGCACTAATTTGAGGCAAACAAAACATAATTAAAATAGAGAAAAATATCCCTTTCGTTTCCCTCCCGTCTACGTACCCCAATTAGTTGTTACCTAGCAAAAAGCGACATTTAAGCTGCTCCTTACTTACCATCACTATTGTTTTTGCAACGACACATTTTATTTCTATGAAGCACAAACATGCATTTATTTTATTTAGTACGCTTTTTATTCTTACGTTATGATTAGACACACGGACATTCATTAGTAGATTATTTAGCACATACATTGGCATATTACCATTCCCACATATACAATGTTGATTAATACATTTAAACGAACATTTTTAATTAATTAATTATATAATTTGTTAGGGGTTAAAATTTTTATTTTTACTGCAACCACGACTCTCGAACTGCTTGGAACTCTGACTGGAACTCTCTGGAACTTCCCTGGAACTGACCCCCTCCCACTAAGAGTAGGCCCTCTTATACCCCAATTCTAACTTTGCTAACTAACTGTTGCAACATTAATATCACGCTTTTCTTTCATTGGTCCATGCATGTCAGCTTATTCATTCTTTAATCAAGTTCTCTTGGATTCAAGGGTCCTTGGATCATTTCCTTTCCCATACGCTTAAACATTTCCATCCGATTCGATCAGTCCATTTGTATCTTCTTTTGACACATTCAAGAACTCCGCAGTCATTGTCCTTTCTCTTGGGCTCCTTTCCCACGGACTCTCTCCTGATCATCACGGCACACTATCAGTTCAATTAGGTCACACCAGCCTTGACCATTTCTTGCATCCTAGCCTCTCAGAGACATCACGAGGCTCCAGATTTCTTCAATCTCATCCCGTACCACGTGTCCCCTTGCACCTGCGCACATCTTCCCACTGGCGGCCATTTTATCTCGCCACTCGGTTCTACTTTAGAAGCACTAATTTGAGGCAAACAAAACATAATTAAAATAGAGAAAAATATCCCTTTCGTTTCCCTCCCGTCTACGTACCCCAATTAGTTGTTACCTAGCAAAAGCGACATTTAAGCTGCTCCTTACTTACCATCACTATTGTTTTTGCAACGACACATTTTATTTCTATGAAGCACAAACATGCATTTATTTTATTTAGTACGCTTTTTATTCTTACGTTATGATTAGACACACGGACATTCATTAGTAGATTATTTAGCACATACATTGGCATATTACCATTCCCACATATACAATGTTGATTAATACATTTAAACGAACATTTTTAATTAATTAATTATATAATTTGTTAGGGGTTAAAATTTTTATTTTTACTGCTCCATCAATCCCCCTTTGGTGATTTTTAAATCACCACATAAAACCCAAGTCATACTTCTTTTCAGGCAGCATGTCTTTCATCCTTTACTTTCTGTTATTCATATCTCTGTCTCTTCTTCATCTTGCCTTTTAGTCTCTTTATACATGCTTTCTTTCATTTTCTCCAACTCAATTTCACCCATTTCTCTCTCTCTTTCTCTCATTATTCTGTTATTTCTTCTTATCTTATTCTGTCTTACTTTTCTCTTTATACATGTTATTACTATTTTCAATGTCATGGCTAACAATATTACTATAGTTGCTACTATTATAACTTTCCCTATTACTAATTTACTCATCCTAGTTAACCAATTTGCTACTGAGGAAAACCCTCTACCAAGTTTTCCCAAAACACTTTCAACCTCCAGTGGAACTAATTCTTTGTGCAGACTTGTAATATTTGTAATATACTTCTGTATATTTTCACTGTTATCCGGAATGTAAGTACAACAATGTTGGACTTTCAACATTCCACAGACTCCACCCTCTTTTGCCAAAAGAATATCAAGGGCAAGCCGATTTTGCATCACCATAGCTCTCATGGCAACCATTTCGGTATTTACCATTAAGAACCCTCCCGCAGTATCTGTAGACAAACGATCTACTACTGTGGATAACTTCCGAATTTTAAATGCATTCAAAGATATTCCCACTGCTGGTATTAATGCTCCAAAAATATCACCTACAATTTCTGAAAAACTTTCCCTTTTTCTACGTGTAAATCTATTAATCATCTTGTATGTTCCCTTTTCTTCTCTGTCCATGTGAAAAATCTTTGGAAAGACCAGGCCTACATAGCAAGTTCCATACCAATGGTCCGGTAACCTGTAATAAGCTCTATTCCCACAAATATAATAGATACCTGGAAATATTGGGTCCTTTCCACCTTTGAATCCCCAACCTCCCAGAATTTGATAATTGTCATGGCAGATACTGGAACCTACAAAGTAATTGTCATAGACTGTCTTATTTCTCTTAATGCACAACTTTCCTGTTTGTGGCCAATCTAAAGTCATTGCTGCATTTATCCTTTTCCCTTCATGATTTCCTTCCTCAAACGTCCATAAACGTTTTCCTTCCTCCTTTATTGCTTCTTTTTGAAATTTCATTCTTCTTTCTTCAACCATATCCAAAAATACTTTTTCTTCTTTCTTTAACTCATAGGTAAGGTTGTTACTAACTATTTCTTCTAACGTTAATTTTCTATGTTCTAAAAAGAATTCTCCTAAAACTTTTGCTGGTTTTACTTTGTTAAGTTCTGGTACTACGGGAATGTTTGCAAATATCTTATCTATATCAGTATAATAAGATTCTAATCTACCTGTTTTATAAAATAAACTTGCTATTACACTACATGTTATTCCATAAGTCAAAGGTAAGTGATGATAAGTCACACCTTCCGATACTGATGCAGGCAACTGCATACAAACATAACAATCTCTTACTTCCATTGTTTTTACGTACTCATACAACAATTTTGTAAAAACATTCTTTGAGAAATCTGTTACTGACCTATCCTTATGCAACTCTGCACTACTTCTTAAAACAACTTGTTCTTTAATACTAGTTTCTTTTTCTTGTTTAGTATCATTCTTTGCTTCTATCACAGCTACACTAATAGGAATTGTGATTGCTAAAACTATCCATATGGTCATTAATAACCCTGTACAAAAGCAGCACATTTTGCACCATCTCTTTATAAATTCACATTTATCTCTTCTATCCCTATTATTTTCCATTTTTCTTTTTCTATTTATTAAGTTTCAGAAAATTGTGTCACTACACCTCAGAAATGACTTAGATGCCACTCTGCTTTAAAAAAAAGTCTTTGCTTGGTACTTTCTTTAATTCTCTCCAGAATTCTTTCGTTGTCACATCCGGTGATTTGTCACGTCCAGTAAATTAGTCACGTCCGGTAGAAGCACTATAAGTCTTCACTTCTGTTTCGTTGCATCTCACCTTTTCCCATCCGACTTCTCAGTCTCTGGTTTCCGTGAGTGTTTTCTTCTTCTTCTTTGTAATCAGTTAATGCAATATACAGCCACTCAGGTGACTTAAATTTTGAATTCACTTTCTTTGTCCTTTTGGACTTTTGTAATCTTTTTCCACTGGGTTTTTCTTGTCCCTTTTGACTTGTTACCTCATTTACTTGTTCAGCATCTTCATCTTCTGCTCTTATTATTCTATATCTCAATTTTCTTACATAGCTGTTGGGCCAATTATCTCCTTTTCTTGGCCTTTTGGCTTCACCTTCTCTTTCTTCTCTTTCTGATTTCCAATTTCTTTTTCTTGATTCAGTCTTTGCTTTTTCCTCTCCTCCACTTTCTTCTGTTTCTGTTTCAACTGTCTCACTATTGTCTCTTATTTTGAAACTTATAATCTCGTCATCTCCTACTGGTGGATCTGTCTTCTCCTTTTTGTTTTCCCCTATTACTGTCCCTCCTCGGGGTTCTTCCGATTTGGTGTTTTTCTCCTTTTCTGGTTCTAAATTTCCCTGTTCTCCTGTTTCTCTATCTATCCCTATTGCTCCTCGGGGTTCTTCTCGATTTTCTAACTTTTTGTGTACTTCTTTCCCTACTTCATCTATTAATATTGTTTCTGAAGGATTTCCACCATAACTTGTACTTGGTTGTTCATCTAACTCAATTTCTTGCTCAGTTTCTTCTCTAATTGGTTTATAACCCCAAGTTCTCTTTCGGAATTCTTCCCAGTTTGCAGCTGAATCATCAGATCCTGAAGTTGTGTCAGATATTTCCAGATGTCGACTTACAGTTCGATCTTCAAGTTCTGGAACTTCTGAATTTCTTTCTTCTTCTTCTTCTTGTTCCTCTTCTTCTCTAGAGGTGTTTTCCGTTGGGGTCTCCAGATGTCGACTTTCAGGTCGATCTTCAAGTTCTGGCACCCTTTCTTTTATCTTGGTTGTTCCCGCCGTTAAACTTTTATCCCACACTTCCAGACGCCGACTCACATGTCGATCTGTAGGTTCTGGAATTCTGATTGTGTGGCTGGCATGAACCCAGTTCTTCACTCCTGCACACTTGACAGCAGTCGTTGTTACTAGGATTACCTGTCTTGGCTCATCCCAACGCGGAACTAGACAGTTTCTTCTCCTGTGGACTTTGATACGGACCCAGTCTCCTGGATTCAAGTCGTGGGCTGGTTTTCTTTCAAGAGTGGTCGCATCCGGTCCAACCTGATGAAACACAGAACGCACCACATCAGCCAGTCCTTTGCAATAATCCAGTATTAGATCATCAGTTATTGTTAATAACTTGTTGACTGGTACGTGGGCTTGTCTCATTGCTCGTCCCATGATCATTTCATGAGGACTGAGTCCCGTTTTCTTTTCAGGGATGCTTCTGATGGTCATTAGAACAAGAGGCAGTGCATCTGGCCATTTGAGTCCTGTAGCTTGACACATTTTTCCTAATCTGTTTTTAATTGTTCCATTTATCTGCTCTACTACCCCAGAAGCCTCTGGTCTGTAAGCACAATGTAATTTTTGTTTAATACTCAATGCTTCACAAATCAATTGGATCAACTCATTTTGAAAATGTGTTCCTCTATCTGTCTCAACTGTGACTGGAAAACCATACCTCGGAATGAACTCTCGTAGCATACGTTTTGCCACTGTTGTTCCATCATTCCTTCTTGTGGGGTATGCCTCCACCCAACGAGAGAACAAACAGACGACCACCAGAACATATCTTAATCTGTTACTAGGGGGCATCTCAATGAAATCCATCTGTATCCTTGTGAATGGACCTCCTTCTCGTCCTATTGTTCCTAGACTCACTACGGTTTTCCTTCCTGGGTTAAACTGTTGACAAATAAGACATCTTTGACAAAGACTTTCAGCAATGGCTCTGAATTTTGGGTTATACCAGGTCTGTCTAAAAAGTCTGATCATTGCATCTCTCCCAATATGAGCTTGTCCATGGTACATCCGTGCCATGTCTGCAATCATGCTATCAGGCATAACTGGTCTTTCATCTCTGTATACCCACACTCCATTATCTTCCTGTCTTCTACATCCTGCTTTAATCCAGTAATCCTTTTCCTCATCTCTTGCTGTTTCTTGTAACTGCCTTACTTCATCCCATGTTTCGACTGCGTTAGTGAAAAGCAAAGGACAAGAGACATGCTCCCTTTCTCTATTTTTGTTCAGGGACGCCATGTTTTCCGCACAATATCTAGCGATCTCATCAGCATAATTATTGCCGACCGCTATGTAGTCTTCGTTTTTCTTATGCGCCTTGCACTTCACTACAGCTATTTGTTTAGGCAGCTGTATCGCCTCAAGCAGTTTTTTAACATAATCTCCATTTCTGATAGGTGTTCCTGCAGATGTCAAAAATCCTCTTTGTGACCAAATCTGGCCAAAATCATGTACGATGCCGAAACCATATTGGCTATCGGTCACAATCGTGATTCGTACATTTTTCCCCAATTTACATGCTTGAATCAAAGCAATTAGTTCCGCAACTTGGGCTGACCTAACTCCTTTCAGACAAGACGCTTCCATCACAGTTGCTACTGTGCATACTGCATAAGCTGCGCTTAACACTCCTTCCTTTGTGCGTAAACATGAACCATCTACAAACATGACATAATCGGATTCCTTTAACGGTTCATCTTTTATGTCAGCTCTTGGTTTTGTGCAATATTCCAGCACATTCAGACAATCATGATCTACTTCATCTTGTTCAATTATACTCTCTTCATCTGGCAATGATGTCGAAGGATTTACATTTATGCATCTATCTATTGTCACATTTTCTGCACTCAAGATGACTTTTTCGTACTTAGTCAGCCGACTATGTGTCATGTACTGTGTTTTTGTTCTTCTCAAAAGAATTTCTACTGAATGGGGAACATATACTCTCAGTGGATACCCCATCACTATACCTTCACTTTGTTCCAGACTTACACAAGTAGCAGCAACTGCTTTCAAACATCCAGGCAATGCTTTTGCTATAGGATCTAAAACAGCTGAAAAGTAAGCTATAGGCCTCTTCATGGTGCCGTGTTTTTGTACCAGTACTGAAAATGCACATCCATCTCTTTCACTGCAGTATAACTCAAAATCCTTCTCATAATCAGGCATGCCTAATGCAGGGGCCTCACACAGTTTCTTTTTCAATTCTTTGAAAGATTTCATTTCTTCTTTGTTTAATTCAAAAGGGTCTTTTACATCTTTCTTTGTCAGTTTTTGTACTGGTTTTGCAATCAAAGAAAATCCACTTATCCATTGTCGACAATATCCAACCATTCCCAAAAACATTCTTACCTCTCTTTGAGTCATTGGTGCTCTCATTCCTTGAATCATTCTTACTCTTTCTGTCGCTATTTTCCGCACTCCTTTCTCAATTTTATGCCCTAAATACTGGACTTCTTTCTGACAAAACTGTAATTTTGAAGGGGACACCTTATGTCCTCTTTTCTCCAAATGGTTCAGTAAAGAAATTGTGTCACTTACACATGCCTCTTTGGTTTTCGATGCTACCAATAGGTCATCGATATACTGCACCATCACTGATTTTTCTGGCATTTTTAAATCTTCCAGAGATCTCTTTAGAATCTGATTAAAAATTGAGGGGCTTTCTGTATACCCCTGTGGAATTCGGCACCATGCCAAAATACGCTCTCCGAAACGGAATGCAAATAATGGCTGGCTATCTGGATGCAACGGAATAGAGAAAAATGCATGACACAAATCTATCACAGTGTACCACTCTGCTTCATGCGGAATTTGATATAGAATCACTGCAGGGTTTGGCACTATTGGACAGCATGGTACAACTATTTTGTTGATCTTTCTCAAATCCTGTACTATTCTGTATGTTCCATTTGGCTTTTTCAGTCCCATAATAGGTGAATTACATGGACTGCTCATGATTTCTTTCAGAATTCCCTGTTCAATCATCTTATTTATCACAGGAGTTATTCCTTCAATTATTTCTGGAGTTAATTTGTACTGTGGCGTGTTTGGATAACTTATCCCTTCTTTCACTGTCACTTTTACGGGATCAACTTCTCTCATTAATCCAATGTCCTCTCCTGTAAAATCCCACACACTTTCTTTTACTGCACCTTTTAGTTCTTCTGGAAGTTTTTCTGCATCAAATGCAGGAAATAAACCATTCGTTTCAGGTTCTTGATTCATCAAAGTTACTTTATACAAAACATCTTCATCCGAAGTCTGAAAACCTATTCCTTCTGGTGTACAATAAATCGTGCAATTCATTTTACACAAAAGGTCACGACCTAGAAGATTTACAGGACTACAATCGCACACTACAAATTTATGCATTTTTCTAAAAGAACCAATTTTTACTTCTACCAATTCAGTAAGTGGGGTTTTAATCTGCTGATTGGCTACTCCTACCACTTGGATGCATTCACCTGAGAGAGGAAGGTTCGGAATTTCCACTGACCTAACAGTAGAACGGGTAGCTCCAGTATCGACAAGGAATGTTACGTTTGCTCCATTCACTTCTCCATCCACAAAGGGACCAGACTGATCTACCTCTAGAGTTGCGCCAAGCACGCACTCTTTCCCCTCTCTTGCGCACCGTCAGAAACTTTCATCCGGGTCATCCTCACTCTGATGCAACCAATACTGGGAAATGTTAGCTGCTCTCGGCAACTGTGTTACCTGCTCTCCTCCGTAGAATCCTGTTTCTGTACTGTATCTTTGCTGGTTAACAGTGTTGGGAAGTGGTGGTTGTGGCACCTGACTTTGTTGAACAACTACCTCATTCTGCACCTGTGGAGTTAATGATTGATGTTCCGGATTAGGTTTAGGTGGGAACTTACACTCATTTCTCCAATGCCCTAATTTTCCGCAATTATGACATGGCCATTTCTTCTTTGCCTCTTCTAGACTCACTTGTCCTTTTCCTTTACCTATATTTGGTCGCATCTTATTCTGTCCTGATTCGTTTCCATTATTATTATCCAATTGGGCTTCTTGTTTTTCTGCCACTTTCACTTGTGCCCACATTGCTTTTTCTTTCAACTTACGCTGTTTACTCTCTATTTCATCACTACAATACTTAGCATACCTCAGCACCTCATCTACACTTGCATTCTGCCAGTTTATCATATGTTGCTTAATCATATCGCTTATTTCTTGTTTCAAGCCAAATACAAATCGGTATACAAAATGACTCATATCCTTCTCACTTAATTCCTCATAACCACTATACTGTTTGAAAACCAACAACAATCGCTCATAATATGCATGTACACTCTCCTTACTTTCCTGTGTAGTTCTATCAATCTTAACCCAATCTGTCTCTTTTGGAGGAATCTTATTTTTCAAAAAGGTAATCACCTTGTCGTATTTCTTCATCACATCTGGTCCTGGAGCTCCTGTCTTAGGATCTCTTGGATATTCTGCAGTTGGCCAGTCAACTGTAATCTTACATTCTGACCACAGATCCGTTGGTACCACTATGTCAAACAATCCATCCAAATCTATCCACAACACTTTCGAGACCTTTACAAACCTTTCTACCTGTCGGTACCATTCAACTGGCTTCTCTCTTAGTTTTGGAAAGTCATTTGTAAATGACAAGATGTCCTGCCTAGTCCAGGGAACATGCACATAACTACCACCTGGAGTTTCTCTCATAGGGTATTCTTTAACAACAGGTTCTTTTTCTGTTATCATAAAAGCCAATGAACCTTTGTCTATACTTTTCTCATTCTTCTTTGTCCATCTAACCTTCCATCTGTCCACATCACCCCATTTTCTCAACAAAACAATCAACTCTTTTATCTGTGTCAGCCTTCCTGCTGTATTCAAATTTTCAATATCTTTTTCACAAAAGTCTACTCTGTATGGTTTCTGCAACGTTTTTACTTTTGCAAAATCTATTCCAATCTCACCGGCCACTTCTTCTAGTTTGTCATGTAAATTCTTTGCCCTCCATGTTATACTTTTGCACAGAAACATTATTTCATCATCCTGATAATTCTTTATCTTTTCTGTACCAATCGTTCCTAGAATTAATTCTTCCATGTCAATTTTCAATCTGATCACATCTAATGGTTTTTCTTCTGTTTCTTTTATTTTAAAAGCTTTTATCCACTCATTTAACTCATCAGGAGTCGGACCTATAGGAGTACTATTTATTTCTGTCCAATTTCCACTCTTTTCAGGTGTCACTGTTGCAGATTCAGTTACCATAGGCATTTTCCTACCGCTACACTCATTCACTGTCAAATTTTCAGGTGGACTTGGTCTGTAAGCACTAGTCAAATTGCTCGTTCCTGGACTTGTTTCCATTCTTTCCTTTTCTCTTTGGAATTGCGAACTCAAGGGAATCACCAAAGATCGTTCATCAATTTTCTGATTCTCGAAAACTGGTATTACTGGACCTATTGTTACGGGTACGGTAACTGCTTCCATATTCTTGGTTAATTCTCTAATTTTCTCAGTTAATTCTTTTGTTGTCCTTGCCAATTCTCTTGCACTATCATTTTCTATTCCCTCATTTTGGGAAGTTCTTATTTGTTCTTGTGACCTATTTATTTCTTGTCTTTTTTCTGGACTTTTATTTCGCATAGTTTCTATTGGTGGCGCATTTGGTGTCACCACTGTAGAATTCTGCTGATACGGAGGTGGATTTTTATTTAATATATCTTCCAGCAACTCGTCATCCGTTTCGCTCTCATGCATATACTTTTCTCTCTCTAAATGTTTCTTTTTCTCAGTCCGTTTTTCTTAGTCCCTTCCTCAACTGTAAAAGCTGGAAACAAACCTCCTGTCATGTTAGCACATCTCCATCGTTTTATTCTGTCCTCATGATTCATTCCCCACAATCTTCCGGGCACGAACTCATAACCTTTCATACCTCTGAATCTTTCTTTCTCGTACATCTCATCTTCCCATTCTGTTAAAGCCTCAAACTGTGTCGGTCTAGGTCTAGGTTCCAATTTAAGCATTTTTTCTTTTAAATTCCGTAAAATCGCTACATTAAAAGAACCATTTTCAGGAAAAGCCAATGCTCCATCATTCTTTGTATATTTTACCCAATTATCCAACCATATGCACGTATGATATCCATATTTCAGCATCATATGTGAAGCTGCTGATTTCGGCGGAGGAATTACTTGTCCCTCTCTAGTCACAACCTTTTTGTCTTTCTTAAAGAAATTCTTTAATTTCGTTGTCCATGACGTTCTCTCCCTTTCATACTCGTAATACGGCATATTTTCTATTTGTTTTCTCTTTACTCTAACGCTGTTTCTGTGTACGGAACTTCGTCCAATTACAGCGCGATTCACACTAACGTACCAATCAGAACAATTTCCACCGTCCGCGAACCAACCAAACCTAGCGCGGCACATTTCTACGTCACTCCTGCTCTGTATTCACGTGACTAGTGCACTAACCAATCCTAGCGCGGCACTTTTCCACGTCACTTCTACTCTTTACCCCTCCTTTACAAAATTTATCGGCAATTTTTTCTTTTTACTGTTTTCTTCGTTAGTTACAACAAATAAACAATTCCATAGTCTGATTCGCTAAACAAAGTGACAGCTTTGTCCTTTTACACAAGAATCCTGTTTTTCCAGTAGGCAGCGCTTACCTCTACCCTACCACAGAATTATTTACTTTCGCCGATAAAGTAGCACTTCCCTCTACCTTACCCTTCTTTCAAACAAACAATTTACTCGTTTCTCTGGGGATAAGACACATGTGGAGACTAGGCTCCTGAGAATTAAGGCCAAAGTTTCACAAGTAAACGTGATTTGCTATTTCATTTACACACTTTTCACACCGAAATCCCTAACATAACACAACCTGCGTTATAACCAAAATGAATTCAGACCATGTACCAAATTCCATGTGACTTCTCTTGCCACACGTGTTCCACTTCCTACATCCCAGAAGCGTGAAAACTTACATATAACATAACGCGACTCAACATATAGTGTTAGTCATCAAATAATCAATAATCAATAAACAATAATCACTAAACTAATCTATAGAAAACCATAACTCTGCTACCAAGAAATCTGATGCAGCGCGTACAATAAAAACTATTCTCCTCCTAGGTTACTTATAGGTCATCCAGGGGCAAACTATATTTCTCATATCCACATGACGATGGGGCCCATAAACATCGTCTAACACACACGCACACTCCTGGATTTCCTTTACACCTTTGTGAAATTCTGTACTCCTAGGAGAAACATGAGAACTAAATGGAGAACACCATTTTGTGTACCGCTGGAAGAGCAAGGATATCTATTTACCTTAATTTGTCACTTTCTTTTAGTTATTTCTTAAGATATTCCTGCTCATTGTTTGGTCGATGAATCATTCATTTAAGAAATTAGTTCATAGTGATTAAGACCAGCTGAATCACAATAAACAATTACTTATGTCACAATCATTTAGGAAAATAACCACTGAGTCATTTTGGGTTTAAAGAATCTTAAATTTTATATAATTTTTAAAAGCATGGAAAGAATTTAATACTTTATTCAATTATTCATTTTTAAATTCACAATTTTATTAAGCATAATCAATTTATTGCAGAAAGGAAATTTTGTCATGAAGCCAAAACCCTAGTTACCTGCCTAACTTCCTAATTTAGTCTAATGATTTCTAACCTAACTTTGGGATTAGAAATAGCCTGATTCTCATACTCAACTGTAAAGTTAAGACAGCAACAGCAACTTCAGCTCGTCAGCATCAGCTACCTGCAACCCGTCTCCTCTAACAGCCTTTCAGCATCTCCCGCTCAGTAAGGGATCGATCAGGACCACCCAGCACTGGAAGCCACCAACACGACTCTTCAACTCCTCTCCTGACTGTGACTGCAACCACGTCTCTCAAACTGCCTGGAACTGACTGGAACTCTCTGGAACTTCCCTGGAACTGACCCCCTCCCACTAAGAGTAGGCCCTCTTATACCCCAATTCTAACTTTGCTAACTAACTGTTGCAACATTAATATCACGCTTTTCTTTCATTGGTCCATGCATGTCAGCTTATTCATTCTTTAATCAAGTTCTCTTGGATTCAAGGGTCCTTGGATCATTTCCTTTCCCATACGCTTAAACATTTCCATCCGATTCGATCAGTCCATTTGTATCTTCTTTTGACACATTCAAGAACTCCGCAGTCATTGTCCTTTCTCTTGGGCTCCTTTCCCACGGACTCTCTCCTGATCATCACGGCACACTATCAGTTCAATTAGGTCACACCAGCCTTGACCATTTCTTGCATCCTAGCCTCTCAGAGACATCACGAGGCTCCAGATTTCTTCAATCTCATCCCGTACCACGTGTCCCCTTGCACCTGCGCACATCTTCCCACTGGCGGCCATTTTATCTCGCCACTCGGTTCTACTTTAGAAGCACTAATTTGAGGCAAACAAAACATAATTAAAATAGAGAAAAATATCCCTTTCGTTTCCCTCCCGTCTACGTACCCCAATTAGTTGTTACCTAGCAAAAAGCGACATTTAAGCTGCTCCTTACTTACCATCACTATTGTTTTTGCAACGACACATTTTATTTCTATGAAGCACAAACATGCATTTATTTTATTTAGTACGCTTTTTATTCTTACGTTATGATTAGACACACGGACATTCATTAGTAGATTATTTAGCACATACATTGGCATATTACCATTCCCACATATACAATGTTGATTAATACATTTAAACGAACATTTTTAATTAATTAATTATATAATTTGTTAGGGGTTAAAATTTTTATTTTTACTGCTCCATCACCTGCAACTGCATATCTGACCAGTGGCAACTGGACCTGGACTGGACCCTCCTGTTGGCCTTTGCCTGCCACCCAGTAAGTTTCTAAGTGCCTCCATGAGGTCTTGGAGGGGGTTTGAAAGTGTATTTTGTTGGGAATTGGGACTTAAAGGACTAAAGTCAGAAGGTAAAATGTTTGACCAAGACGAACCAGGTTAGTGTACCGACACTCATGCCTTCACGGTCAGCGTCAAATTGTGCCTAGGACCTTTACTAGGGCGACCATTGGCTATCATTGAAACTTTGTGCTTTTGGAGCTATTTCCACTTAATACTTTATAGATTGATATCACTGGCTCTGCTTATTACATTTTTGTGCCATTTTGTTACATTTTACTCTATTTTTCTAATTAGTGTGGGGATTTTTATTGTTTTGCATTTTGACTTTATTACTGTTTTAGTACTGCAGAAAACATCGCTTCTAACCTAAGCCTGTCTGCTCTGTGCCATAGCTACCTGGGAGTTGAGTTTATCTACTGACTTGAGTGGTTCACCCTGGCAAGGATTGTGATTGTTACTTGAGGTAGGTACTTAACCCCCCCTCCCCTCAACTAATAGCCCTGGCTCAGCAAAGGAGCATTTTCCTGGTAGTGAGCACTCCTTTAGGGCACCCTTAGGGGGAGGGTGGATGATCTGAGTCACCTCTCCATTTCCAGCGAGCCGCCACTGGGTGGAAGGGCTGAACCCATTCCAGTCCTGCATGTCTGATGTCTCTTGCCCAGCAGGGTCTGGCTTTGGCTAGTGAAAAGGGTAATCTGGCTACCCTTCTGCTTTGATATCTTACTGACGAGAAATCTTTGTTTACGTCTCCACAAGCAGCAAGTTTCTAGAAAAGTTGGCTCTACGTGTGTCGAGAACTCTGGGGCATATTTACAAGAATTGCCGCTAAGAAGTTTTCACGCTGCTTAGCGGCAGTGTTTTACCACTGCCTATCGCCAAATCCTAACGCAATGTTTGCGACGTATTTACAAGATGGTGCTACATGGCGTTAGGATCAGCTAGCGGGCATAAAAATTGATGTCAACTCTAGCGCCAAGGCAAAAAAAAAAATCACGTTAGCATGAAAAAAGTGACGGCCGGCCAAACAGCGTTATAAAAAATTCACACTAGTCAGCCCAACGTCACTTTTCATCGTCTAGTGGCAAAAAGAGATTACAAATACACCGCTAAGGAAAAAAAATACCTGTATGCAGAATGGAGCAGCCAGGATCAAGTTCAGCACAGGACAACAACCCCCCCCCACCCAACAGCCAGGATGATCAGCCAGAGTCCCAGGGAAAGAGGAAGAGAAAATGCAGATTCAATTAGGAGGAGAATGAGATCCTGATTGCGGAGGTGACGGAGCATCAACACCAGCCCTTCGTCACCTCTCAGGTGTCATTGGGGACCAAAAATGCTATATGGCAGGCCATTGTCAATAAGGTGAACACCATCCAGAAGTCAAGAGGATAGTGGCGGACTGCAAGGAGTGATGGCATGATGCCAAGCGCAAAATTAAGCAGAAACTGGCGAGCAATCGACAGGCAGCATTGCAGTCCGGAGATGGCAGTCCAGTGTAGTTTGCTTGAAATTTTGTGCTGCAAATGGTTAAGAGTTGAATTTCCATTGACAACTCATGTACTTTGCGAGTTTTTTTATTTCAGCTATGAAAACTTCACGCTAACGTGTAATGCGGTTAATAAAATAACGCTAAGAGGTATTTGACCTGTATTTGTACCATTTTTTTAGCGGTTGCATGCCTGGCAACAGTCAATGGCTATGGCATGTGACATATGTTGCATGTGTGGCTTTCATTGGCCAGGTGTCTTTGGTTCAAACTGTGTCTGGGCTCTCAACATGCAAACCTTCACAGATGCATGCTGCACCATACTTCACAATGTTTGATTGGCAATGCATGCAATGGTACAAGTTACACTCTTTTCCATATGTTGTATGTGTGACTACATATGTGGCAAGTACTTACCCCATTCCAATAAAGTGTCTACCACTGTCATGGGGTTGAGACACACACATATGTGTCAACCAAGCATGTACTACTTGTGTCAAAGATTTGGGGGCATGCATACAATGCACAAATGCCAATGGGACATCACTTTTGTTTATGTTCTTGTGGTGTTAGAAACGTCCCCATACTTACAGGGTTGTGCAAAGCCAGTTAACCTTGATTTATGTCACCTTATTCATATTTGCCTTACCACAGCAGTCCGCTACAGCAAAGGGGTGGGCAACTGGTGTTGGGTTGGACGTTCCACCACAACATCCATAGCTTTTGATGTGGCTCTAGATTCACATATCTGGGGCTGTGTCAAATTTGACAGCTCTGAAAATTCAACTGTAGACAGGCAAGACTACGAGACGTATTTAGGTCTTGTGCGTTTCAGCTCATTCAATGTGTGCTGCATGTTGCAGCACACATAGATGAGGTAAATCCCCTTTCTAGATTATTTTTGTGCTGTAAGGTGTCCCTTAATGCACAGAATAAATAACCATGCAGCTCAGTCACCCTTGCTACAAGGCACAAGTGTGCTGGCACTGGCACTGCCCAGATTTGTGGGCACCAGCACAAGGACACGCACAGGGATGCACCATAAATATGGTACATATGCCTCATTCCTGTGTGTTGAGACAAGACAAAGCACTGTGCTACTAATTTTTGCACAACACCAGCTTCAGACCTTTCATCATAGATTACCCCTAACATTTCTGCTTGGGAATTTGCTGTTTTAATGTGTGAGGCATGGACATGAAAGTGGATGTATGTGACCCTATGAGATGTTTTACAACACATGGTGGTGCACATTGTCCACTGTAGGGACACTATACAGAAGTTAGTAGATGTGTTGTGAGGTTGCACAGAATCACTGAACAAGTATCCTGCGTACACTGCAATGCAAGATACCTTAGGGCCAGTATAATCCATAGCTTTGACAGTATTTGGTATCCATTCATTGTGTGTCTGCACTGGCAATAGCAGCGCAGATTTCCTCTATGACACTCACGATATGCCCTTGGAGATGTCGTCGTTAGCTTTGGACTTATGTTGGCATCCGGGACAGTGGGGAGGAACCTGAAAAAGGATGCCTGGGATACTCCTGCCACTCTGGCGTGGTATGCTGAAAAGTTCCTGACGCCAGCATGTGGAGGACAGCGAGTAGCTCAGTCTGTGGAGGGATGTTGGTGCAGCGCTGGGATGTGGGCTGCAGGCCAGGCGCTATCTGGTTCAGGAGGCAGACAATGGACGCCTTCTTAAGCATGTAATGGGATATGACCTCCTCTTGCCAGAAGTGAATGAGGGTGATCCTCTGGCAGTAGATCCGCTCCCTTCTATGGCACTGCCGTCGTGGTGGTTGTCATGACCCTGCTTCCCCCTGTCCTTGCACATTGTGCGCACTCACACTTGTCCAACCTGGAGTGTAAATAGTGTTAGTATAATGGAACTGTCCCGCATGTTGGTAGTTTAACTGTCCCAATGTATCATGTGTGCTGCTGATCTGAGTAATCCCTGGTGGCAGTGGTTGTTCCATCAGTTACATGTTTGTGCACTCTGGAAATGTCCAACAATGATTGTATACATGAGGAACAATAGTTACGTGAAAGACATTAAGCACGTTGCATTTGCAACCATGGCAGGTGTCCAAACAACCATAGACATGCACACTTGGCCTAATTGATGGTGACACGTTGTCAGAACACCTCCACATGCGGCACCTTGAGCGCTAGACTATAAAAGATGCTCAAACTATCTGCACGTGCTTGCCCTCATCAACGCTACCTTACCTGAGCGCCTCCTGTCTTCAGCGATGATCTTCCTAGCTGGGCGTCTCTGCTCCCCCAATGGTTTCTGGTTGTGCGTCTCACCTTCCACGGTTCCCGACAGCTCCGTAGAGTCTCTGGCTTTCTGCTGTTCCTTGTCGCCAGCTTCCTGTTGCTGACTTTCCAGTGGCACAATGTGTCACGGCATATTTAGTAGGCCACGTAAAGCCACTTTACATAGCTTTTCATGGCCTTGTAAATATGTACCCCTTTCACACAGAACACTGTGTGAAAGGGAGCGTTCCATGGGTGTTGCTGTGGGTGTTCCCATTGAACCTGAAGCATTCCCAGATTTACGAGAAATCGTAAACCTGGGAATGCGTCAGAATCTAACACCACCCATTCTGCAGCACACATAGAAAGAGGAAATTGTCTCTTGTGATTGATTTTGTGCAGGTAGGTGTCCCTTCCTGTACAAAATCAATCAGCCCCACAACGCAGGCACCCTTGCATCCTTGTAAGGGTGCCTGTAAGGGTGCCTTGTAAGGGTGCCTGCCTTGGCGCATGGCAGCCCATTGTGTGCCAGCGATGGAGGAAAGGGCAGGAATGCACCATATCTTATAGATACGGAGCATATCAGCCCTTTTCTTTTGATGCAGGGCAGCGCAGCAAGATTCCTTGCTGCACTGCCCTGCGACAAAACCTCATAAATGAGGCCCCTATTAAGTGTATTAGCCCAGGTAATTCCTAGCGGTAAAAAACTGCTGTGAATGGGACTTAGTGTCAGTTTTTCTTTTTAGCGACGTACAAGGAACTCCTTGTAAGTTATTGTAAGTTTTGTGGGAGTTTTATCGTGGAAACCCCTACCTTGCATCTCATTTTCGGTAAGTCACGATAAGCGAAGTGGCGTTGTGAAAAATTGATGTTTATGCTTAAAAAATGCCGCCAACTGAGCTTTGCGGCAACTTGTAAATAAGGCGATAAAAAAGCCACTGCAGTGTCGAAAAATGTACGCTACGGCAGCATTAAATTATGCCCCTTTGTTTAAGTTCCTCAGTGGGATTTGAATATTGTCTTATTGTTCCTCATGGCCAAGGTCTCCTGTTTTCAGGGCTTATTTTTGTGGATTCCTGTGGGTATTTTTTTAGTAGTCTTTCGACTTCTGAAAAACAGTGGTTATCAGCCTTCATATATTTTGATGCCATAAATATTTGCAGAAGCCTGTATTTTCCCATTGTTTACAAAATCCATTTCCGCGTCACAATTTTCTTGTAGCAGGGCTGTATCTACCGTGATGTACATATGCGTTTTCACTTGTTTATTGTTTGGTAAAGGTAAAATATGCCACGTGAAACCGACACCGACACTTACACCACACACCTTAGCGCGTGTGTAGGTACTTTTCAGGTTTACCTTTCCCACTCACTTTTCACTCACCTGGTCCTGACGAAAGCCCTCACACTTGTTTTACGGGCTGAAACATGTAGACCGCCACACATAGTCAACTTACGGTAAAAAGTCCAAATTAGTTGTACTATACACATTGTTTTTAATCATATCCTGAGCCGCCAAAATTAAAACTAAGGGCAAGGATTCTCAGAGATATTTTTAATTGTAGTATTTCACTTCACATCACATATTCGCACCACACCAGCTCCGCTGTAACCAGGCGTCGTAGCACAACCGGGCAGCATTCGGCCGCCCGGTTGGGACCCCAATGATGAAGCATGACACCAACTAGGTTGGTGTGTGAGGGGTCTTTTAAACATACCTAATGGGTCCATGTTCATACCACATACAGTGATAACACTCTAGATACATAGGGGCCGATTCCGATTCGGGCCGGAAATCTCTCCGACCGAGCCGGACTCGGAGAGATTTCCGACCGAATCGGACTTTGGCAGCCCGACCGAACGAGTACGATGCGCACGTATGCCATCGGACTCGAGTCGGTCGGACTCCCATTGAAGTCAATGGGAGCCGGTCGTACAACGCGTACGCGGGCTCCCATTGACTCAATGGGTGCGAGGTGGTCAAGGGCGCCCCCTACAGCGGGTACGCGTCAAAGCGACTCGCACCGTACACGCACAGGTAGGGGGGACCCATGGGTCCCCCCTGTGTGCGACTCGCGTGGCTATGCGTATAGGGAGGTCCGACACAGACCCCCAAAGTACGTCTCCGACTGCTCTTTGGAGCCGGAGTGCGCGGGTCGGTCGGACTGTTCGCGGCGCGCATCGTACTCACCCGGCCGGGGAACGTCTCCATTGCGCAGTGCGAATCGAGTCCGAGCGAGTCAATCGGTGCGGTTCGACCCGGGAACGAGTCGGTCGGAGCGGTCTGGACGCCCGGACGAGTCGGTCGGCGATTTCGCATCGTACTCGCTCGCCCGGACGCGCGTACGAATCGGTCGGGAAATAGGGCTCCGAATCGGATCCGGTTAAGCCGAATCCGATTCGGAGCCCTACCGGCCGAGATCGGAATCGGCCCCATAGTGGGGTCGTCCACATTGTTTAAAGTTCATTATCTCTTTGGGGAACGGGACGCACCTCCTGCCTCATCCCTTGCTCTTCCATTGATTTTTTCTGACTCACACACAATGACAACATATCTTGCCTCTTGTATTTTATGTAAGATTGCTCAGCGGATTAATGATTTTCACCTACTGCTGCCTGTGCTGTATTACATGCAGTATTCCATGCAGCGCAGGAAGCACTAGTTGAAAACATTACAGATATTTGCAATGCTTCCCGTCAGTATTCTAAACGCCCCCCTTATCCTGTGCATCGCTAACAAGACTGCTGACAAAGACTAGAACTGGCTAGAGTTTGATGCTCCAGACTTACTCAGCAGCCCCTCTCTCCTCAGCAGTCTGTTGTTAGCCTCGCTTCTCGGGGTGCACCTGCCTGCGTTTGCCCGACATTCACGTCACTTCAGCCTTTACAAGTGATCCAGCGCCAATCAGGGAATCGACAATCAATATTAACGCAATCACTGGCCCATACTCATACACCCAACAAACTAATCCCTGTTGCGCTGTTCAGGTTTGATGTTAAATCAGTTATTCATATATACAGAATCATATCCAACACTCTAAATACATAACTGAACCTGTATATCAACTCTCTTTCCTCTGGTCGATGGACCTAAAGTTGAGAAGTTGATGGTAATAATTTGCACTAACTATCTATCTACATTACTAAATAAAACACAAACTCAGGTAAGGTTAACAGTGTTTATCGCAAAATAATGCGAAGGTAAAATACTCATCATGTACAGGTTTACAAAGCAAACAAAGATTTAATCACAGAGAGAGAACATTAATCAGAGCAAACAGTGTCAAACTCATATCAAATGAACAATTATGCAAATGAAGGAGTGGATAGGTGAAGAGACAAAAGATTCAGAAACAAATATACATTTGCAAATGATTATGCAAAGTACGGATCATTTAGCTATACTAACCCAAATATTTCAGTAGAAAATCTAGCCCCTGTCCATGGGAATAGATGGGGGTTCCCCGAGAAGGTTCAGGGAACAAAGAGTAGGACAGGAACAGGAAATAAACAGGCCTCAATCTGGATACAGCAAACCGATGGACAGCGACGATCTCCCTCTCTCTAGCTTCTCCAAAGACACGCCCACAACGACCCCCCAGGCACCCCAGTTATACTCTAAAACCTACATGTCCAACCCATCATTGTAGCAACATTTCAGAAACTCAGTCTCTCATTGGTCAGTTTAGGGGGTGTTCTATCATACCACCATAGTCACGTCCATGTTTTCACAGCATTCTTTGTTTTACAATTTTCTCATTATATCAACCACGTCTCATGAATACACATTTCCTCCAAAAAATAACATGTTGCAAGTCGCTACACTTTCCTTGTTCGCCTCGACAGTTTCTGCGGAATGAGTTTGTACATTTGCACTTGATCCCACGGCCATCCTTCCGTTACTTGGCAGTCATACAATAATCCTTGAAGGTTATCAGCCGTTGCCTTCTCCATTCTCTCTCAGAGCTCGATTTTCAGCATATTTATTCATATTTATTTCTCGTTAACCCTCGAATGATATGCAAAGATGTAGGCCCATGCGTGCATCACTATGATGAACAAAACACAAACATTATTATTTTCATGAAATAAAATTCTCACTGTTCACCACCCACCATTGCACTATCCTCCGTGGTAATTATAGCAAGAGCATTAATGTGCAAAAAGCGGCATTATTATTATTATTTTCTTTTTCTTTTTAAGCAGAACGCAAATGCGGCCTAGTTTTTCATGCATTAGTCCACGCATTAGTGCACGCATGCGCAAAAGCGTTTCCCCGTGTTTTCGTGTTTTTGCACGTTATTTTCACAGCACACTGTTAGTAAATGTTACTGAGGACTTAATCCAAGCAGGTGTATTTTCTCCAAACCCTGCTCCATCAATTCCCCCCCCTTTGATGGCATTTTTGAGCCATCACAAAATAACCATCATGCCAATTGCCACCTTTATCTTCATCTAAAGGTCTGTATTTTTTTCCCGTTTTGCCATTTTCTCATCTAGATCTTTCATCATTTCACAATAGTTTTCTCTCATATCTTCTAGTTCTATCTCTTCTCTTTTTCTTGCTTTACGTTTATTGTCTGACTCTGTCATCTCCTTCCTTCCACATCTACACTTGCAACATTTATATGCCATTATTATTGACATTGTCACTACAGCTATTGAAAAAATTGGTATTAGTATTTTCCCTAACAAGCTACTCCCAAATATAGAAAACCATTTACCTACGGAGGAAAAACCCTTACCAAGTTTCTCCCAAACACCATCAACCTTCCGCGCAAAATTCGCGCCCTTGATGCCTCCTTCCCCCCCGAAGCAGCCGGTGTGTCCCTGGAGCCTCCCGGATAACCTTCGCATCGCAGGGCCTGTCTGCTCGGCGCAGCCCAGCACAAGCTGCGCAATCAGCAAGAACTGGAAGCCGCCAATTAGTCTTGACCGCAGGGCGGAGAGTGAGAGCGCGAGGAGCGTGGTTGCCCTTAGCGGTGACCGCCGAGAATGTGCCCGTTGACCCTGCAGAGGCGGCCCAATTAGATTGGGTGCGGCTTGTGGGCGATCTGTGTGCCCAACTCCTGGTTGCTTGCTCATTTCCCTCTCTCTACCCGTTTGACCTCGCCTCTATCAACGTTTTACCGCAGTGAGGAGACTGAGCTGTAAATGGGCGAGTCAGCGCTGGGACGGTTGGTGTGAACTCTTGCTCTCTCCTGGAGCGGCGCCTCTTGGATCCTTCACTCGGCGCTCTCCATCGCGGCGAGCAGCGGCCGGCTCCAGGCGGACTGCCCGGATTACTGCTGGCGTGCCTCACAAGCTGGGGCTATATTACGTTTGACCCAGACGCCCGTAACACCCGGTACACGAAGAGCTATCGCATACAGCATAATGGGGAAGCCGAGGGTCATCCATAATTGTTCGGACTTATCGCGGAACTAGAGTAACGTTTGGTTGATGCCCGGTGGAGCTATCATATGTAGCTATAAAGGAGCTTGACTCTGGGTCACCCCCCCTTGGTTGGCACCTATCCAGCTGGATATCAGACATTGTTTTCTTCCTCATCTACCCATTATGTTCCCTTCCCTCCCTCCATCGATCTTGTTTTTCTATGTTTATTGAATGCACTAGCAACGGATTTAACTGTAATGTAACTGTAACTGATGTAACGCTGTAGCACGTCTTAATCCTCGTGTAAAGCGCTCTGATACCTCCGGGCCTAGCCTGGACTTCCTCGTCTCCTCGCCATGTCTCCTACCCCCTCCCCCACCTCGTCCCTCCTTCATTCTTTGCTTGCCTCCCCTATTCCTTTCCTCTCTCCCCTGAATCTCTTTCCCCCTACCTGCTTTGTTTATCCTTGTGCCTATGCTCCGCTCAATCTCCCTCCCCGTCGCCCTTTTTACTTTATCCCCTTACCCTCTACACGCCATGAACCAACGGATGCAACTCGTAATTGACGTACCTTCTGTAACAATGGGTAACTGTAACCTATGTAACCCTACCAGCCTGACTCCCTTAAATGGCCCCCTTAAGTATGCCCTTGTCCAAAGCACTCCTACTCCCCTTGTTGGGGATGGATCCAGCATTTTTGCCCTGGAGTCTCAGAGACCCTTCTGAGAGAGTCCACAGTGACAAGGGAGTCTCACATTGTAAAGGACTGGGATTGATCCCCTTACCTCTGGGAACTGTCTCCTACCCGCCGGAAGTCGGACACTGTGTTCACGCTGGGTTTTCTACCCCCTCCTCTTCCCTCCTTCATTCTTCTAAGTGTGCCCGTGACCAAAGCACTCCTCTCCCCTTGTTGGGGAGGGATCCAGCATCTATGCCCTGGAGTCTCAGCGACCCCGCTGAGAGAGTCCACCGCGTCAAGAGAATCACACAGAATGGAAGACTGGGAATGACCCCTTTACCGCAGGGAGCCGTCTCCCACCCAGCCGGACATCGGACACAGTTACTCCCTCGTCTCCTCGCTGTGTCTCCTACCCCCTCCCCCTCCTCTTCCCTCCTTTCATTCTTGGCTTGCCTCCCCTTTTCCTTTCCTCTCTCCCCTGAATCTCTCTCCCCCTACCTACTTTTGTTTTTACTTGCGCCTATTCTCCGCTTAATCTCCCTCCCCGTCGCCCTTTTACATTACCCCCTTACCCTTCTACACGCCATGAACCAACGGATGTAACATGTAACTTGTAATTGATGTTCCTTCTGTAACAATGTGTAACGTGTAACCTATGTAACTCTCCTCATGTAAAGCGCTCTGATACCTCCGGGTCTAGCCAGCGCTATATAAAACTCAAATAAATAAATAAAAAATAAATAAATAAACCTCCAGTTGGGTCAAATTTTCATGCAATTTCGTAATATTCTTAATATACCCCTCAAGACTTTTACTTTTATCAGGGATATAGGTACAGCAGTGTTGTATTTTTAACATGCCACAGACTCCGCCCTCCTTTGCCAATAAAATATCAAGGGCAAGTCGATTTTGCAAAACCATTGATCTAATTGCAACCATTTCAGTATCAATCATCAGGAACCCACCAGTAGTATCTGTTGATAAACGATCAACAACTGTGGACAATTTTCGAATTTTATGCGAATTTAGAACGACTCCAACTGAGGGTATCAGTGCACCAAAAATATCACCAACTATTCTTGAAAAACTTGCTCTCTTTTTGCGTGTTGGTCCATGTTTTTATTTCATTGATTTTATTATTTCTATCTACATGATACACTTTGGGAATATTTTTTATTTTATTTTATGTTTTTTAAATTTTGTTTATTGAGATGCTTGCAACAAGTATACACAAAACCCCAAGGCTGGGGTGCAGCAATATCATCCTTACATGTGTCGATACAAGCCAATTTTCGTTTTTAACATAGAAAATGCAAAAAAATAACTGACCCCCCCCACCTCTCCCGGCACTTAAATAGTTTTGCATCATACAATTGTCGGATCCAAAAGCCATGTGAACACACGTGAGTGACAGCCCATAAAAGGTAGTTCCAAGACCAAGAAGTCCTGGCCAGACACATGAGGGAAGAGATCATGTAAATAAGTAAGGCACATTACACATCAGGGTGGCTCAATAAGTACACAGTCAGTGGAGCCCAAAAATCTTTGGGTCGTGAGGCCTCAGGCAGCTCTACCGCATACGCCTCCAGTTGTTCCCTACAATATATTAAGTCTCGGATCCATTTCTTCACAGTGGGCGTGGATTTTGCAAGTGAGGTCCCGGCAGTGAGGGTAGGTTACTCCGTCTGAAACGTTGGATTGACGGACATTACTTTATGAGTGTCTCCGACGCCTGCTGGCTACTGTTGAGGCTTCACCCCTAATAGTAGTTAGGTCATCCTCGACAACTGTGGGCAGTCAACCCACAGTATTACCCGTGATAGGTAGGTTCCTCACCTTCCACGTTGTGTAGATAGTCCTGAAAAATTGCCATAGATCGTCCTGACAAAAAACGGCAAGAAACATGTTGACCCACTCAGAGTAGAGCACTTTTATCTTGTATCATCACTACAGATAGTCGCCACTCTTATATTTTAATCCAGGTGGCGAGCCATGTTGAATAAAGTTACTTCTTGGACTCCCCAACCTGTTTTAACTTTTGTTTCACCACACCACATCTACACTTCCCTAGGCCCCTCACCCACACTTCACCTAACGGCAAGGAACAAAAGATCTCCATTAAAGAGCCCCTCTATGGGTGCCCGTCGGGTATTGCAGTGCCGACCCGACGAGGAGCAGACCCATATGATGAAGCATGACATCTAACTTGTTAAGTGTGTGAGGGTCCTAGTTCCGATAGGAGCGATTCCTCTCCTATTATCTATTGGATGCCGTTCAGTGACAACACTCCAGTTTCTGTGTCTATCTAAGCACCTTTAAGGAACTGCATACCCTTCTTTTCATAGTTCGTGGATTTTGCACCCCAGCAGTGTGCCACAGCACGCTTAGCCAGCAGGGTCGAGACAGCGACCACCCGCCTGTTGCAGGGCTTAAGATACTTCACGCTACCCAGCAGGCATACCTCCGGTACACACCGCACGCTCTCCATCACAACATCTGAAAGCACATTCGCAACCTTGGCCCAGAACGCAGCTATCCCATCGCACTGCCACGCCAGGTGTAAAAAAATCGGCGTCAGCCTGCCCGCACCGTACACAATTAGCTGTGTCTCGCAGGCCGAATCTGCGTAATTGCACTGGAGTATAATATAACTGGTGCAAAAATTTAAAATGAATGATGCGTAAATTATAGTTCGCCGTGAGGCGCCCAGTCAACTCGCAGCAAAATTTCCAGTGATCTAGCGGTAACTCATACCCCAGCGTAGTGTTCCACTTAAGATATGAAGGGTGGTCCCCTGGCTCCCTCTCCCACTGTGACGCATCATATAGCCTAGTGATCAGACCCTTGCGTTCTTTCCCAGCCAGCACCGCCTGCAGTGCTCGCAGTGTTTGTGGTTCAGTGGGATAGTTAGGGTAAACGGCCCTGACCGCCTGCCGCACTCTCACGTAGGTGAATCCCAGCATCAACCCGGAATCCCGACCCGCCTGTACAGCTTGGAGTGAGCGGAACTGACCCCGTTCATATAGGTCACCCATTTGCGTAACACCAACAGTCTCCAACGCGAGTAGAGCGGGTCGCTCCTGAGCTGCCGAAATGTCCGGATGTGCAGCAATAGTAGATATTTCCGCTGCCAAATTATGAATTCTACACCGGAGATCCCGCAGCACACCAGCCTGTGCCCCCATGCATACTCCCTTGATAGTCACCTTGAATGCCTCCCACAGGACGCCAGCACTATCCACCAAGCCCTCATTCTCACGAAAATAATTGCGGATGGCCTCCCCAACAGTATGCTTAAAAACAGAGTCTGTCAGCGAAGTGGGCTGCAACCGCCATACAAATGGAGGTCTCTCACATGTAGGTATCTGAAGTTCCAGAAGCACCGGGGAATGATCCAACAGCGTTCGAGCCATATGGCTGATTCTGACTACCCATGTATAAGCAACCTCAGTGGCAAGCCACAGATCCAGGCGCGTACACGTCCCATGCACAAAGGAAACAAACGTACTCTCGCGCGCTCCAGGGTGTCGCAAGTGCCATATATCATGCAGCCCTCCTGCCTCCAATAGTCCCAGCAGAACCTCTGAAGCATTCTTAGGCCGCGCCAGTCCCTGTCCCACACGATCCATCGCCAGATCCAAACATACATTGAAGTTGCCACCCCAGAGAATCTCCACGGCAGGAAACCCCGAGATGCGGCGCCATACATCCACAAAGAAGGCCGGGTCATCAATATTTGGGCCGTACACATTTACCAAAAGCACACCCATTCCACCCAGCTGGCCATACACCAATGCCACTCGACCCTGTTCATCAGTTTCGGCCCGTATAACAGTAAAGGGAACCCCGCGTTTTACCAGGATCATCACGCCACGTGAATAGGTAGAATAGGAGTACGCCACCCGCACCCCGGCCCAACACGCACCCACAGACTTCTCAGAATGTTTAGTGAGGTGCGTCTCTTGCAGAAAAGCTATCTGCACGTCCATCCTATCCAGATAGGCCAATACAGATCTAATTTTTTGGGGGGTATTCAGGCCACGGACATTCCATGTTAGGAACTTTACATTACCACTCATTGAGTCTAACAGTTATGACAGGCTCCCTAAATGGATAAATCAGGAACATGTGCCCACATACATGGATAATAAGGTGAATACATCGACATTGTAGAAAAGAAGTGCCAGTCGGCCCTACCGCCACCCCCTTCCCCCAGCCCCCCACCCACTTCAGCGTCCCCAACTCGCTAAAGCCATCCCAGCCCTGTCCTACCCAACCCAACCAAAAAAATAAAGCGAACAAGTACAGATGGGGTACTCCCATGTGGGGGGCGTCAGAGCGCTTCTAGCCTCCTATCAAGTAGGAGGTGGCTGAGCGGACCTGGTAACTGTGCCTGTCACACTATAACACTGTCTCCCCAGTCCCCGGCAAGAGAGAAACTCGTCTAGGCAGCGAGGCCCATAAATGACAACCTGAAAAAAAAGGAACTGTTAGGAACAATATCACAGCATTGTGCGGAGACTGTCAACAGGGCTACATTACAAAGGACGGGCAATCAGGCCCCTACTGTTCCTCATCGTCCGACGGCCCCTGGGATTCTTGCCGTGCCCGCTTCAGATGTTTAGCATGTTCCAGGGCAGCCTTGGGGTTGGTGAAAATTTTAGAGGCCCCTTCAGGACCAATACGCAGGCGAGCAGGGTATAGCATAGCATAGGGAACCCCTTCGGAGTGTAAGAACTTTTTAACAACGCCAAAGTCCCTCCTTGCGGCCTGCACAGCGACTGTAAAATCAGGAAAGAACGAAAGTGAGTTGCCCTGATGTACAATATTACCCTTGTCACGGGCCATACGCAAAATAACATCACGGTCTCTGTAATTCAACAGGCGCGCGATAATCGGACAAGGAGGAGTGCCTGGGACAGGCCTCGCCGCAAGGGAGCAATGTGCCCGTTCGACGATGAACATGGGGGACAGCTGTTCAGTACCAAATATGTCCTTGATCAAGTTCTCCACGAACAGCTCCATCTTGCCAACATTCGTGGATTCTGGCAGTCCCGTAATCCGAATGTTATTGTGCCGGGAACGGGCCTCCAAGTCCTCATTCTTGGCCTGGATGAGAGATAGGACCTTCTCCATGTTCAGCGTCTTCCCGGTGACCTCACTCAGTCCATCCTCTGTCGCAGACACACGCTGTTCTACCTCTCCCATACGGGTATTTTGCTTCTCAAGCTGCGCTGACAAATGATCCAATCGGTGGTTCACGGCTGCCATCGTCCCCTCTATGGACTGTAGACTGCACTGCATGGCCAACAGCGTTGTCTCAAAGGTGGGGGGCCCCGCAGCTGGGGCGTCGGCCTCCGAGTCCGAATCCGCCCGTTGCGAAGATTTAGAGGATTTACGCGCCTCAAACGTGAGGCGAGGTTGGGTTTTTTCAGTTCTCCCCATAATAGTGGCAGCCAATCCAAACGTGAGTCCACAGGCCACTGCGCCCAGATAGAACGATCCCCACAGTCTGAGGGCCCAGGGATTCGCAGGCCGCCAGCAACGATAAGCAAACTGCTATTGAGCACTCCGAGCCACAGTAAAGAAGGTGAAATCCACCACAGCAGTGAGGATGCACCGCAACTACACCAGGTCGCGGTCACGCCAGATGCGTAGGTTCCCCAGCCACAGAGCAGACCACAACAAGAGAAACGCCTGCGCAGGGCCGTCTGTATCAGGATCAGGGATTCATAGAGGTGCTCAGCCTTTCACAAGAGAATCTCCAACCAAGTCAGCAGGTTAGGGGGGAGCCACGGTCCACAGCGGAGTCACCACGGCGGCCAGCAATCCAACTTCGGGCCCAAGGATAACAAGCAGCTGCACTGCACATGGAACTTCGGCAGCAGCCCCAATCCAGTGCCATTCGAGCTCCTCTAATGCCGCCACGCAGGAGTGCAGTCAGTCGTGCGGCCCCACAAACCGCCGCATAGTCCAGCCACCATCCAGCACAGCCCGCACCAGCGCCCAGCCACAGCTCACAGGCCACGGCCCAAACCCCGCACCGCCTCCACAGTCACTGGCCCGGGTCAGACCGCCCCCCACTCACCGCCGCGGGCACCGTGCGCACAGGAGTCAGTGCAGTTCCTTCCCTCAGCACAGGACAGGTGAAGCAGGATCCACGAGCCCCGACTCAGCAGGGGCACAGCTCCGTCACCTCCTCCGGCAGCAGGGGCACAGCCCACCTCGCAGGTCAGCGGCACGAGGAGTAGGCAGCCAGCGAGCCGCGAGCGTGCACCGCAATCCGAGCCAGCCCCGCAGGCAGCAAGAGAGTTCCCACCGGGTGCAGGGAGACGCAGCAGCAGTCGCGGCGCGCCAACCTCAGGGCCGCGTGGGAGCCACCATTTTGTACTGAGGCCGCCGGGACCAGGCACACCTCGTCAGCGGTCGCACCGGCAGTTTCAGGCGCCGAAATCGGCTCCCGCTCAGGCAGGATTCCCCCAAAGGTGAGGAGCGCTCGTCTTCAGCGTTTATATGTCGTGCAGTAGGCGGATATTGGGCGAATAAGGGCTCAGCCGTGCGCTCAAGCCACCCACTTTGGGGAATATAATTCCAAAATAACAACTACCATACCAATGTGCTGGCAACCTATAGTAAGCATTCTTACCGCACACATAATAAACTCCTGGAAAAACAGGATCAGTTCCACCTTTCAATCCCCATCCACCAGTTATTAGAAAAGTATGTTCACATTCACCAGTACCAATGAAATAATTATTATAGTCAGTTTTTAGTCTAAACAAGCAAAGTTTCCCTTTATGATACCAATCCAGAGACACTGCAGCGTAAGTCTCGCCCTTTTATAATTTCCCTCTCTGAAAGCCCATGGTGGTACATGTGACTTCTGTTCAGCAGCTTTTCTTTGAAAATCCTGTCTTCTATCTTCTACCATGTTAATAAATTCCTTTTCTTCAGCCCTCAAACTACAGGTAAGATTATGTCTATGAGCATATACTATATCTAATATCTGAGTAATATGAAAAAAGTCTCCCATGTATCCCGCATTTCTATTACTTATTCATATCCTTTCTAATTGGAATTTCTGGAAACACTAAATCTAGGTTTGAATAATAATATTGTAACTTCCCCGTCACGTAAAACAAGCTTGTTAATACACTGCACGACACACCATATGTTAAAGGAAGGTGATAGTAAGTCACCCCCTCTGAGACAGACGAAGGTAGTTGCATGCACACGTAACAATCTCTCACATCCATTGTCTCAACATACTCCTATAATAATTTTGTAAAAACATTTAACGAGAAATCATTAATCGATTTATCATGATGATAAATACTTTCATCTATCTCTATATTAATATTAGGTGTTTCCTTAGTAACTGAAGTCACTCTCTTACTTATCACATTATTAGTATCGTTTTTGTTATTAGTCACCATTAGAACAGGTACAATGACAGTCAATATTAGCCACATTATCATTAGTAGTAAGACACTACATAAGCAAGCTTTACTACATCTACTTTTTAAACTAGGTTTTTGATGTCCAGTCACTGTATCTTCTGCCATTTTTGTTATATCAATAAAATAATGGAAAAACTTAAATTTCTAACAACTCTCTAAAGATTTTGACAAACTTGTCCAAAAACCACCGGAGAAATAGTGTATCTCACACTTCAAAGCTTTCTTCTTTACCCCCTTTTTTTTTTTTTTAGTCTTCTTTAAATTGTCTGGATCTTTTGATTTGTTATTGCCTGAAGTTGTTGCACCTTAACTTTCACAGTTCTTTTAAGGCGGTTTCAATTTGCTTTCATCAACTTGCTCAGTACCAGTACCATCTTCTCTTTTTATTGGATCTGTGCTTTCAATTTCTTCCAATATTACATATGTCCATTCTGAAGCTGAGTATTTCTTGCTCAGAAGTCTTATTCTCTTTGTTCTTCGTACTAGATCTTCCTCTGATTCTTCTTGTTCAGTTTGGCTTGAAACTTCATTTATTTGCTCTGGTTATCTTTTCTCAAGAGTGTATTTCAGTCTTTTCACTCCACTTGGCCAATTGTCACCCTTTTTCGCTCTCTTGGCTTGAACCGCTTCTTCACCTACTTTTTCTAGTTCATAAGTTCTTTTATTTAGCCCTTTTCTTTGATGTACTTGCTCCTTATTTTCAGTACCTTCCTCTTCTTTTTGCTCAACAGCAGTCTTATGAGACCCAGTAGCTGGTGCCCACTCTACTTGACTTGTGCTTGGTTGTTCATCACCCACAGACTTGTCAGAATCTGTCACTCTAGATTCTTTGGTTTCACAACCTTTAGCTTCTGGTTTCTTATTTCCATCGACCAGTTGCTGCTCACCTTCTTTTTCAAGTGGACTTGGGACTCTTCTTGTATGACTTGCATGTATCCAGTTGGGCAAGCCACCACACTTCACTGTTGTCGTTGTCACCAAAATAATCTGGTATGGTCCATGCCACCTGGGTTCTAAACACGACTTCCTCACGTGTTTCTTGACAAGAACCCACTCTCCTGGACTCAGATCATGTGCTTGATCTGTGTTGTGGTTGCAATTTCTCCAACCTGATGAGACACAGAACGCACCAGATCAGCCAATCCTTTGCAATAATCAAGCACTAGATCATCAGAAATATTCATCAGTTTGTTTGCTGGTACAATTGCTTGTCTCATTGCTCTTCCCATTAGGACTTCATGAGGACTCAATTCAGTCTTTTTATCTGGAATGCTTCTACGATTCATCAATACCAGGGGTAAAGCCTCAGGCCATTTCAGTGTTGTAGATGCACCTACTTTTCCCAGTCTAGATTTTATAGTGCCATTGATTTGCTCGACCACTCCAGATGCTTCTGGTCGATAGGCACAATGCAGCTTTTGCTCAATTTGTAATGCTGCACAGATCATCCGAATTATCTCATTATTAAAGTGAGATCCCCTATCTGTTTCTAAAGTGACTGGAAAACCAAACCTTGGTATTAATTCTCTCAAAAGCAATTTTGCAACGCTAAGGCTGTCATTCCTTCTTGTTGGATAGGCTTCCACCCAACGAGAAAACAAACAAACAACAACTAATACATATTTTAGTCCGTTACATGGGGGAAGCTCAATAAAGTCAAGTTGGAGCCTCTTAAATGGTCCTGCTGCCTTTCCAATTCGCCCCCAACTAACAACTGTCTTTCTGCCTGGATTTTGCTGCTGACATGTAACACACCTCTGGCATAGACTCTTTGCAATGGCCCTGAATTTAGGGTTGTACCATGACTGCTTGAAGAGCCTAATCATTGCATCCCTTCCAACATGGGCAATTCCATGGTACACCATTGCCATTTGGGAAAGTAAACAATCTGGCATAACTGGTCTTTCATCTGTATACACCCAGACCTCATCCTCTGCTCTCTTCCTACAGCCCGATTTTATCCAAAGTTCTTTCTCCTCGTCTCCTGACTCTTCCTGCAACTGCCTGATTTCATCCCAAGTTTCCAAAGAGGAAAACATCAAGTGGCAATTAGTATCTTTCTTTTCCACCCCTCTGTTGATTGCAATTGAATTTTGTGTCAGAAACGTGCTACTTGATCGGTGTATCTGTTACCGTTCGTCACATAATCATTTCCTGACTTATGTGCAGAACATTTGACCACCGCAATCTTCTTGGGCAATTGCAAAGCATCAAATAAATCTTTCACATTTTTACTATTTCTGATAGGAGAACCTGAAGAAGTCAGAAATCCCCTTTGCATCCATAACTGTACAAAATCGTGAACCACTCCAAAACCATATTGACTGTCAGTAAATATGGTTACTCTCAAATTTTTGCTAATTTTACATGCTCTATTCAGAGCTATGAGTTCAGCAATTTGTGCAGAGTTTACCCCTTTTAGACAGGATGCTTCTAGAACTGCAGCCACTGTGCATACTGCATAGGCAGAACTCAATACACCTTTTTCATTCCTCAGACATGATCCATCAACAAACATCACACTATCTGACTCCTCTAGCAGTGTATCCTTAATGTCTGGCCTTGGTTTTGTGCATAACTCTGTCACATCCAGACAATCAGGATCTGCTTCATCTTTCACTTCTTCACAAAATGGACTAGGTAACAATGTTGCCAGATTTATTGCCGTGCATCTCACCACAGTCACATTCTCAGCACCCAAAATTACCCTCTCATACCTAGTCAGCCGACTATAGGTCATGTGTTGTGTTCGAGTTCTTGTTAATAGAATCTCAACTGAGTGTGGCACATATACTTTTATTGGATGTCCCATCACGATTGCTTCGCTCTGTTCCAGACTCACACAAGTAGCAGCTACTGCTTTTACACAGCCTGGTAACGTGGCTACCACTGAATCTAAAGTAGCAGAAAAATATGCTACTGGGCGTCGTGCCATTCCATGTCTTTGAGTCAAAACTGAAAGTGCACACCCATCTCTCTTACAGCAGTACAATGCAAAATCCTTTGTATAATCTGGCGTTCCTAATGCAGGTGCTCGACAAAGACTGTCTCGTAACTCAGTAAATGCTTTCATGCTTTCATCGTCCAACTCAATCGGATCAGTCACATCTTTGTGTGTCAACTTCTGCAAAGGTTTTGCAATCAGTGAAAAACCACTGATCCACTGTCTGCAGTATCCAACCGTTCCCAAAAACATTCGAACTTTCTTCTGAGTCTTAGGAGGGCTCATTTGCTGAATCACACTGATTCTCTCTGGTGTCACCTTTCTGATTCCGTTCTCTATTTTGTGTCCTAAATATTGGACCTCCTGTTTACAAAATTGTAATTTTTCTGGTGACACTTTGTGTCCACCTTCTGCCAAATGGTTCAGTAAGGCAATCGTATCTGTCACACATGCCTCTCGTGTTCTTGATGCCACCAGTAGGTCATCAATGTACTGAACCAAAACCGATTTTCCTGGCATTTTCAAAGTTTCCAAACACTTTTTCAAAATCTGATTAAAAATCGAAGGACTCTCTGTGTGCCCTTGAGGAACTCGGCACCATGCCAAAACACGGTCTCCGAACCGGAAAGCAAACAAATACTGGCTATCCGGATCTAAAGGAATCGAGAAAAATGCTTGACACAGATCAATTACTGTGTACCATTCTGCGTCACAGGGGATTTGATAAAGAATCACTGCTGGATTTAGCACTATTGGACAACAGGGTACCACTATTTTATTTATTTTACGTAAATCTTGCACTATTCTATACTTTCCACTTGGCTTTTTAATTCCCATAATAGGCGAATTACATGGACTGCTTATTATTTCTCTTAAAATACCCTGCTCAATCATTTGGTCAATCACAGGAATAACTCCTGTTATTATCTCAGGACTCATTTTGTACTGAGGTGTGTTTGGGAAAGTTGCACCTGGTTTCACCATGACCTGAATAGGATTTACACCTTTCATCAGACCAATTTCCTTTCCTGTAAAATCCCATACATCAGATCTTACTGTATTTTTCAACTCTGAAGGCAAATCTTCTTCAGTGAGAAGTGAAAATAACTCATCCACTTCTGTCCCTTGCTTCGCTAACATCATTTTAAACGCAACATCCTCATCTGGTGTTTGGGAAGCAATACCATCCGGTGTACAATAGATGGTACAGTTCATCTTGCAAAGCAAATCTCTCCCTAAAAGATCCACCGGGCTCGTATCACATACCACGAACCGATGCATGTCTCTGAATCTTCCGATATGAACTTCTATTGGCCTCGTTATTGGGGTTTTGATATGCTTATTTGAGACTCCTACAACTTGGATAGTTTCTCCCGAGAGGGGTAGGTTTGGAATTTCTGCTGTTCTAACAATAGAACGGGTAGCACCAGTGCCCATGAGGAATGTAATATCATTACCTTCCACTTTTCCATCAACAAATGGACCTGACTGATCTACCTCTAGAGATGCGCCAAGCACGCACTCTTCCTCCCCCCTCAGGCACCATCATTGAGATGAGTCTGAATCACTCTCATTACACTGCAACAAGTATTGCGAAACCATTTGCACATTTGATTCTTACCAACTTGTTCACCTGCGTGAAATCCAGTATTCGCACTGTACCTCTGCACTTGAGCATTCACATTATTTGGCATAGGAGCTTGTGGTACCTGTAACTGTGGAGTAACTACCTGCTGCTGTTGTTGCTGTTGTTGCTTCACAGCCACCTCATTCTGCATCTGTGAATTTAAATTTTGATTTATCCCATTATTCTTCAGAACAGATCTACACTCGTTCTTCCAATGTCCAAACTTTCCGCACGCATGACAAGGAAATTTCCTTTTCAATTCATCTTCATTTATTTTACCTCTACCTCTACTTGATACTTGACCATTCTGATTCTGACCTTTCATTTGATAATCTCTTTGGGAACCACTGTTTCCGTCTTGCTGTTCTGCTACTTTCACTTGTGCCCACATCATTTTCTCTTTTAGCTTCTTGTGTCTTGACTCAATATCATCACTACAATATTTTGCATACCTCAGTATCTCATCGACCGTTTTACTCTGCCAGCAAATCAAATGTTGCTGAATCATGTTGCTAATTTCTGGTTTAAGTCCGAACACAAAACGATACACAAAATGTCCCATATCTTTATCTCCAATATTCTCAAACCCACTGTACTGATTGAACACCTGTAACAACCTTTCATAGTAAGCATGTACCAACTCTTTTGGTTCTTGGGTTGTTCTGTCAATTTTAACCCTATCTGTTTCCTTTGGAGAAATTTTCCCTTTCAGGTAAGTGATTACCTGATTGTATTTCTTCATCACCTCATCTGAAGGTGCACCTGTTTTCGCATCTCTAGGATATTCTTCTTTAGGCCAATCAACAGCAATCTTACACTACGTCCATAAATCAGCTGAGACAACAATTTCAAACAATTCATCTAAATCTTTTAACAAAACCTTTGAAACCTTTACAAACCTCTCTACTTGTTTGTACCACTCGACTGGTTTTTCCCTCAATCTAGGAAGGTCATTAGTAAAGGATAATATATCCTGTCTTGACCAAGGAACGTGGACATATCCACCACCTGGAACTTCTCTCATCGGACACACCATTTCAACTTGTCCTGACTCTCTTAATGGAAATAAAGACGCATTTTTGTTGGCATTCATTTCTTCTTTCTTTTTCGCCCATCTACCTTTCCACCGTTCTACATCTCCCCACTTCTTCAAGATATTCATCAATTGTTTTATTTGCAACCTTTTGCCAGACGCATTCAAACTCTCCAAATCCTTTTCAGTAAAATCCAGTCTATACGTTTTCTGTAACACCTTGGACTTCTCTATGTCTACTCCATATTCATTAGCAGCCTCTGTCAATTTCTCATGAAGATTTCTTGTTTTCCATGTAATATTTTTACACAAGAATAATAACTCTTCGTCTCGGTAAGTACTCAATCTGTCTGGACTTATTGTACCAATAATCATTTCTTCCAAATCCACTCTCAATTTACCCACATCTATACTCTGTGGTTGAGTTTTTCGCTTTTCCATTCCCCTTATCCAATCATCTAACTCATCTGGTGATGGTCCCATCGAACTTCCTGACACTCGAGTGATATTCTGCACTATTCTTCACGGATCCATTTGCGCACTTCTCTTAGGGGTTTCATTTATCATCTCACAAACTGGTAGATCAATTAATGAAGTACTTGTTTCAGCTTGTCCAGCCTGATCAACTATCGTTAACACCTTATTCCTGTCACTATTCATTGGGACTGTCAAAGCATGTACTCTCGATATATTCTGTTTTTCTCCATACAATGGAACTAAAGGACCAATCGTTACTGGCACTGTTAATGCTTCCGCATTCAGATTCAATTGATTAATTTTCTGAGTTAACTCCTCTCTCGCCTTATTCAACATGTCCATTTCACTCTCTTGAATTATTCTAGTAACTACCGGGACTTGTGGAACCTGCGGAATTAGTGGGGCTCCCATTAATGGTGCATTTGGGACTGTTTCACTTGAATTTTCCTGATAAGGTGGAGGTCTTTTAGTCAAAATGCCATCTAACAACTCATCATCAGAATCACTCAGGTCAAAGTTCAATCCCGATGTCGCTACATTTTTCTTTTTCTATTTACATATGCCTCCAGTTGATTCCTCAGCCACTAAAACTGGGTACAAACCATCTACTGTTACAGCTCTCCTCCATCTTTTCATTTGATCATCCCATCTTGCCTCAGCAAACCTCGATATCATATTCCTATATCTATTTCCATTCCTGAATTTCTCTCGTTTATATGCCTCATGTTCCCATTCCTCAAGCACTTCATACTGAGTAGGTCTAGGATTTGGTTCTAGGGAGTTCATTCGTTCTCTCAAATTCTCCAAAACCCTCACATTAAATGTACCATGTTTCGGAAAGCTAAGACACCATCATCTTCCGTGTATCTCTCACAATTCTCTAACCAAGTACATGTATGATAACCACGTTCCAACATCATGAAAGAAGCAGCCGTTCTTGGAGGTGGAATAGGAATTCCCTCTCTAGTAACTATTGGTATGTCCTTTTTAAAGAAACGCTTTATTCTATTAATCATCTTCATTTTTCTCGACTCTTCATGCTAAAATACAATTCAGTAAACAAACTATAATCTCTTCGTACTTCAGCTTATTCTATTGGCTAGCACTCGTCCAATACTAGCGCGACTCACACCAACAGGCCAATGTGAGCACACTACGTAGTCAACTTCTTCAACCAATACCAGCGCAACTTACAGCAATCAACCAAATTACAGCGCTCTAAGCGCCCGCTGTCTGACCAATGCCAGCGCGGCTTTTTGTGACGTCAGTATTACTCCAACTACTGACCCTCCCTTTACAAAGTAATACGGCAATGTTTTTCCATTCTTTTCTCAACTAAACTTGTTAGAAAATAAACATTAAAACAATGCTACCTTGTCTGTTCCACTAAATAAAGAGATAGTCTTCACTTCAAAAAGAAAGATTCTCTCACTTCAAGTAAAATAACGACCAGCACTATTCTACACCCAAACAAGCTACAGGAGGACTTGGTACTCCTCTAGGGATACTAGCCAAAGTTTCGGAAGAGGACTTTCACATGGAAAGAGGTCTTGGTACTCCTTTGTGGATGTAAGGCCAGAGTTTCGGAAGTGGACCCTTCACTATTTCAAGCAAAATCTACTCTCAAACGAATAATTCCTAAATATAATACCAACAGCCTCTCGCCGTTCAGTATTATGACAACAGACAAAGTACTTCTGCAGTGTGATACCTTATCCACACTATTCTTCTGCCTCTTCAGGCTAAAACATTATCCCGGGATCTCAGGTAACTCCGTATCCGCACTTCTAGACAACATAGAACAAGACACTAACTTTTCATGTTAAGTGACAAATAATCAATAATTATTACCAAACTAATCAATAATTAACCGTCCTCTGCTACCAGAAACTGATCCAGCGCCAATTAGGGAATCGATAATCAATATTAACACAATCACTGGCCCATACTCATACACCCAACAAACTAATCCCTGTTGCGCTGTTCAGGTTTGATGTTAAATCAGTTATTCATATATACAGAATCATATCCAACACTCTAAATACATAACTGAACCTGTATATCAACTCTCTTTCCTCTGGTCGATGGACCTAAAGTTGAGAAGTTGATGGTAATAATTTGCACTAACTATCTATCTATATTACTAAATAAACCACAAACTCAGGGTAAGGTTAACAGTGTTTATCGCAAAATAATGTGAAGGTAAAATACTCATCATGTACAGGTTTACAAAGCAAACAAAGATTCAATCACAGAGAGAGAACATTAATCAGAGCAAACAGTGTCAAACTCATATCAAATGAACAATTATGCAAATGAGGGAGTGGATAGATGAAGAGACAAAAGATTCAGAAACAAATATACATTTGCAAATGATAATGCAAAGTACGGATCATTTAGCTATACTATCCCAAATATTTCAGTAGAAAATCTACCCCCTGGCCATGGGAATAGATGGGGGTTCCCCGAGAAAGTTCAGGGAACAAAGAGTAGGACAGGAACAGGAAATAAACAGGCCTCAATCTGGATAAAGCAAACCGACGGACAGCGACGATCTCCCTCTCTCTAGCTTCTCCAAAGACGCTCCCACAACGACCCCCCCCGGCACCCCAGTTATACCTTAAAACCTACATGTCGAACCCATCATTGTAGCAACATTTCAGAAACTCAGTCTCTCATTGGTCAGTTTAGGGGGTGTTCTATCATACCACCATAGTCACGTCCACGTTTTCACAACATTCTTTGTTTTACAGTTTTCTCATTACATCAACCACGTCTCATGAATACACATTTCCTCCAAAAAATAACATGTTGCAAGTCTCTACACTTTCATTGTTCGCCTCGACAGTTTCTTCGGAATGAGTTTAAACATTTTCACTTGATCGCACGGCCATCCTTCCGTTACTTGGCAGTCATACAATAATACTTGAAGGTTATCAGCCGTTGTCTTCTCCATTCTCTCTCAGAGTTCGATTTTCAGCATATTTATTCATATTTATTTCTCGTTAACCCTCGAACGATATGCAAAGATGTAGGCCCATGCGTGCATCACTATTATGAACAAAACACAAACATTATTATTTTCATGAAATAAAATTCTCACTGTTCACCACCCAACATTGCACTATCCTCCGTGGTAATTCTAGCAAGAGCATTAATGTGCAAAAAGCGGCATTATTATTATTTTCTTTTTCTTTTTAAGCAGAACGCAAATGCGGCCTAGTTTTTCATGCATTAGTCCACGCATTAGTGCACGCATGCGCAAAAGCGTTTCCCCATGTTTCCGTGTTTTTGCAGGTTATTTTCACATCACACTGTTGTACAAGTTACTTACCTTCGGTAACGATGTATCTGGTAGAGACGATTCTAGCCGCAGATTCCTTAACGTAGAATTATCCCCAGGCGTGAGACTGGACCCGGAAAACTTTCTTTGCCCCAGCATCTCTGCGCGCCGGGGGGCGGTACCACGCGACTCCGCCCTGACGACGTCCGCGGGCGTGACGTCAGCGAGGTCACATAAGCCCCGCCCGGCGCGCTGACATCAGTTTTCTTCGGAGAACTTTTCCGCGCCACAACGCGGAGCCATCACAAACAAAACTGTGGAGAGTATGGGAACAGTGTGCGAAAAATCAGTGAAAAAAGAGAAGAGAGAAACGAAAGGTGAGGAACAGAACCAATTGGAAAAGCGCCAAGTACTAAGGTACCAAAAAAGCATAGCAGCGAAGGCCATAGCAGGGAAAGAGCAGAGCACCGCCCCGAGGAGCAGCCTTGCAAGCTAAGGCGACATCCCCCCTGGAGGCAGAACCCAGGTAAAAAACGCCATAGCAGAAGAGAGAGAGAGAGAATTTGTAATCACAATCCACAACAGTGAAGGGGCAACAAGCCCGAAACAGAGGAGTAACAGCAATTTACCCCCAGACGACACCATCAAGGAGGGCCGTAGCCCCTGAAAGGAGCGAAAGGGCCGAGGTACAAGCCCAACGCAGAGAACTGCAAAGGAATCAGAAACCCCAAGCCAGTAAAAGGAGAAGAGGCAAGGAGGCCCCTACACTTGGAGAAAAGACCAAAGTGGAGGGAGGCAGAAGCACACATGAACCAACCGACCTCGGATCAGAAAGGAAGGGGTGGAACGATCAAGCAGAATGAAGCATCCCGTCCGGGAGGAGGCGAAGCACACCCCCACAGAAGACAAGCCACCCGGAGGGAGGTGAGTGCAGAAGACCAAATAGAAGGTCCTCGCAGAACGGGGAGGAAGGGCGGGTCGTGAAGGAATCTGCGGCTAGAATCGTCTCTACCAGATACATCGTTACCGAAGGTAAGTAACTTGTACATCTGATAGAGACTACTAGCCGCAGATTCCTTTACGTAGAATAGATACCCTAGCCATACCCAGAGGGGAGGAGGGTCTGCGAGAGAATCTCACCAGCTTGGAAGAACACAGGGCCCCAGCAGGGGATGTGTCATAGGGACAAGAAGGGCGTCCCAGCCCTCACCAAGCAGAAGTAAGCAAGAACGAGGCGAAGGGAAGGCCAGGAAACCCAAGCCCATCCAAGGTACAACCACCAGAAAACCCCAAAGGGGCAGACAGCGCCAGAGGATCACCAAGGAAGAAAAGAACCACCCCCAACTCCAGGGAGAAGAGGTAGAACCGGAGGCAGAGCCTGCCGTAGGAAAACACAGACACAGCGATAGGGGGCAGCTGAACAGGCATCAGCCCCCAGGCAGCGGACAAGGCAGGAGCGGCTCCACAGCCAAAAGGCGCAGGCGAAGAAGAAAGGCACAGGTGCGCAAAGCCCCAACAGAACAAGAGGCAGGGGCACAAGGGAACACACCAAGGGCCACGGCGGGGGACCATAACGAGCAGGCATGCGCAGCCGGCAGCCGGCAACACCCTGGAGCAGTGCACCCAGAACAAGCCAGGCGCAAGCCGAGAACAGCGGCCAGGGAAGTCCAGAACAATCCCCAAAGGGGGGCCGTGCCAGAGACACACACCGGCCCACGAAAGAAGGGGGGCCAGGCAGAAGAGAAAGAGGAGAGACACGGAGGGCGAACCAGCCGGCAACCAGAGCACAGGAAAGCCAGAAGAAACTGAGCCCCCCCCTGGAACACCAGACAGAGGACCAGGCCGAAATGAGGACAGGAAGGTGGAAACGCCACAATACGATGCCGCAGACGGCATGCCAGGCTGGCCTAGCGATGTAGCGAACATTGAAAATGACAGATGTTGGAGCAGCGTAATCCGCACCAGGACAAAGGCAAAAGAGACCGCACCAGCGGTATACAGTGATGCCAGGAAAGGCAAGGAACCCGAAAAGGCGCAACCACACCTCCCCAGCGTAGGACAGAGCTATGTAATAGCTACAAGTACCCCACTTAGGGCATGATACGTCCCAAGGAAAACATGGGAACACCTCTTAGGAAAAATTCCGCAGCAGAGGACAAGAACATAAAGGACCTGCGGGGAAAACCACAGACGGCTTGTCAACCAGCCAAAAAAGACACAGAAGCCAAAAGGGGGCTGTACCAGCAGCCAACAGTACAGAGGGGCCAACCTAAGGACCCCGAAGGCACGCCAAACCACACGGAACACACAACCGGGCCAAGCGAAGCACTAGACCCCCGAAAAAGGGTGGGATAACGCCTCCCATGAGGCACCAGAGGACCGACACCAAGTTCACGGAGGGGGAGGAGGTCGGAGCCCCGCAAGAAGCCGCTGAATGGCGGAGTCCGCATGGGTGTTAAACAAAAGAACCCCATCAAAAGGCAGGTCAACCAGACGCTCCCTAATATTCTCTGGAAAAACACTATCCCACAACCAAGCATGGCGACGGAGAGCCACTGAACTAGCCATGGCGCGGCCGAGAGCATCAGAAACATCGAAGGCCGAACGAAGAATAAACTCGGCCAACTCCCGGCCATCCAACACATGGGTCCGCAGATCAGCGCGGACACCTTCGGGGGAGGCACCAGACAGAAGGGACTCCACGGAATCCCACAGACTGGAAGTAGCCCTGGCCAACACACAAAGTGTGTTGAGCGCTCGCAAAGCAGCACTAGAGGAAGCGTAGATGTGACGCCCCCACGAATCCAAGGACCGGGCCTCCCGTGACGGAGGAAACAACACCAAGGGCATGGAAGGAAAGGCAGTCTGCAGAAGAGGGCCCTGTGTAGAAGGGTGGAAAGAAAGGCAGACTGGATCGTGCAGAGCAGGGCGATGGCGATGTAGGAGCGGCTGAGGCACGGGATCACCCGTGGCAGGACGCCCCCAAGCCCCCAGAAGAGAGGAATGGAGCGAAGCTTCGAATGGAAGAAGCAGCTCCCGTCTACCAGAGCCCTGATGGAGAACTTCTAATAAATGGTCCGTAGGGAATGGGGTGCCGGGGTCGCCCATGCGCAAAATGCCAGCGGCCGTGGAAATGGCCCGGACAAAAGCCGCACCCGCCTCCGTAGGGCGCTGTGGGGGAGAGAGCAATTCCTCCGTGGGCGATGGCTGTAAACTAAGCCGGCCATCCCCTAGTCCAGCCGGAAGAAAAAACGGCCAGCCCCTGAAGGGAGGACCCACGGACGAGTGGGGGGCCTGAGGTGCCTCCGGGCAAGGCAGAGGTCGCGGGGACGGCAAAGAGCCCTCCCTGGAGGACGCCGGAGAAAAAGCAATGAAGCGGCGGCCCGTCTCCGGGAAAGAGGAGACAAAAAGGTGACAAACCTCCGGAGAGGAGGGGACCTCTGGAGACGAGTCGACGACCCGGCGCCGTGGAGTCCGCCACAGGCGCCGGCGAGATGTCGACCGGCACCGGTGCTGACACCGGGGACGCTGAGTCGACCCCCACCATCACGTGCGCCCCAGGAGAATGGGGCGGGGTCGGAGCCGGGGCGGCCAAAGAACGGCGCCGAAAAGGCGCCGACCCGACCTCCGACGAGGCAGCCGCCTGCACGGAGGGCCGAGAGGGATCCGGGGAAACGCCCCGGCCCCTAGCCAGCACCCGCGGCGCCGCCAGGGCCAACAGCCGTCAGCGCCTGAGCAGCGTCGGCTCGGCCTCTGGCAAGGCCGCCGCCTGCCCAGAGGACCAAGGGGGACTCGGGGATGAACCGCGAGTCCCGGCGACCTCCTGCAACACCACAGGGACCCCCGTAGGGGTTTGCGGCGAGGCAGAGGCGCCGTGGGCCGAAGAGGGGAACCCCACAGGGCCGCACCCCGACGACACCACACCCCCAAAACCTGGAGCCGAACCCGTCGGCGCCGGGGCCGGAGCCGCCGGCGACTCCGTGGAAGGCCCCGCACGTGGCAAGGGATCCGCGGACGTCTCAGGAAGAGGAGGAGGAGGGGCCAAGGAAGCCTGCAGAGCCGCAGCATAGGCCCCCATTTGGGCCCTCGTCGCCCCAACGCCGGGAAACGGTGGGTAGGGGGGTGACGAACGAGGCCGCAAGTCCCGAGGAGAACCCGTGCCCTCCGCAGAACGGGGACCAGGCCTCGGGGACAAGCTATAGAACTTACCGGAGGGCGAGCGATGCCCCTGGGGCCTCGGTGAAGGACGATGTCGGAGGCGGAAGCAGCGATTCCGGGGCCCTTCCGCGGGGGACGGACGCGGTGACGACACCGATCTGGACAAGCGGGCCGACAGGAGCTTCATCCGGCGCTCCCGCCGGGACTTCGGCTTCAGATGCTGACAAGCGTCGCAGTCCGTAGAGTCATGGTGCTCACCCAGACACCACATGCAAATAGGGTGAGGGTCCGTCGCCGACATCTGATGCGCACAAGAAGAGCACGTCTTGAAGCCCGAAGGCATTCGCACACTGTTCCACAACGCAAAAGCGTAAAAGAAGGCCTAAAAACAGGCCAGGGACACGTTCCGGATCCGCGTTGCACGCGGAAAAGAAGGAAACTGATGTCAGTGCGCCGGGGCGGGGCTTATGTGACCTCGCTGACATCACGCCCGCGGACGTCGTCAGGGCGGAGTCGCGTGGTACCGCCCCCCGGCGCGCAGAGATGCTGGGGCAAAGAAAGTTTTCCGGGTCCAGTCTCACGCCTGGGGATAATTCTACGTTAAGGAATCTGCGGCTAGTAGTCTCTATCAGATAGTAAATGTTACTGAGGACTTAATCCGAGCAGGTTTATTTTCTCCAAACCCTGCTCCATCACAAGGACTTGAGGTTGCAGCACTTAAGGCGCGTTGCAGTCTGGGATACATTCCATGTGGGAAGGCGCCTTTCTTTCTGCCTAGGCCGCAGAGCTTTCCAAACTGTGTGTCCCGACACAGTACTGTGTCGCCTGCAAATGGTGGGTGTGTCGCAGGATGACACCGGTATTAACGGGCACTTGGCACATTACTGCTGCTAATTAAGAGGTATTCCTTTGAAAGCTTTGTTCTCACTATGCCTCATCTATTGCATAACGTCTCCCAGTAAATGGTCTTTTAAAGACCTGCGAAGTACTCGGGTGCGGCTGTGTGTGTGCCCGGGAAGCTGGGGTGAGGTGACAGAGGGTGACAGACAGAGGGAGGGAGACAGAGGGAGGGAGACAGAGGGAGGGAGACAGAGGGAGAGGGAGACAGAGAGGGAGGGAGAGAGGGAGGGAGATAGAGGGACGGAGACAGAGGGAGACAGAGGGTGACAGACAGAGGGAGACAGACAGAGGGAGGAGGGCGACAGAGGGAGGGAGACAGAGGGAGGGAGACAGACAGAGG
>CAWUFW010016158.1:107500-210000 GCA_963921515.1 Calotriton arnoldi | reverse complement strand
CCCACAAAAGAGATGTCTCTCGTGCCCCGTTCCCCTGAGCCCAACTTTCAACAGAAAACCCCACAGCGGGAACCCCAGCGACTGCTTGTCCCACCAACAGCAGACCAAGGAGAAGCCACGAGAGCTCCTAAGACGCAGAGTGGTAGCAAAGGAGGGGTGGGAAGACAAGAACAGAGGAGGGTAGAAAACACGAGAAAGGGTAGTAAGAAGACAGATACAGTATAGAGGGAAGCTGGAGGGAGGAAAGAAAACGAGAGAAGAGGTGGAGCAAGGGCTGGGAAAGATGAAGATAAAGGAGAGCCAGGAAAAGGAGTGAAGAAAATTAGGGGGCGAGAAAGAGAATTATAAACCGAGAAAGGTGAGGGGTAAAAACAGGGGGAGAGGGGATGTAAGAATAGGTGAGGTGAGGGGAGGGAATGGAAGGTGGGGGTGGGGAGGGAGGAGAGCGGGAGGAGTAGGGATGGACACAGCGTCCCGAAAAGAGGAAAGGGGGCAGACACTACGGACATAGCACGTGCAATGGAGGTGGGAGGGGGCCACGGAAAGAAAGCCTGCAGAGGGGTGTAGATGTTAGTACCAGGAAGTAGAAAGGGTGGTAGGAAAGGGTGAGAGGAGGGAGCAAAAGTGATGGGAAGAGGTATGGAATGAATGAGGCAGAAGAAAGTGAGGCAAACTGAGATAGGTAGAAGAGTAGGGAGAACTACAGTAAAAAGAAGATAGAAAGGGAAGGTTAACCTTTGGAGGCATTGGGAATTATTTATTATTTTGCTGAATTTATTTAATTTCTTTATTTCCAGAGGAAACTGAAGATCTGCCAGAGATCACAATGGGCACTTGTACCGACGACGCAGGGACTCTACCTTGGTTACAAAGTTTCAGGGCAGGCTGCTCTGCCTCTTCCGCCCTGGAAGGAGGTTCTCCGTGCCAAGCCAGACATTGGCAACTATACAACTCGTTGCGTATATAATCTTTGTAATGCACCGTTAAACATTTTGAATCCGTGTCGTGTTCGCACCTGTAGGTGTAAGTACCAAAGCAATCCTTTCACATTCCCCATAGTGTGGTGAACTGCCTTTTATGGACACCACATTGGAGGGGTCAGCAGACACCCCTACCCCTACCCTACCCCCCCCCACGGGGACAGCGTGATTATGCCTCTTAATCCTTCTGCTTCCCCTGGAATGCACGCTCCCCGCTTTATGGAGCAGTGCATTCCAACAGTGGAGCAGTGCCATCTGGTGGTCAAAATACCTGACTCTTTTGCAGATGTATCTTAAAAATAAAATCAGCATGAAATTCCTTCCGTGAACACAACACATACAGTGGTCCACACCGCGGGGAAAACCACGTGCATTATCGTTGGTGTTAGTTTAAACAGAAACAGTGGCAACTGGTGGCCTTAATGCCTCCTGGCACCATAGAGGATTGCCGAATGTTATGTGCACCAATGTTAGTACGCACGTAAGCAGCACCAAGTTTGTCGGGGGGGGGCAACCTTATTTGTGACTGGTTGGAACAACGTTTTTCACCCCTCGTTCACTCATCTAAGCGCTCCACAGTAATATGCCACGAAGCCACCCTTCGTGCAATTGAGCATCATTGGTGTTTGATAACGTAAACGAAGCGCTTTCTACTATGAGCTGCCATTTACTATATAGAAAAAACCTCTTCAAACAAACTACCACGAGGCCACACTCCTAGCAATATTTTCTCCCCCACTGCCGGATAACATAAACCGATGGGATTCCTACCAAGCGCTGCAATACAAAACGTAGAACATCTTACTACCGCATCCGCATCCATACAGCTTTTTATAACCAGCTACGCGATGACTTCCTTCCAAATCTATTTTCTCCCCTGTCTGAGCGTCGATGCACTCGTGGTACTTCATGTGCCTAAACGTGCGAATACCCGCCCTGTGGGCCGCATCCAAAGGGGGATCTGGCGGTGGCGGCATCCTAACTTCTCGCCGCATGGCCGATTACTTAAAATAAGGCGAAGTTAATCGAGGGCAGGTAAGCGTTGCCCTGACGACCAAGGTTATGTAAAATTCAGGGCGCCTTGGTGAACCAGAAAAGGAAAACTAAACGCTCTAAACTTAGCAGAAAAGAGATGCCACTTCCGCAATGACGGTGCCAGCATTAATAGATATTCAAGGTTGGCGCAATTGCCTCGGCCCCCCACGTAATGCGGAGTTTTTCCTAAAGCTGCCGTGACATCCCCCGGGGCACGAAAAACATTTCCTTCGTATATATTTCAAATAGCCATGATGCGGTAAGGAGCAGCGAAAGATCGCATATCTCCGGATCCTTCCGCTGCTTGTGTTGAATGCACCCCGTGAGGCCTTAGTGCTGCGTGAATCTGGACAATTTAAATTGGGCATCGTCTGCTACTGCGGCAGGCTCAGAATGATCCGGAGGACCGACACAAATGGATCTCAGCGGATGCCGCCGAAGGCCTGAATCGGCCGTACGATACACGGTGTGCACATGCAAACGGGAAACAGCATCCCCGAGCACAAGCATCTAACAAAACCCCCCAGAGAAGGCTTAGCGCTGCGTGTATCGGGAGGCAACATCGTCTTAGACGAGCAGCGGGCCATCCCTTTGAGGACGGGTGCAATTTGGAAATACACCCGGGCCTGGGCATGGAGGTCACAACTCACCTGAACAATCTGACGCTATTTCGACCCGAAACGAACTGCGGCGACGTGACTGCTTCTCGGCTGCTGGACCCGACACGAACCGCAAGGAGCAGCAAAATCCTGTGACTGGCCTGGTGGAGAATGCGGGGGCAGCGTCTAGCGAGTGCTGTGTGCGGCACCGGCCGCCATTGTCAAACTAAAAGCGCACTGAATAACGAGGCTTGGCCCGAGGGATGCGGCGCCGCCGGGCCGCCATTGTCAAACAAAAAGCGCACTGAATAACGAGGCTTGGCCCGAGGGAGGTGGCAACAGGAGCACGCTGAGGCGCATTTTAAACAAGCTGTCGGCGTTGTGCAAAAAACATAGTGCGTCCCAGCTAATGAAGGAGACCGTGTAACGCCGCAAGTGAGAGATCCAATCCCGGTGGGCGGGGCCCAAAGTGGACAGGGCGGTAACAAGGAGGGACTAAGAAGCCTCCTTTTCAATCATGAGCCAGCGTTTAGCATGGAGGATGACGCCAGCGAATGAAAAAGATGGGCGGGGCTTCAAGTCCGCCTCTGAAAGCTTCGGAATCCGTATTGATTCCAAGAAGCCCTCGCATGGCGAGAGCAGCGCATGCGCGCTGCTAACGCCAGGCGAGACCTCAAAACTAGGGATGCCCAGTGCCAGCCTTCCTGTGTTAAAAACTATGCATTGATATACCAGGTTGAGATTGGGGTTTTTCTTCTAGTGAAATTCCATCCACTTATGGAATGGGGAGGGTGCTGTGCACAACTCAAGAGTGATGGAACTTCATTAAAAAAACACTAAGAACTAAAATAACTTTACATTTAAAGAAAAATATGAAAAGAAACGGGTAAAATGCAATGCATTTTTTGACAATGTTGTAGTAAAAAACTTATTTACTTTATATCTTGGAGAAAAAGGACAACTGAAAGCAGAGGAGAGATAAACAAAGGAGGGAAAGATAAAAAGAAATGAGAGATGGAGTAGGAAGTCGAGACAAACGTAGAGAAAAGACTAAGAGAAGAGAGAAAAAGAGGCTAGAGAGTAGGCAAATATTTCTGGATAAGTACATGGAGGGTGTGAGAGATTGGGAAACGTGAGAGGGAAAAGGCCAAGGAAAAGATGAAGCCAGGAAAGATTGAGTAGAGAGAGAGGTGGAACATGAGATTGGTATAGAGAGGGACAGTACTTAATTTGTAAAAGAATGAGTGCCATGCTGAAGCAATGCTCAAAAGCCCGCAGACAGTGCCAATAAAATACTTTGCACCTAATGCCAAGTCTTGTAGTCTTAAAACACTTCATGTGCTTTATTTGACTACCAGACACTCCCTGCCCTTTTATCTCACTCTTGCAGGTGCCTGCTTTCTCCTTTTGTGGTGGTTTTTCCATTTTTCTCTTCCATTATCTTTCTGATCTCTGTGTTTTTCTTCTGCTGTGCTCTGTAAAATATCTGAGGCAAAAAAATAAGTGCCGGTCCCCAAAAATAAGTGCAGATGGCCCCCCACCACCCCCAACAACCACCAGTTCAAATTAAGCACTGTAGAGGGATGGATAGGAATCAAAAGTGAAGAGAAGAGGGATGGTAAACAAGGCTGGACTGGCATACCAGGCATCAGGCATTTCCCTGGGAGGCTGGAAAGGTGGGGACCGGTTTTGTCCCTGGGGCCAGTTTTGTGGCAGTGTGACCGTTTTAAAAGCCCCCGCTGCAGAGTTTTTTGTATATCCAGCAGTTTTCTGCAATAATAAAGGTGTCAAGATAACTCTGGTGACTAATGTACCTACTGGAGAGAGATTAGAGTTTTGTTTACTGGCAGTTTTGACTCATCTAAGGTTGCACAGAGTGTTAATATGCCTGCTGTAAAGAACGTGTACCATGCAGATCACAGAACAGTATTTTATGTGCATAGCTCAGTGGGTTACTGCTTTTGTCACATAGATCCTTTTGTTACTGAGCAGTTGATAAGTTACAATCGTAATCTAGCGCAGTGAGCTATGAACCGCCATCAAAAAGCTGGATGCAAACTCCATGGTACAGGTTAGAAAGTTATATTTTTTCCTAGTATTTCATTATCCTAATGTTGCCAAAAAAGGGTTTGTTTTGGTAGCAATAAATTCCTATTAGTAAATCCAACCCTAAACACTGTTACGTTCTGAATCCTGAGTTTGTGCTTCTCCAGACCAAGCACTCTTAAAAATGCCTACCAGTATGGATGACAAGAATTTTGCACCTTGTAGTCCCCTTTGTCTTGTGGAACATTTTCTATACACTGATTTACACATGTATGATTCATAGTCTCTGTATGTGTGCGATGCACTATTGTGTTTTTTCCAAGAGCACCATACCTGGTGTATTTCAGTGCCCTCAATACGTGTTTTAAGGTTGATGGTGTACACCTGTTGTACCCTCAACTCCTGTTCAAGTTTTTATATTAAATGAATGGACAAGCAGAGCTATGGAGCGCACAGTATTGTGTTGTCTAGTCTGAGCATGTATGTTTGGATGTTTGTTTAGTACCGGGCACTGCAGCATTGTTTGCCCGAATGAATAAAGCCTCTTTTATCACTTGGTGCACGTTAAGTGCCATTTACACATTTGGAAACCAAATACATGTTACAAAACACCCAGAAAGCTCAACACCAGCAGCTCAAGCATGCTGTTGCTTCTTTCATGAAGGGAGAGATGGGAATGCTGGAAGTGTCACCACTAGTTGGCGAAACCTATACAAGGCTAGAATGGCCAAAAAATACAAAAGAGACATGCATGGCTTCAAGACAGATCGGAGAAAGACACAGGCCCAATAGAGAAAGGGTTATGGAAGGAAGCATTTGCATCAGCACCAGAGTGAACAGCAAGATCTAGTTTCCTCTTGGCTCAAATGAAAATGTTCCACCTAGTGCACTACACCGATATTCAGCTGTGGAAATTTGGGAGAATTAATAATGAAATGTGGATGTTGGAGATATCGGAGGAACATATTGGACTTGGCTAAGTGAGGAGAGCAAGTCAAGCGGAGTGGGTAGTTAAGTACAGTAGTGCTGCTAGCTAAATGCTTAGTATTTACGAGAACTTAAAAACTACCCTATAGATGATAATTCGTAGCTGAGTGAGGAGAACAAGACAAGTGGAGTGGGTAGTTCTGTATCATAGGGCTGCTACCTAAAAACTACCCTGTATTAGGATGTTGCAGATGAAACTGCTTACAAAGGTATATGTCGTTTTTTATGCCATTTTGCCTACATTCTATTCATATTTGGTTATTAATGTAATAGGTACACTTACCAGACTCCACATTTTCCTTTTGTAATGTTGTCACAAAAAGTTAGCAATTGTTTGAATGAACATAAAAAATTAAAAACTCAATAAAATATATTTTTTAAAGATTTTATTTTCATCCTATAAACTATGAAATCCCTGATTAAGGTTCACCTAACTTTGTTTGTGTAACCAAATGTACATCCCAGGGCGGTAGCCGAAATGTCAATAACTTAATTAAAAAATGTCAAGTGCTTAGCCCAAAAATTATTTTGCTATTTATGTGGCATACATAACAGGTAGCTAACTGTGTCATATGGTCCAATACTCCCATCGAAATGTTCTGGTGACATCATAAATCATGAAGTCAAAGGCCAAGTGGTTTGTAAATTCCACTAGAACCCCGAGATAGCAATAGAGGACCATATCATAAATTATATGCTGATTTCTGGGTACTTAGCTTGAACATGCTTTTTTTCTTGAAAGTCCGGCTAATAGTGGACTCTGGGGAAATTAGAATATTTAGGTTTGTTTGCATTTCTATAATACATTGTTAATATAACCATCAGCAATGGTGATGGTCAATGGATAACTGAAATAACAGAATTTAAAAACTGAGTTATGGTTCTGACTCAAAAGCAGACAACCAGTCAAATTTGCCACTTATGGTTACCAAAGCACACAAATCATGACATCTCTTGCGCCACTCACCATATTTCTGCCCTTTCCTTTGCTTCTGTTCCGTTGGGTAACTGGTGTTTTGAGCACAACGGCCAGTGTGAATTATGGCCAGGGCTGTGTGCGTTGGTTACCAAAACTGGTGAGTGGCAGTGTTTTTCCTTGTTTGTCTGAACTATAAGTAAATTTTTAACTGTGGTTTTTAGTGAATATGTGCGTTGAAAGAGAGGATACATAATGGTTAAGCGTGCATTATGGTATTAGGTAGGGGTGTGTGAAGTAGTTACCGGGCTTACTGCACCACATTTTTAAAATTCATTGGTTTGCAAAGCTGCCAACGTTTTTTTTTTCTTTAAAAAACATAAAACTGCAAAGGTATTGTGTGGCAGCAGGAACATTTCTGCTGCTGCACATGACCAGGAGCATGCTGTAGTCCATCTGCATGCAGCATCCCTCCCCTTCCACTAAACCAAAAGCTCAGCAGGGAAAGCAAAATATGTACCTCCTTGGCAAGTGGTTATGGTGTTAAAATGTCAAAATTTGACAGCTGTCAGTACCTAATGTCGTGTAGTTTCTATAAACCTATATAGGATCTGCGCGTTTAGACAACATAGACTGTGGGACTGGTGTCCAGACTGGTTCCAGACACCCCCACCGGGCCTGTATACCAGCTAGCTCACAGTGCCACTAGAAACCCCTCTTACCAAGGAGAGAATAGTTCTTGGCAACTATCGAACATGACAACTCTGTCCCATCAGGGATCGTGGAAACAGTGCGATACTTTTTGCTCAGTCACTCGTGCTCACTTTGTCTCAGAGAGATACGCAGAATAAAGGGTGGGGACGTTTTCAATAAGCATTTATTGAACCAGCGTCATTCTAGTGTAAAATAGGTGTGCTGAAACAACCATAAGACAGAAACAGATATAAATGATTATAAGCACCAACAGAGTAAAAGGATGGTAGATTTCTACCATAGTGCTAACACAATGAATACAGGCAGGTATAAAAATACATGACAGTAATAATGCGTACTCCTACGATGCGACCCTAACTAGATGTACCTAAGTGTACCTATCATGTATGTAGGTGTAGAGCCAAGAATCCCTCTAGGATAAAGTCAACCCCATTACCTGAAGTGAGAGACTGTGGGACCCCGTCTTGGTCTAGATGGACACCCCGCGAGGGATGTCAGACCACTGTGAGCTGGAGTGTCTGCATGCAGGGACCTCAGCGTTTTGCGTCAGTGTGTCAGCACGGAAGTCCTTTTTCTCTTCTCCCTGCCTCAGCAAAGATATGGTGTTTATATACCCAAAGTGGTACCCTCAGGGGATCTACCTTGCTGTTTCATGTCGGACTTAGGATGACGGAAGGAATGACCCTTATACATAGTTATTATGCAGGAGATGGTAGTCCTGCTGAGTTTCCAAGAATCCTCATGCATAATGAATGAGGCTAGTTTTCAGGGAAAACCCCACGTCCTGTTAGCAGTACCGTAACTAGGTAAAAGGTCAGTCCCAAGAACCGTAATGTAGTGTAATGGTAGGGGAGAATATTGGTGAAAGGTTAGGATGCTACCTGAGGCTATATTGGGGTACCTATATGAAACATAACAGTAAAATTTCAGTTCTCTGCAATACTTTATTGCTTTTTAGCCACTGCCCTTTCATCTTCATGGCCCACCCATCCGTGTTCATGGCCCTCCCAGCGCAAGAATCCTAGAGCCGGGCCTGGCTACTATGCTCAGCTCCTCGTCCAATCTTACCTTGTACGCCGCCTCCTCACAGGTGTAATGTTGTCGGGCTCGTGAGGGAACTCGATAGTCTGTCCTGGGCCTTAATCGCGCATACGCGAGCGCGCGTTTCAATAAATGAATAGACCACACACGCTTGATGGTCACGGTATGCTCGCGTGGTCGGAGCTGAGCCCCGCCTCGCGGTCATGCCTATTTATGCAGCCCGCCTAAGGTGGGCTTAACCATTCTAATCCCCCCGCTATGACAGCAATGCGCCCGACTACAACTAAGTATCATGATGGGCGATACTACATTCCTCCCCAAAACAAATGTGAAAAACATCATCAATCAGACCAACGGTACATAAACCAACATCTCAGAAAGCGATTGCATACAGACCACAGTAAGAACATCAGTCTATTCGGGTGCTCCTCTAGCAGTGACAGTCTCTCAGCCTGCTGAACGGCTCAGGATTTCGATGCAGTCCATACTGTGTCTGGTTTGCACGGCTGTCCTCAATTTCTGTATCCGGGTTCCCTGGCAATTTTGGAAGGGTTTGGCTGACACCTCTGAGTCACCTGCCTCATCGTCATCGCCTGACCATTCCGCCTCATCCTGGACCTCCATGTCCGCTCCGCTACTTGGGACCACTGAATCAGGAACAGGGTGGAACCTCTTGAAAGCTGAAATGTTTCTCGTGATTTTCTCACTGCCTTTCCGGGCCATGACTTGCGTGCCTCTCATGGTTTTGATTCGCCACGGCTCCTTCTCGAATGGCAATCTAAATTTACTGCCAGGGTGTCTATCCTGGACCAATACCAAGTCGCCCACCTTGAGATTAGATTTCTGTGCTCGGCGATTCCGGCTGACATGGTCATTGGATCTTCTTCTCCTACTGTCTACCGCCTGTTCATCAATGGCTTTAGGTGCCCACAGAGGATGATGAGGAATGGAGTCAGTTATTACTCTCCCCATGGAGAGATGTCCAGGGGAGCGCCCTGTGGTGGCATGGGGCGTCTGTCGGTAATCCCTGGGGAATAAGTAAATGGACTATTCCAGAGAGTCCCCATTGGCAGAAGCAATTCGAATTACTTTGTTTAAAGTTCTCATGAAGCGCTCAGCTTCTCCGTTGGCCTGCGGCCATTTGGGCGTGATTATCCGGTGCACAATGCCCAGCGAGACCAGATACGATGCAAACTCTTGTCCCTGAAAGGGAGGACCGTTGTCCGTCCTCAGTTCCTTGATCAGTCCGTGGGTGGCCATCACTTTTTCCAGTTCAGTATGACTTCCCCGGCACTCAGGGATGATAACACTTCAACCTCAGGGTATTTTGAATAATCATCAATTACCGCTAGGGTATGTCTCCCATCCGGGAGACTTCCAAAATCCATGCTAGCGCAGATACAGGGGCCCACCGGCCTTCGTTCCGTTACAGTCGGTGCAGGAGGGTTGGGCTCCCCAGTCACTTGGCACCAGGAGCAGGATCGCACCGCCTCCTCTACTTTCTCATCTATCAGAGGAAACCACACCTTCGTCCGAAGTTGGCCTTTCGTCTTCACCATTCCTTGATGCCCGGCATGTGCTAGTGGTATCACTCTGTTTACCAGTGACATCGGAATGACCAGGCGATGACCTCTTAGAAGACACCCGTTGGGATCGGCTGTCAGCTCTTGGCTCACATTGTACAATGTCTCGAGCACCTTCCTCGCCTCAGGAGTGAGAATTGCTCCTTGATTTTTTAGACGGTTCCACTGGTTGGTCCTCACCACTTCCAGAGTATTCTGCAGACACTCGTCCTGGCCTGTGGCCTGACATATCTCCCCCAGTGTGATGGGCAAGCGGCGAGATTGATCTACCACGTAGCAGACATACGCCTCAGTTTCTTCGGTATCCTCCACTTCACTGGGCGTGGCCTCTCTAGGATGACGAGACAGGTAGTCCGCCGTATTCCCCACTCCCGGGTGATACTCTATTCTGCAGTCGTACTCCTGCAATTGGAGCATCCACTTCTCTATGCGTGGCGGAGGCTTTGATGCAGTTCCTGTGAAAAGTGGAATAAGAGACTTGTGATCGGTGGTGACGAGGAAAGACTTCCCATATACATACAGATGGAAGTGGCAGCACCCCCAGTGAATCGCAATGGCCTCCTTTTTCGATCTCAGAATATCTTTGTTCAGTGGCCGTCAAGGACCTGCTTGCAAACGTCACGGGAGCCCACTCATCTTGTTCGCAGAGGCGTTGCATCAGGACAGCTCCTAGCCCCTTGAGACCTGCATCTACTGCGATTTGAGTGTGTTGCCGTGGATCAAAGTACCTCAATGTTGTGGAGCTGGAGAGGGCATCTTTGTTGGCTTGAAAAGCTGCTTCTTGCTCTGGGCCCCACGACCATGGATTCGAGGCTATGGTCAACTCCCGCAACGTTGTTGTAAGCAAGGAAAGGTCCTTAATGAATCGGCTGCAGTAATTGACCATTCCAAGAAAACTGCGTATCTCAGTCACATTTGAAGGTGCTTGGGCATCTTTGATGTCCCTGACTTTCTCTGGATCAGGGGCCACTACTTCCGCAGAAAAAACGTATCCAAAAAATTGCAGTTTCCTCTGTAAGAACTCACATTTTTACCGATGGAGTCCAGACTCTTGGATTCTTTGTAGTACCTGTCTCAGCCGTGTGTTGTGCTCTGGTATGGACTTTGCATGGACCAGAATATTGTTGCTGACATTGACTACCCCGGGGAGGTCAGCAAGGAGTTCTCTGATGGTGTTCTGGAACACCTCTGCCGCACTGGATATTACAAAAAGTAACCTCTGATATCTCCGTAAGCCGACCTGCATGGAGAAAGTCGTTATATACCGGAACTGTTCATCCAGGACCAGTTGATGGTATCCGGCCCTGAGATCAAGTTTTGAAAACCAGCTAGCCCCACTTAGCTCACCAATCAGATTGCCGATGGTTGGTGTCAGATGTCTTTCTCTTTTTATCGCGGCATTGGGGATGCGCATTTCCCCTCAGATTCTCACCTCCCCAGGTTGCTTAGGTTTCCGCGCGACCACAATTGACGAGACCCTGGGGGTGGGTCCTTTTACCTTTTCAATGATGCCTGCCTCTTCTTACTTGATTAACTCCTTCTCCATCAATGGTCTCAGGTGGAAGGCAAAGCGCCTGTGTCGCAGAGCTACTGGCTGTACTGAAGGACCAATGTGTAAATGTATTTGCTTTCCTCGCAGGCACCCTATGCCATGGAAAACTAGCGGAAACTCTTCCAGGATATGACATCTCCTCCCTGTGTATCTCAAATGCAAAGGTGACGATGCCTAGGGTGATGCCTAGGTGATGACCTGCATCATAGCAGCATTCCATGCCCCTCATCTGTCACTTATACCAGGGCTTCTACCGCCTTTTGATCATAGGCGATGGTGGTCTTGAACTTTCCCTTGTTAGCAAGCGGCTTCGCTAGGCCATATGCAAAAACCTTGATCTTGGCGGGGGTTAACTGTGGTGGTGAGTTCATTTGTCCGTAAGCGTCGGAGGACATGATGTTTATGGTGGCTCCAGTGTCTATTATTGCCGTGGAGGGACGCCCTCCCACCAGGACCTGGCACTGCGGCAATCGACTCTGTGTTTGGGAGGCTGACCCTACTGTGAAGACGGAGTGTACTGTATGTTCCTCACTGTCATCATCGTCCATGTCACTATTTCTTTCCGGACCCTCTGGGATCGTGTTGACGCTGGACCTCCGGGTCCTTCCCTTACTGATGCGACATACGTTCATAAAATGGTTCATTTTTCCACACGTCGTGCACTTCTTGCCCCTTGCAGGGCATTCTGACAGTCGATGAGACGGTCCCCCACAGTATCCACACATCCGTATCCTTGGGCTCTGCACTTTGCTTGACTGTGACGGGGCATTTGGTGCGACGACATTGACTGGCTCTGTCTTGATCGGTTTTTGAAGAGCGGCCTCCATGTGTGCCGCCCGCGCTTTCAAGAGTTCTTTCGTTCGCCCCAGAGTGGGAATGTCAGCTAGCGATTTCCCCGACTCCTCTAGAATCTGTTCTCGCAACTTCACAGAGGCACACCCTTGGATGATCTGCCCTTTGATTTCTTCGTTTTCGTCTTGAAAACCACAGGTGCCTGCCTGCTCCTTTAGGCGCACATGAAATACATCCAGTGATTCCTCTGGCTGCTGCCTCGCCTGCCTGAAAATGAACCTCTCATAATCTTGATTGGCCATTGGCTCAAAATGCGCCTTGAGAGCCGCAATAAGGGTGAGGGGTGTCTTGGGTGCTCCTTCCACCACTGTTCTGGAGATTTTTGTACACGTCTCTCCCTCCTAGATGGAGCAGCATTGTGCACTTCTGCGCATTGTCTACCTTTGTGCCCTCAAAAAACAAGAGCACTCTCTCCACCCACTCCTTCCACCTCGAGGCTTGTGCTGACGGGGCCCCTTCTACCACAAACAGCTCTATCGCTGGAATATGAGCCATGGTATTTGCACACTCGGTGATGTCTCTCTCTGAGATGAGCTTAGCAGTGGATCTGGTCAGTGGAGTTGCTATTCTTGTGTGACTGCTCCCTTATGGTATATGCTTTTTCAGTTCTGCGCCACTTACAGTTCACTGCCACTTGAGTCCAGCCACATGCATTGCTCTGTGTGACTTCTGTAGGCTGCTGTTTACTGCCACCACGTGCTTCACTGCATATGTGGGTGTGCTCTCCTACTGCGATCTGTCCCTTCTCAGCAGGCGTTTCCCCCGTACACCGCCGCACCGGCAAGACTCTTGGGTGGCCTGGGGGCATGGCTTCATGCGGCACGAGTACCGCACACGTATAGGGATGGAGCGCGGCCGCCGCAGAACACTCTGCACACGTTGGGCCACTCTCGTCGCCAAATGTAATGTTGTCGGGCTCGTGAGGGCACTCGATGGTCTGTAGCAGGACTGGAATACTTCCTGGGCCATAATCGCGCATACGCAAGCGCGCGTTTCAATAAATGAATAGACCACACACGCTTGATGGTCACGGCATGCTCGCGTGATCGGAACTGAGCCCCTCCTCGCGGTCACGCCTATTTATTTACACAGCCTGCCTAACGTGGGCTTAACCATTCTAATACACGCCGTCGGGGTGCGCCTATGCACTCCCCCCGGCAATGACAGCAATGCGCCCGACTACAACCAAGTATCGCGATGGGCGATACTACAACAGGCACCTCTACACCGAGTTTCATAGTATGCTTAACTAACAGACAGAGAGCAGAGTGGTAGGCTCTGGGGAATAGGCCCACTGCAGCCTTCTGAATTAGCACACAGTGAGTGCCCCTATGTGGGGCCTGCGGGAGGGGGTGATCCTTTAGAGCCTGTTTTCACACAAGTGGTGGCTTTGGTCATCACGCTTGGAAGGGTGAAGTAAACGTCTCGTCTCACATCTATTGTGACTTAGGGTAGTAATTGTGCCAGCTCTTGCCTCTTTGGAACTATCGTGGGCAGGAAACGGACTGTCACAGATAACAAGCAATGGCAAAGCCAATTGGGGAGAGGATGTGGCCTTATGGCCAGAGCTGCCAACTTTGGAACTGGGGAAGCAGCTTCCAGTCTCTGTGTCGGCTCAGCATCCTATGATTCTGGGCAAATCACTTAATCTCCCTTGGGTCTACCAAAAACGAATGTGTCCTTGTGTAAAGTAACTGCTGCTCATGTAAAGCGCTCCAATAACTTCGGATCGAGTTTGCGCTATATAATCTGCAGAGAAAAAAGAATAGGTCTTACTTATGCAAGAGCTATTGGCTTTGCCAATGTGTTTAGCTGTGTTGTACACCAGTGTAGATGCCATTCAGCATGGCTAAAAGTTAGAGGCATGGAGTGGCACAGAGTGGACTGGAGGCTCGAGGAGTGCGTAGACTGGAGAGGAGTGTCGTGGAGTAGAGTGAAGTGTCAAGGAGTAGTGTAGAGTTAAGTGTTGGGGCATAGGGTGGAGTGGAGAGGCATGGAGTAAAGTGTCGTAGAGTAGAGTACCGTGGAGTGGCATTGAGTGTTGTAAAGTGGGGTGTCATACAGTGGAGGGGTGTAAAAGGGAGCTGTGTAGAGTGGCGGGTGGAGTAAAGTGTCGTAGAGTGTCAGAGTGGAGAAGCGTGGAGTGGCATAGAGTTTGTAGAGTAGAGTGGAGTGTCGTGGAGGATCATGGAGTGGCGTAGAGTGTCATAAAGTGGAGGGGCATGGAATTGCATAGCATGGAGAGGAGTAAAGTGTTGTGAAGTGAAGAAAAATGGCATAGCATAGAGTGGAGTAAAGTGGCATTAGTGTCGTGGAATGGAGTGGAGTAGCGTATGCATGGTTTGGTAGTGCACTGCCATTACATACAAGTCATCTCCAATTGAAATGACCATTACATTTTCACAGACATCCAGTTTTACTGATAAAACTATACAGCACACAAATAATAATGTGTGGAAATGGCATCGTTTACTGAATCAATTTTTTTATCATATTACATTTTTGTTTACAGCACACTTCAGAATTACAAAAATAAAATGCTTCAATCATGCTTTCCTAATTTTGATATATATTCTGAAATATTTGCACAGTTAATTTGCAGACATGTACATTTTGTTGTGTGCCTTAAAAAAGCCTTTCAGTTTACCCCCCCATCCCCCCCCCCAGATTGTCGAAAAAAATCAGCTGACATTGAAGTCAGAGAAAGAAAAGTGAACACTAAGCTCCCTCAGAAAATAGAGCCTGATATTTGACCTTAGTCTTTGAATGCACAGCAAATGTGACAAGAACAAAATTTAAAGGCCTGTTTACAGAAAGCGAGCACTTGTGGAAGAATACATTAAACAGGCTATGCTCCACAGGAGGGCCAAAGACATGCTGGACAGCCTAAAACAAATAAAGCTAGTTAATAGAAAGCTAGCAAATGTGAGTTACAAACCACAAAGCCAATGGTGGGCAATGATGCATTCACAGGAAAACTTTCAGAAAGTCCCCAAAAAAGTCATTATCAACGAGACAGCTACGCACCTCGTTGGCTTCAACCTAAAAACCCAGTTAATAAAAACACAATCATAATTAAAAGACAACGGTTGCTTTTTAATCCAATCTCGCTATTCCCCGGGGCTTGGAAAAGACACATAGATTTAGAAATGTAGGTGAATGCTTTTTTTGCACCTCTAGACGTTTGCAGCCTCATTTCTAAAATGGGAAATCTATGCCTGTATTTATTTTATAGATGATTTTGTAGTTAAAAATGTGTTATATAATATGGTACAGCTACATCGGCATAATTGTGGAATCTACTTTTCTTTTATAATTTCTCAAATGAAAAATAAGACCTCTTTCCCTCTAGATTTTGTAGGGGGCAGAGGGGAGGGTGCACACAGGAGACCGTATCCCCACCGCCACCTTCCAGACTGAAGTGGAAACTGATTTTAAAATTGGCAGACAGATCCTCTCTCTCTGAAGCCATGCTGCACATCGCTTAAGTCTCCTTGAAGCCCTGTAAACTGAGGAGCGAACTCCGAGGGGGCCTCACAGCCTTTATTTAATTGCCATCATTGAGGTGAGCAAGCAAAGTTCAGGGAAGCAGGAGATATTTTATTTTAAGGTTTCTGCTGGCTCGGCCGGGGGGATGGGGGGGGGGAAGAGATGGGGGGAGAGAGATTCTTTTGGTGTAATAAGTGTATTTGTTGACCGTCATATACTTACACTAACTGAATAACTATACCTGAACACAAAACACTGACCTTTGGTGTTAAACAGAAGAGAGAAGGATGTAACTGTAGGGTCTCCTGAACTGCACACTGTGCAACCAGGAATCCTGGGCTCACACCCCGGTTTCCCCACTTGACCAAATTGTGTGCTTCACTTCTCAACACCTTATTTTAGTATGCAGCTTTTTCATTAACCATGCAGTTTGAGAAAACAGTCAAGTAAATCAGTACAGGATCCATGCTAAAGGTGGACGAGTCACTGTAGGCTCAAGCCAGATGCCTGCATCTGGCTCAGCTCTTTGTCCTCTTGAATCCTTGAGCCCAAAAAGAGCCAAGATTTCATGTGCCTTCTGACTGTATCTCACGCTGTAATGTCATGCGCCAAGAATGAATGACAAAGCATTAACCTTTGATGTGTAACAGAAGAGAGAAAGAGAAACCCATCTTGTGGCTGAATTGCACACTTCAAATCCAGAAAACCAGGGATCAATCCTGGGCTCTCCGTTTGACCAAATTGTGTGATCCTAGGTGCATCTTTTATTTCGATGTGCCTCCTTATTTGATTGTCATATATGACAACCCAATGAAAAAGGGTGAGTTCAGGATGCGCTCTGTCAGAAAAATTGCTTGTGTTTGATTTAATAAGCCAAGTATAAAAAGAATCTAGGCCACATATAGGGTGCATGTAACAACTGACTTACATTCTAGTTTACTAATGGCATTGTTGCGGGGTGAGGGGGCACGAATGTTTCTAAGTTCATGTTTAAAAACTATCCCTTTTAATAAATGCCTCTCAATGTAATGATATGATTTGTTGTACTAAGGTGAAAATCTTCTGTTTGTTAAAGATATACACATTTTTGAATTTTGAAGAAACTTTAATTATATTTTTGATTGATCTGTTTGATGCACGATTTACATGGCACACATTTCCTGGCCTTGGCTTGTGCACAGGGTCTATGAGCCAAGCCTGTCCTTTGGCTTTGCTCTCCCTGTTAATTTGGTAGCTTGCCCACCTCTAATGTGCACTATACAAAGGCCTCACTTATATATGGTTAATATAAAATAAACTTGCTTTGCATTTAACAAACCATCTAGGCTAGTACTTCCCAAACGTTTTAGAACCACGGCCCAATTTTTAGATTGACAAAGTATTGCGACCCACCTAGCTCTAACGGACACGAGGCAGACAGTTTATTAATGCAACTAAAGCGTCATGTGGTAATGCACTGTCATTTACAGACATCATATTTTCCATTGAAATGGCAACTAAATTTGCACACATGCTGTTTTACTGATAAAACTATATTGCACACAAATGATATGTAGAAATCAGGTTTCAGTGAATATTTATAATTTGTGCATCACCAAGTAAAGTGTCTTGATTTGTTTTGATCCTATTAAAATCTTTGTTTTCATCATACTGCTGCATTACAAAATATTGTGCTTCATTTTTGCTGTCCTAACTACTGAATGTGTTCACTTAATTTACAGATCTTTTCATTTTGTTGTGTTACAGAAAAATGACATCCGACAGCCTTTCCTTGTACACTCCCTATACCCCAGCAACACTATCACATAATTTGCTTTAATTTTCTTTCAATGACTGCAAAGAAAAGTTTGTAAACACCAATCCCCATGTTAAAAGAATAAGCATCAATTTGTCAGAAGACACAGCCTGACATTTGACCCCTATCTTTGAAGTGCAGTAAAAGTTACGAGATAAGTACAGAATTTAAAGGCATCTTTATTTATTGCTTGGAATTTTGTCACCCACCAAAAATCAGCTCATGACCCACACATTTTGGGAAACGCTGATCTAGGCTATATAAACAGAAAACATAGCAAATTAACACATTTTGGAAATTCGAGGCAAGATTGTCAGGGGATGGGCGTATTCTTGATGATTTAAAAAAAATAATTTCAATAAATGTGACCCAATTCAGAGTTATAATTGTATATACTTGATTGAGACACTGAAAAAATGTTGTCAAATCCATTTTTCTCATTTTAAAGTCTTTATGACATTTGTTGACTGATTTACATCTTTTGATGTCTAGACTCATGCCTTGGCTCTTAGAACCAATCCAGATGCCTGGCTGAGCTCTCCCTAAGCCTGTCCATCTACCCTCTTATAAATGTAAGTGCAGATTTACTAACAAGTCATGCAATGAAACAGGACAACTTTCTGCGTTGCATGACAGGGACAGGTCAGGAATGCGCCATCTCTAATAAGATATGGCACATTCCTTCTCTCTCCCTGCGCTGGTGCACTGAGTGCAGTCAAGCGCCAACACATGCAGCCTTGTGCCATGGTGCAAGGGTGCCTGTGTTATAGCTAGGATTGTTTTTGTGAAGGAAGGAAGGCCTTCCTGCACAAAAACAGTCCTCTGAGGCTCTTTACTCTTTCTGTGTGTACTGCTGAATGTAGAAAAGTAGAAAAAGGAAAAAACAAGGAGAAATCAACCTAATTGTTCTCGTTATGCCTCACATGGGAAGGCGTAGCAATTTGATGCATTCCCAGGTTTAATAGTGTTAGTAAATCTCGGAATGCACCAAAATCCATGGGTGGATGCATAAGAAAACCCGCGCTCCTCCCATGGAACGCCTTCCCAGGGCACAGTAACGCAAGGCAGCGACTTGCACTGCCTTACGTTACTCCAGATTTGCTATGCCATGCAGATACACGCATGGTGGCACTGCGTAGCATAGTAAATCTCACTTAAGTGTGACGCAAGCCCTTTGTAAATATGGGCGCAAGTGTTTCTTATGTCCTTGAGAGAAGCCCTTGCTGATTTAAAACATGCAATTCTACTCACAGTTTGCACTATTTGTACAATCTCCTCATTACAGCTTAAGATCCCACCTATTTTCTAACAAAGGTGTATGCTTGTGTCCGATGAATTCTGCACGTCTTGGTACTCGCTGAGTTCATTCTGGCACAGCTTCATTGAGTAGCGTGAAAGGCTTAACCCTGGCATTGGAACTATGACAAAGAATCAGTTGTTTTCACTGTGCACAGTAACGGTTATAGACTGGTGTGTGTGTGTGTGTGTGTGTGTGTGTGTGTGTGTGTGTGTGTGTGTGTGTGTGTGTGTGTGTGTGTGTGTGTGTGTGTGTGTGTGTGTGTGTGTGTGTGTGTGTGTGTGTGTGTGTGTGTGTGTGTGTGTGTGTGTGTGTGTGTGTGTGTGTGTGTGTGTGTGTGTGTGTGTGTGTGTGTGTGTGTGTGTGTGTGTGTGTGTGTGTGTGTGTGTGTGTGTGTGTGTGTGTGTGTGTGTACACACACACAGTATCCCTAGTGTTCACTAGGGGAGGGAACAAGAGGCTACGGGGTAGTCAGGGTAAGCTGGCCTCCAAGTAACATAGGTACACACAACAAGAAGCTACCCTGAAGGAGTGTCTGATTCTTAAGGAAAACAAAGGCGCACTACGCCTTTTACCAGCGGGGAAGAGGCGAGGACAGATCGTAGGAGCACCAGGAGGGACGTACCTTGAGGCAAGTGTGACTACAGGGGTCCCTCTACTCCTCCCTTCCCATGGGACATCCAAACCCCAAACTTGGGGTTACGAAGACGCGTAGTAGAGTTTGACAAAGGTCAACCTACCAAGGTGGATTTATCTTAGTCTGTTAGAGACTGGATAGGAGCCCTCCTTTTCACGTCCTGATGAATGCCATGGACCCGCCTGGCCACGACGACAGAAACATGCTGACAACACTGATGGGGATGGGGTACTAAACCCCCGTGTCCTCACCCTAAGTTTTAATATTAAGCGAATCCCACATAAATAAAGTCTCATGTGGATTTTGCATTAATTTTTAAATCACTCACTCACCTTCCTGCACGGGCCCCCACTTAGTTTTAGAAGTGCCTCCCTGTCTCCAGGTGAAGGCCCGCTCTCTATCAAACGTGGTTTTTAGAGAGCAAGGACTGCCAATGATAAAGCAGGACACCTGGTGGTGTGTGAGGACAGTCCATACATTTTTTTGAGATGCCCAACACCACACAGAAAAAGGCGTAGTGCGCCTTTGTTTTCCTTAAGAATCGGACACTCCTTCAGGGTAGCTTCTTGTTGTGTGTACCTATATATATATTCACTGAAAAAACCATAGGTTTTAGGGACAGTTATAGTTACTTGGACATTGCACTCGTACAAAACCCGTGAAATTCCCCCGTTATAGTTAGTTCAGCTAACTATAACTTGCGCCCCCGCAATGCACTGCTGATGACGTCACATATTACATCACTCATGACATGGTCAGTGACATCACTGATGACATCACTGATGACATCTCAAATGACATCACTGATGACATCACTGATGACATCACTGATGACATCATCCAGTGACTGTGTGTTTCTGTAAAGTTTAAATATTTTTAATATATATAGGAAAAGACGTATTGAAGAATGAGTGGGTGTGTAAGTGTCTGTATGGATGATTTAGTAGGTGCGTGACTGACTCTATAAGTGAGTGATTTAACGTATCTTACTGAATGCATGGGTTAGTGACTAAACTGGATGAATGTCTGTATCCGTCTGTCTGTTGCTGTGTAAGTGGCTGCATGTGTTTGTGAATAGCTACATGAGTGTCTATATGAGTTATTGAATGCTTGTCTGAGTATCTGTATGGGTGCCTGAGTGTTTGTGTGGGAGGGGTGTGTGCAACTCTGTGCATAGATGTGTGAGTGGGTGATTCACTGGGTGGATGGTTTCAAGAGTGCATCTGTGATAGACTGTATGGGTGGGTAAGTGTGTGTAAGAGTGTGTTAGTGAGTGAATGTATGTTCCAGTGGTACATGTGTGAGTAACTACATATGTGAAAGGCAGTATATATGTGTGTTGGAGTATATAAATAGCTATAAGCAAGAGTGAGTGATTGGGTTAGTGGCTGTATGGATGAGTGTGTGCTTGTATCAGTGATTGTATAAGAGCGTAACAATGTGCTACTATTTGTATGAGTAAGTGAGCTGGTGTGTGTATAACTGTATAGGTGAGTAAATGGCAGTGTGTTTAATTATTTGCATGACTGACTAGGTGTGTGAGTATCTCTATGGATAAGTGGCGTTGTTTGAGTGTCTATATAGGAGTAAGAGTGCATATGATAGTCCTGTACTGAGTGACCGTAAGTATGAGTGACTGTACGGGTGAGTGAGTGGATGTGTGTGTGTAGACCTAAGAATCAGTGAGTGGGTATGTAGTTATTGGTGTTGGAGTGTCTATGGTTTTGCGAATGGCAGTCTGTAATTTAGAGTGGGTGTATCAAAGGTTATATTAGGGTGTGAGGAGGTGCATCAGATTATCACGTGGATGATGTCATCAGTGATGTCATTTGAGATGTCATCAGTGATGTCATCAGTGATGTCACTGACCATGTCATGAGTGATGTAATATGTGACGTCATCAGCAGTGCATTGTGGGCGCGAGTTATAGTTAGCTGAACTAACTATAACGGGGAATTTCACGGGTTTTGTACGAGTGCAATGTCCAAGTAACTATAACTGTCCCTAAAACCTATGGTTTTTTCAGTGAATTTCAAAGGTTTTTTAAATGCTAATTTGTAACTATAACGTGTCTGAAACCTATGGTTTTTTCAGTGAATTTCAAAGGTTTTTTAAATGCTAATTTGTAACTATAACGTGTCTGAAACCTATGGTTTTTTCAGTGAATTTCAAAGGTTTTTTAAATGCTAATTTCTAACTATAACGTGCCTGAAACCTACGGTTTTTTCAGTGAATTTCAAAGGTTTTGTAAATGACAATTTTTAAATGTATTAATTGTTATATTAATTTTTTTCATACTGATTTACTACATTTAGAAACAATTTTTTTTACATATTTTATTTTTTAAATTACATTGTAATTACATTATACATTACATTACAAAAAATACTTTCTCAGAATGAATTACTTTAGTTTAAATACTTTGCAGATAGGCAATAGACTTTTAAGTACAGTAGTTACAGTTGTTGCAATGGGCAACACATTTTCAAACACAATGCAACATTCAGCTCAATGTGAATTTCTAGTTAAATGCAATTAGTTACTTTATGGATTACTTTTGTAACCACAGGACTGGATCCTAGATTCAGTCCTGGTACATCTCCTGTAAACAGTTGAGTAAAAGCGTTTTGGTTACAGTCGTGATTTTTAAGGAATATTATTGTATTTTAAAAGTTGACACTTAGAAACTTTTTCTCATAGAATCACCAATGTTATCCTATGGAAGGAAATTCACTTAGCAGGTAAAAACTGTTATCGTTACTTTTTCTTACTCAGTGTTGGATCCTGGATCCAGCACTGGTGCATCTCCTGTAAACAGTTGAAAGAATGCGTTTAAGTCATACAGGCGATTTTTAAGGAATATTTGTAGTTTGTGAAAATCAACACTTTGAAACTTTTTTGCTGAAAACCAGTCAATCTTAGCCTATGAAGGAAATTCAAGTTACTGGTAAGTACGGTTAAAATTACTTTTGAGGATCAGTACTGGGCTGAAAGATGCAGCACTGAGGTCTCTCCTGATAACAGGTGAGTAAATCGGAATTCGTATTTCGGCTGATTTTAGAGGAATATTTTAAAGTTCCAAAACTCCACACTTAGAAGAATTTCCAAGTGAAACCAGTCAATGTTAGCCTATGGAAGGAAATTCAAGTTACCGGTAAGTACGGTTAAAATTACTTTTCAGGACCAGTACTGGGCTGAAAGATACAGCACTGAGGTCTCTCCTGATAACAGGTGAGTAAATCGGAATTCGTATTTCGGCTGATTTTACAGGAATATTTGTATGTTTCAAAAATCAACACTTAGAAACTTTTTCAGCAAAAAGCAGGCAATGATATCCTATGGAAGGAAATTCAAGTTACTGGTAAGTACAGTTAAAATTACTTTTGAGGATCAGTACTGGGCTGAAAGATGCAGCACTGAGGTCTCTCCTGATAACAGGTGAGTAAATCGGAATTCGTATTTCGGCTGATTTTAGAGGAATATTTTAAAGTTCCAAAACTCCACACTTAGAAGAATTTCCAAGTGAAACCAGTCAATGTTAGCCTATGAAGGAAATTCAAGTTACCGGTAAGTACGGTTAAAATTACTTTTCAGGACCAGTACTGGGCTGAAAGATGCAGCACTGAGGTCTCTCCTGATAACAGGTGAGTAAATCGGAATTCGTATTTCGGCTGATTTTAGAGGAATATTTTAAAGTTCCAAAACTCCACTTAGAAGAATTTCCAAGTGAAACCAGTCAATGTTAGCCTATGGAAGGAAATTCAAGTTACTGGTAAGTATGGTTAAAATTACTTTTCAGGACCAGTACTGGGCTGAAAGATACAGCACTGAGGTCTCTCCTGATAACAGGTGAGTAAATCGGAATTCGTATTTCGGCTGATTTTAGAGGAATATTTGCACAATGGTGAAGGGAGGGCGGGGCCTGAGGTGACATCTGTGCAAACGCGCCCGTTGCGCGTTTTAAGTTGGGGGATTAAGTCCCCTTGAATCCTGAGGGTCCCTAGGGGCCAACTAGCCCACCAGGAACCTCCAATATGCGCCAGGGGGCTGCGTTGCAGAGACGTGTAGAGAGGCCACACCCCTTTTACACCTCTCTGCAACGCAGCTCTGTGGCGCTTTCTGGATGTACCTGTTGGGCTAGTTGGCCCACAGGGACCCTCAGGATTGAAGGGGATTTAATTCCCCATCTTAAAACGCGCCACGGGGCCTGTTTGCACACATGTCACCTGAAGCCCCGCCCTCCCTTCACCACTGTGCAAACGCGCCCGTGGCGCGTTTTAAGTTGGGGATTAAGTCCCCTTGAATCCTGAGGGTCCCCGGAGTCCAACTAGCCCACCATATACCTCCAAAAGCGCCACAGAGCTGCGTTGCAGAGAGGTGTAAAAGGGGTGTGGCCTTTTTACACGTCTCTGCAACGCAGCCCCTGGCGCATATTGGAGGTTCCTGGTAGGCTAGTTGGCCCCCAGGGACCCCCAGTATTCAAGGGGAATTGTTCCCCTCTGCAAACGCGCCAGGGGCGCGTTTGCAGAGTGGTGAAGGAAGGGGCGGGGCCTGCGGGCCCGATCGTTTAAAAAAAAAAAAAAAAAAATTTGTCCCCTGAAGGGGGGCTGTGTGGCCCCCCTTCCTTTTTCCTGTTTTTATGCCCTGGGGACCCCATCCCCCAGGGCCTTACCCCTTTTTTAAAATTTTTAATTAAAAAAAAAAACGGGAAGGGGGCCGCGTGGCCCCCTTCCCTGGGCCTGTATTGGCCCCGGGGACCCCATCCCCGGGGCATGCCCTTTTATTTTTATTCTTTGGAGGGGGCTGCGTGGCCCCCTCCTCTGGCCATTTAAGGCCCCGGGGACCCCATCCCCCAGGGCCGGCCTTTCCATTTTTTTTAATTTTTTTAATTTTTCTTTTTTGGGGAGGGGGCCACGTGGCCCCCTCCTGGGCCACTACTTGCCCCGGGGACCCCATCCCCCGGGGCCTGGCCTCTCGTTGGGGACTGTGGGGGGTCCCCAATCCCCCACAGTCCCGCCGGCTCCCCGTGTCCTACGGGAGCCGGCATTGCTTACACATGGGGAGCAGCTGACATGCTGCTCCCCATGTGGAAAGCAATCGGCTTTGGATATTGGAAGAGAGAGCAGGTTTCCCTGCTCTCTCTTCCAATATCCAAAGCAGTTTGCTATGGCAGGACGGGAGCCGCGAGGCTCCCGTCCTGCCATAGCAAACTACAGTGTCCCGGGGTAGGCACCCTGGGACACTGCAGGAGCCGGCCCTGGGGGTGGTGGTCCCCAGGGCCATCAAGGGCTCCAGGAGGGGGGCCGCGCGGCCCCCTCCCTACATCAGCACAGCCCCGGGGAGGTGGTGGTCCCCGGGCTTCGGGGTCCAAAACGGACCCCCATTTTAATTTGTTAGTGCCCCGGGGAGGTGGCGGTCCCCGGGCGTGTGGGGGCTGGAGCCCCCACACAGGTTGTTAAATTAATTTTAAAAAAAGCCCCGGGGAGGTGGTGGTCCTCGGGGCTGCGGGAGGGCTCAGAGCCCTCCCGCACCATTTTTAAAAAGCCCCGGGGGTGGCGGTCCCGGGGCTTGGGGGGCCCTTTGAGGCCCCCACACATTAAATTACCCCCCCACCATGCCCCCGGGACTTGGGCCACCCGGGGGCCAGTCAACATCGAAGCGCGGGAGACCGCGCTTCGATTTATTTTTTCGGCAGGATTCGCGCACCCTGAGCGCATCCTGCCGATTTTTTTTAAAAAAATGCTTTTTTGCCCAGGGGTCCTTGTGGGACCCCTGAGCAGGCCTAGGGGGTTAGGGTGTTTCTACCCTGCCCCCTTTGTGCGTTTGCGCACTTGTTTCTTTTTTTTCCTCGGCGGGATACGCGCACCCTAAGCGCATCCCGCCGATTTAAAAAAAAAAATCTTTTTCTGCCCAGGGGTCCTTGTGGGACCCCCTGAGCAGACCTAGGGGTCAGGGTGTTTCTACCCTGCCCCCTTTTGCGCTTTGCGCACTTGTTTCTGTCCCTCGGTTCTACCGAGGGACAAAATGGCTGCCAACACTTCTTGATTTGGAGTGTTGACAGCCAATTAGCATGCAGCTCGTGATCGGGAGGGTACGCGGATCCGACGCGCCCATAGATATATATGTGATTTTAATTGTGAATTTCTCAGGAACTACTGAACGGATTTACACCATTTTAGCAAAAGGCACCAGTCTGAACCAAGGGCTACCTCTTTGCCAAATTTGGGGTAATTCCGTTCAGCAGTTCGGGCTGTAGCTGCGACTAAAGGTTCCTATGGAAAAATGAATGGGGAAAACGCGTTTTGGGACCCCCTTTTTCTCGGCCCCGCTTCACGTATCACCCGAGACTTTCAGGGTAGGAGCGGAGCGCCCCAACAAGTTGGAAACTTTCACGAAGATTCGTCAACCGGCGCCAACGTTATTTCAAATAGAATGTCGCGGATTTCCTATGGATAATAGGTTGTAACTATAACTATCTACTGGCGACCGCCAGTAGATAATATATATATATATATATATATATATATTATCTACTGGCGTTCGCCAGTAGATAGTTATAGTTACAACCTATTATCCATAGGAAATCCGCGACATTCTATTTGAAATAACTCTCTTGCCGGTTGACGTATCTTCGCAAAATTTTCAAACTTTGTGGGGCGCTCCGGTCTGCTCCTACCCTGAAAGTCTCGGGGGATTCGTCAAGCGGGGGCCGAGAAAAAGGGGGTCCCAAAACGCGTTTTCCCCATGCAATTTTCCATAGGAAACTTTAGACACGGCTACAGCTCGAACTGCTGAACGGAATTACACCAAATTTGGCAAAGAGGTAGTTCTTGGTTCAGAAAGAACCCTTTTGTTAAATGGTGTAAATCCGTTCAGTAGTTGCTGAGAAAATGAAAAGTAAAAAAGATAGTGATATCTAGGGCCGCGGATCCTCCCGAGCACAGCTGCATGTTAATTGGCTGTCAGCTGGCTGTCAACACTCCAAATCAGGAAGTGTTGGCAGCCATTTTGTCCCTCGGTAGAACCGAGGGACAGAAACAAGTGCGCAAAGCGCACAAAGGGGCAGGGTAGAAACACCCTGACCCCTAGGTCTGCTCAGGGGGTCCCACAAGGACCCCTGGGCAAAAAAAAAAATTAAAAAAAAATCGGCAGGATGCGCTCAGGGAGCGCGAACCCTGCCGAAAAAATCGAAGCGCGGTCTCCCGCGCTTCGATAGCACTGGCCCCCGGGTGAGCCAAGTCCCGGGGGCATGCTGGGGGGGTTAATTTTATGTGTGGGGGCCTCTAAGGGCCCCCAAGCCCCGGGGACCACCACCCCCGGGGCTTTAATGTAGAATGGTGCGGGAGGGCTCTGAGCCCTCCCGCAGCCCCGGGGACCACCACCTCCCCGGGGCTTCTTTTTTTTAATTAAAAACCTGTGTGGGGGGCTCCAGCCCCCACACGCCCCGGGACCACCACCTCCCCGGGGCACTAAGAAAAATTACAATGGGGGTCCGTTTTGGACCCCCAGAGCCCCGGGGACCACCACCTCCCCGGGGCTGTGCACTGAATGGGAGGGGGCCGCGCGGCCCCCTCCTGGAGCCCTTGATGGCCCTGGGGACCACCACCCCCCAGGGCCGGCTCCTGCAGTGTCCCGGGTGCCTACCCCCGGGACACTGTAGTTTGCTATGGCAGGACGGGAGCCTCGCGGCTCCCGTCCTGTCATTGCAAACTGCTTTGGATATTGGAAGAGAGAGCAGGAAACCTGCTCTCTCTTCCAATATCCAAAGCCGATTGCTTTCCACATGGGGAGCAGCATGTCAGCTGCTCCCCATGTGTAAAGCAATGCCGGCTCCCAAGGGACGTGGGGAGCCGGCGGGACTGTGGGGGTTTGGGGACCCCCCCACAGTCCCCAACGAGAGGCCAGGCCCCGGGGGATGGGGTCCCCGGGGCAAGTAGTGGCCCAGGAGGGGGGCCACGCGGCCCCCCTCCCCCCCAAAAAAAAAAAAAACGATCGGGCCCGCAGGCCCCGCCCCCTTCCTTCACCACTCTGCAAACGCGCCCCCTGGCGCGTTTGCAGAGGGGAACGATCCCCTTGAATACTGGGGGTCCCTGGGGGCCAACTAGCCCACCAGGAACCTCCAGTATGCGCCAGGGGCTGCCTTGCAGAGAGGTGTACAGAGGCCACGCCCCTTTTACACCTCTCTGCAACGCAGCTCTATGGCGCTTTTTGGAGGTATATGGTGGGCTAGTTGCACCCCAGGGACCCTCAGGATTCAAGGGGAGTTAATCCCCCGACTTAAAACGCGCCACGGGGCGCGTTTGCACAGTGGTGAAGGGAGGGGGCGGGGCTTCAGGTGACATGTGTGCAAACAGGCCCTGTGGCGCGTTTTAAGATGGGGAATTAAATCCTCTTCAATCCTGAGGGTCCCTGGGGGCCAACTAGCCCAACAGGTACGTCCAGAAAGCGCCACAGAGCTGCGTTGCAGAGAGGTGTAAAAGGGGTGTGGCCTCTGTACATGTCTCTGCAACGCAGCCCCTGGCGCATACTGGAGGTTCCTGGTGGGCTAGTTGGCCCGTAGGGACCCTCATGATTCAAGGGGACTTAATCCCCCAACTTAAAACGCACCACGGGGCGCGTTTGCACAGATGTCACCTCAGGCCCCGCCCCTCCCTTCACCATTGTGCAAATATTCCTCTAAAATCAGCCGAAATCCGAATTCCGATTTACTCACCTGTTATCAGGAGAGACCTCAGTGCTGCATCTTTCAGCCCAGTACTGATCCTCAAAAGTAATTTTAACCGTACTTACCGGTAACTTGAATTTCCTTCATAGGCTAACATTGACTGGTTTCACTTGGAAATTCTTCTAAGTGTGGAGTTTTGGAACTTTAAAATATTCCTCTAAAATCAGCCGAAATACGAATTCCGATTTACTCACCTGCTATCAGGAGAGACCTCAGTGCTGCATCTTTCAGCCCAGTACTGGTCCTGAAAAGTAATTTTAACCGTACTTACCGGTAACTTGAATTTCCTTCATAGGCTAACATTGACTGGTTTCACTTGGAAATTCTTCTAAGTGTGGAGTTTTGGAACTTTAAAATATTCCTCTAAAATTAGCCGAAATACGAATTCCGATTTACTCACCTGTTATCAGGAGAGACCTCAGTGCTGCATCTTTCAGCCCAGTACTGATCCTCAAAAGTAATTTTAACCGTACTTACCGGTAACTTGAATTTCCTTCATAGGCTAACATTGACTGGTTTCACTTGGAAATTCTTCTAAGTGTGGAGTTTTGGAACTTTAAAATATTCCTCTAAAATCAGCCGAAATACGAATTCCGATTTACTCACCTGTTATCAGGAGAGACCTCAGTGCTGCATCTTTCAGCCCAGTACTGATCCTCAAAAGTAATTTTAACCGTACTTACCGGTAACTTGAATTTCCTTCATAGGCTAACATTGACTGGTTTCACTTGGAAATTCTTCTAAGTGTGGAGTTTTGGAACTTTAAAATATTCCTCTAAAATCAGCCGAAATACGAATTCCGATTTACTCACCTGCTATCAGGAGAGACCTCAGTGCTGCATCTTTCAGCCCAGTACTGGTCCTGAAAAGTAATTTTAACCGTACTTACCGGTAACTTGAATTTCCTTCATAGGCTAACATTGACTGGTTTCACTTGGAAATTCTTCTAAGTGTGGAGTTTTGGAACTTTAAAATATTCCTCTAAAATCAGCCGAAATACGAATTCCGATTTACTCACCTGTTATCAGGAGAGACCTCAGTGCTGCATCTTTCAGCCCAGTACTGATCCTCAAAAGTAATTTTAACCGTACTTACCAGTAACTTGAATTTCCTTCCATAGGATATCATTGACTGCTTTTTGCTGAAAAAGTTTCTAAGTGTTGATTTTTGAAACATACAAATATTCCTCTAAAATCAGCCGAAATCCGAATTCAGATTTACTCACCTGTTATCAGGAGAGACCTCAGTGCTGCATCTTTCAGCCCAGTACTGGTCCTGAAAAGTAATTTTAACCGTACTTACCAGTAACTTGAATTTCCTTACATAGGCTAACATTGACTGGTTTCACTTGGAAATTCTTCTAAGTGTGGAGTTTTGGAACTTTAAAATATTCCTCTAAAATCAGCCGAAATACGAATTCCGATTTACTCACCTGTTATCAGGAGAGACCTCAGTGCTGCATCTTTCAGCCCAGTACTGATCCTCAAAAGTAATTTTAACCGTACTTACCGGTAACTTGAATTTCCTTCATAGGCTAACATTGACTGGTTTCACTTGGAAATTCTTCTAAGTGTGGAGTTTTGGAACTTTAAAATATTCCTCTAAAATCAGCCGAAATACGAATTCCGATTTACTCACCTGCTATCAGGAGAGACCTCAGTGCTGCATCTTTCAGCCCAGTACTGGTCCTGAAAAGTAATTTTAACCGTACTTACCGGTAACTTGAATTTCCTTCATAGGCTAACATTGACTGGTTTCACTTGGAAATTCTTCTAAGTGTGGAGTTTTGGAACTTTAAAATATTCCTCTAAAATTAGCCGAAATACGAATTCCGATTTACTCACCTGTTATCAGGAGAGACCTCAGTGCTGCATCTTTCAGCCCAGTACTGATCCTCAAAAGTAATTTTAACCGTACTTACCGGTAACTTGAATTTCCTTCATAGGCTAACATTGACTGGTTTCACTTGGAAATTCTTCTAAGTGTGGAGTTTTGGAACTTTAAAATATTCTTCTAAAATCAGCCGAAATACGAATTCCGATTTACTCACCTGTTATCAGGAGAGACCTCAGTGCTGCATCTTTCAGCCCAGTACTGATCCTCAAAAGTAATTTTAACCGTACTTACCAGTAACTTGAATTTCCTTCATAGGCTAACATTGACTGGTTTCACTTGGAAATTCTTCTAAGTGTTGATTTTTGAAACATACAAATATTCCTCTAAAATCAGCCGAAATACGAATTCCGATTTACTCACCTGTTATAAGGAGAGACCTCAGTGCTGTATCTTTCAGCCCAGTACTGGTCCTGAAAAGTAATTTTAACCGTACTTACCAGTAACTTATATTTTCTTCCATAGGAATCCATTGTCTGGTTTTCAGCAGAAAAGTTTCAAAGTGTCGATTTTCACAAACTACAAATATTCCTTAAAAATCGCCTGTATGACTTAAACGCATTCTTTCAACTGTTTACAGGAGATGCACCAGTGCTGGATCCAGGATCCAACACTGAGTAAGAAAAAGTAACGATAACAGTTTTTACCTGCTAAGTGAATTTCCTTCCATAGGATAACATTGGTGATTCTATGAGAAAAAGTTTCTAAGTGTCAACTTTTAAAATACAATAATATTCCTTAAAAATCACGACTGTAACCAAAACGCTTTTACTCAACTGTTTACAGGAGATGTACCAGGACTCAATCTAGGATCCAGTCCTGTGGTTAGAAAAGTAATCCATAAAGTAACTAATTGCATTTAACTAGAAATTCACATTGAGCTGAATGTTGCATTGTGTTTGAAAATGTGTTGCCCATTGCAACAACTGTAACTACTGTACTTAAAAGTCTATTGCCTATGTGTAAAGTATTTAAACTAAAGTAATTCATTCTGAGAAAGTATTTTTTGTAATGTAATGTATAATGTAATTACAATGTAATTTAAAAAATAAAATATGTAAAAGAAATTGTTTCTAAAAATGTAGTAAATCAGTATGAAAAAAATTAATATAAAAATTAATACATTTAAAAATTGTCATTTAAAAACCTTTGAAATTCACTGAAAAAACCGTAGGTTTCAGGCACGTTATAGTTACAAATTAGCATTTTAAAAACCTTTGAAATTCACTGAAAAAACCATAGGTTTCAGACACGTTATAGTTAGAAATTAGCATTTAAAAAACCTTTGAAATTCACTGAAAAAACCAGAGGTTTTAGGGACAGTTATAGTTAGTTGGACATTGCACTCGTACAAAACCCGTGAAATTCCCCCGTTATAGTTAGTTCAGCTAACTATAACTCGCGCCCCGCAATGCACTGCTGATGACGTCACATATTACATCACTCATGACATGGTCAGTGACATCACTGATGGCATCACTGATGACATCTCAAATGACATCACTGATGACATCATCCACGTGATAATCTGATGCAGCTCCTCACACCCTAATATAACCTTTGATACACCCAATCTAAATTACAGAGTGCCATTCGCAAAACCATAGACACTCCAACACCAATAACTACATACCCACTCACTGATTCTTAGGTCTACACACACACATCCACTCACTCACTCACCCGTACAGTCACTCATACTTATGGTCACTCAGTACAGGACTATCATATGCACTCTTACTCCTATATAGACACTCAAACACCGCCACTCATCCATAGAGGTACTCACACACCTAGTCAGTCATGCAAATAATTAAACACACTGCCATTTACTCACCTATACAGTTATACACACACCAGCTCACTTAATCATACAAATACTAGCACATTGTTACGCTCTTATACAATCACTGATACAAGCACACACTCATCCATACAGCCACTATCACAATCACTCACTCTCGCTTATAGCTATTTATATACTCCAATACACATATATACTGCCTTTCACATATTTAGTTACTCACACATGTACCACTGGGACATACATTCACTCACTAACACACTCTTACACACACTTACCCACCCATACAGTCTATCACAGATGCACTCTTGAAACCATCCACCCAGTGAATCACCCACTCACACATCTATGCACAGTCGCACACACCCCATCCACACAAACACTCAGGCACCCATACAGATACTCATAGAACCAATAAATAACCCATATAGACACTCATGTAGCTATTCGCAAATCCATGCATCCACTTACACACCAACAGACGGATACAGACATTCACACAGTTTAGTCACTAACCCATGCATTCAGTAAGATACGTTTAATCACTCACTTGTAGAGTCAGTCACGCACGTACTAAATCATCCATTCAGACACTTATACACCCACTCATTCTTCAATACGCCTTTCCCTATATATATTAAACATATTTAAACTTTACAGAAACACACAGTCACTGGATGATGTCATCAGTGATGTCATTTGAGATGTCATCAGTGATGTCATCAGTGATGTCACTGACCATGTCATGAGTGATGTAATATGTGACGTCATCAGCAGTGCATTGCGGGGCGCGAGTTATAGTTAGCTGAACTAACTATAACGGGGGAATTTCACGGGTTTTGTACGAGTGCAATGTCCAACTAACTATAACTGTCCCTAAAACCTCTGGTTTTTTCAGTGAATTTCAAAGGTTTTTTAAATGCTAATTTCTAACTATAACGTGTCTGAAACCTATGGTTTTTTCAGTGAATATATATATATATATATATATATATATATATATATATACATACATACACACACATATATATGTGTATATATATGTATATACATATATATATATACATATACACACACACATATATGTGTATGTGTGTGTGTATATATATATATATATATATATATATATATATATATATATATATATATATATATATATATATATATATCAGGGGCGTAGCTAGGCCTTAGGCTGCCCGTGGCGGCCCCTGCGTTTGCCGCCCTCGGCAAAATGATAGAAGGGGGGTGCGGGGGGGGGGTTGTGTTGGTGGTAGTGGCCGATTCTTGCGGCCGCAATGGCCGCAGGTAAGAGCGGGGGGAAGGGGGGCCGGCTGCCGCCCGAAAACTCGTGCCGCCTGGGGCGGTCCGCCCCCCTCGCCCCCCCCCTAGCTACGCCACTGTATATATATATATACACATACACACACACATCTGCTGTCAATAGAGAAAGAAGAAGGAGGAGGAATAGAGACAGAAAAAAGAAAGAGTGACAGGAGGAAGGGAACAATGGTGGGATAACGATGGAAAGAAAATGGTAGAGGGAAGGAGAGAGAATGTGTGGGAGAGATGGCTCCCAGAGAGAATGACAGGTGAGGAGACAAAGGAAAACTAGTGTGAAGGGAGAAAAGAGTGTCATCAGGAGTGTGGATAATAAGGATAGAGACAGCAAGGCAGGGGATGGGTGAGGATACAAAGGGTAAGAGAGAGCGAGAGAGAGAGCTGTAGAAAAGTCAAAGAAAGGTAGAGAGGTGGAGGTAAAGATAGAGAGAGGATCACAACAATACGCAGGAGAACACTAGCCAATAGAAAAAAACACTGTCATCAGCATTTTTGTGGTGTTGAAATGTAAACACTTATAACCAACTACATTAAGATTCTGGGAAAGCCCTGGAAAGTACCTACTGATATCCAAGAAACCTACACACTGAAAACAGGAGAGCTATATATAATTAGCTTTTGAGCAATTTCTACATATGTGCCAGAAGAACAAGTTACATACCTTTGGTAACACTCTTCCTGGTGGATACTCTAGCTAACCTCAGATTCCTCACCTTTAGAATACGTCCAGGCCCCAGACTGGATCTAGAGGATTTAAGAGCATTGCTCCCACGCGTCGGTAGGTGGTGATGTGCTGCTCCATGCTGACTTGTTCTGCCCTAGAAGTGACGAACTGAGCCACATATAAGCGCTCCCCTTGCGCACTGACTTCATTTTCTTTTTTGACTCTGTCCACGATCTCGGGCAGGGAGCCCAACAGTGATCAGCTATACCAATGTGCAGATTCCTAGATTGTGACCTTTTTAGATGGGAAACAAGACCATATCACTATCCGGGATCTAGCAAAGTTCGGGACAATCTGTCTGGGACACTAGCAGTGTTCAGAACAAGGCAAGGTAACAAGGGTTGGTTGTTCTATGCAGGGACAAAGGTGTTCGAGAGAAGGGGCTAAATATAAACAAGATAGTGCCTGAAGGCTGGGATCAAAGCAGGTCTGAAGCGGAGGATTGAAACAGGCAGTGAACAGGGAGCTGGAAAGTCTGCAGCAGAAACTTTGAAGATAACATGAGTACACATAACAGGAAGGTGAAAGCAGGGAAACGATAAACTATCATAAATTATAGTTTGCTCCTCTGAAGTGATCTCTCTGTGAAGTGAAAAAGGCCGTGCAAGGAGCAGATTAATCTCACAGAGCTCAGGAACACATAGAGCGGCAACTATGGAGAAGGAGAGCTGAGTTGTTCTCTGTCCTAAAGGCACAAGCCTTGGATATTAACTGACACCCTTGGAAGTAATGAAAATCCGTATATTAATATAGCACACAAGAAGACAAGGAGAACCTTGGAAGGTTCACAGGAACTGGACACAGAAAAAATCTGGACTGGAGTAAGGGTCAAGGCTAGGACTGGAATACACAGAACTGTGAATAATGGGAATTTGTACACTAACTAGACCAGGATAGGAATATGCAGTCAGAACTAGGAACAAGGCAAACACTGGAACCAAGATGCAGGATAAACAGACAGGCAACAGACACAAGTAACTAATCGGAACAGGAACATGGAATCAAACAACTATGAAAACAGAAATAAAAAGGCAAGCCTGGAATATAGTGGCACAATCAAACAGGAGGCTCAGGAAATAGCACAGGTGCAGGGAGAGAGCCAGGTGGAAGGAATCAGGAAACCACCATTGAAGAAAAGGCAGAACTAGGACTTGGAAAGGGGAAGCCCAGGGAAAACAGCTTGACACACGACAGGACGCAGGAAAGCCAGGAACTGTGTATGGAGCGGAACCCAGCGAGGGAAAGGTCCAAAATGCAGGTATAGAAGTGTCAAAAAGGCTGTGGGATCCTGGAATCCAGAGAGAGAAGAGAGCACCACCACCAGGGCGTGACTGGGGCAGGGCTTGGAGACATAATGGATTACAGGGATCATGATACATCAGGAAGGTGGTGCAGAAGCCTTGACTGGAATGTAATGTGAAGTGTTTGAAAGAGTTCCGTCATATTTCGGTGTAACATCTGAATTGCATAGGGCCCTCGTGAGTGCCATCTGACGGCAGGATGACGGAGTCCTGCCAACCACAGAATGGAGAGGAGAGAGGGCAGTGTAGAATCTGAGGTCAGAGTATCCTCCAGGAACAGTGTTATGGATGGTAAGTAACTGGTTTGTCTGCTGGATACTTCTCACTGCAGATTCCTGACCTTTACAATAGATACCAAAGCAGTACCTCCCAAAGTGGTGGGTCTGTGGAATGCTTCAGATGGGAAAGTCCTGTATGACTGAGTCAGCAAAATGCCCTTCTCATCAAACCTGGCTGTCAAGGCAGTAATGCTTCTTGAATGTGTGTATTGACACCCATGCCGCAGTCTGACAGAGGTCAAGTAGAGACAGTCTGCATGCCAGTGCAGAGGTTGTAGCCAAGAACCTGGTGGAATGGGCTGTCAACCACTACGTTGGCTGCTTCTTGACCAGTGCATAACAGGTCTTGATGCAGAAGACTATCCACTTTTTTAAAGTCCTTTTCTGATGAATACTTCTAACCACAGACTCCTCACCTTGAGAATATCCCTTGTGTGCCAGTAGGTGGCCTTGAGCGATTCCGCTTCACCTCGTAAGTGATGGGTGGAACTGCATGTAGGTGCCACCCAGGCGCACAGATGTTTATTCCTTTCTTTCTGCACCTTCATACGAAGCTGGCGCCTATGTTTTTTTCATTGGTTGACAAGATTCTTTCCTTCCAAATTTATTTCTAGTGTGCAAGGGAACATACCCCCTCCCAAAACTACAAGGTTTAAGAATTTGTAGGGTCTATTGTAAACAAATGTCTGTGACAGATCCCAGAAGGATGGGCCTCTGGTGTCTTGGTTTGGTACATGACTCCAAGTTGTGGGGAATGTGTCCTGATGAACCCGAAGGCAATCTGTGACATGAAGCCAAACTGTATTTCTCCAAACATCACAGGAAGTCATGCAAGTTCTTGCTTTGAGTTGAGGGCACAGACTCGTTCCTGCTCCTGGGGCTGGCCCCACAACAGGTAATTGTTGAGAAACAAGAAATTCAAGCGGGCCTTGTCTCAGCCTCACCACTCTCTCTCTAAGAAGTTGTGATGATGCAGGAGCAAATGCACCCTGAATTTCCAGGTCTTCTGTGACTTCACTTCAGATATAGGCATTTAAGGAATTCATGCTCTACATGTTTGGCACCATGCCTGCTTTCTCTAGTGTGCCTTTGGGCCCATGGATCTGCAAAATCCTCCAGTTGGGTCACTGCCGGCAGGTCCGCTCTTGGCACCGTCTTTGCCTCCAGAGCCCGCTTTGGGTTCACTTCCAGCTTTGGAATAGGCTCCATGTCCAGCACCACAACCCTCGCGTCGTGTTGAAACCTACTCTTGGCAGCCAGGTCAAACAGAAAGGGCTATTTGGTAATGCAGGACTTATTGGTTTGAGTCATTCAACAGGCCCACTACTGGGGGAGGTGCTGCTTTGGGATCTATTCTAAAGGGGAGGAATCTGCAGTTAGAAGTATCCATCAGAAGGACAAAATACTTACCTTCCATAAGGCATTTTTTCTGGAGGATAGTCTTTCTAACTGCAGATTCCTCACCAGCCTCCCTCCTCTCTGTTCTGTGAAATGGACTCCTTTCTATCTAAAAAAGGTCCCAATTTCAGAGATCTGCCTCTGTCTAAAAAGAAACAGATATCCGTGTGCTTGGGTGGTGCCTATATGCAGATCCAGACGTCACTTCTGGGGTGGAACGGAGTCGACACTGCCCTGCATGATGCAATCTATCATGCACAGGTGATATGCTGAAAAACATTCTGGGGCCAGTCAGGCACCTGAGGATGTTCTAATGGTGAGGAATCTGCAGATAGAGTATCCATCAGAAAGAGCATTACTGAAGGTAGGTAACGTTCTTCTGGACTGCCTTGCCCCAGAAAAACCTACAGAGCTGATTGTCTACCCAAAGATCTTTTGTTGCAAGCAATATAGAAAATCAAAGCTCTTTAAGGATCCAGCCAGTAAAGTCTGTCCCCCTCTTTCGAGGGGTGATGCGGGGCAAAGAATGTTGGAAGATTGATGAATTGTTCAGCCTGAGAAGACGTAACTACTTTAGTCAAAAAGGTTGCCTTGGTCTGTAGTACTACTTTGTATGGAAAGAAGGTGGTTAGAGTTTGCTCACACGACGAGCTGAGATCCTCGCAACCAGAAACATTGTCTTCCAAATCAGAAGATGTAATAGGTAGCTGTGCATTGGTTAGAATGTGAGAACCAAACTAAGATCCCACTGTGGCATCACAAAGTGTTTTGAAGGAAATAAATGATTTAAACCTTTCTAAAATGTCATCACAATGGGTGGTTTCAACAGCGCCGATGGTCCGGTAAACCTAAAAAGGGCGAAAAAGCTGACAGACAAACTTCAGCATTGCCCAATGCAAGTCCTTGCTGGGTCAAAGATTATGATCAACAGTTGGACATCCAACAGTTTGGCCTGCAATGGATCAGAAATGCATGCGCTACAAACATGTCAGACTACAAACATGTCCGAAAGCCTGGTGTATACAGGCTTAGTAGAAGGGTGTCTTACAGCCAGGATGACATCCATACCTTTAGGAGGAAGACTGGATGCCATCAACTGCCACCACTTAATCTCCATGCAAGGAGGTGCAGCCTGTGCGGGTTTGGGTGCAAGACCCTGCCATTCTGCTGCAACCGGAGGTCCTCCGAAGTGGTAGCCTGATGCAGGGACAGATGCTAATGCCCAGAAGTTCTGGGTATAAAACTCCTTGCCAAATTCGGAGCCACCAGGATGACTTTGGCCAGGTCATTCCTGATCTTCTTCAGAACTCGGGATAGGAGAGGAAGTGTTGGAGAGGTGTACAGAAGTTTCGTGCTCCACTCTATCCAGAATGTGTCTCCTAGAGAGAGGCTTCTGGGAAACGCCAGTGCACAAAAGTTTTGACATTGCGCATTCTCTTTGGTTACAAAAAGATCTAGCCAGGGTTCTCCCCACTGCTGGAAGATGCCCTGTTCCACCTCATTGTGTAATTGCCATTTGTGATCCAATAAGTGCCGTTGGCTGAGCTCGTCTGCCCTAGTGTTCAAAGATCCCGCCAGGTGATTAATGACCAGGAAATTGCTCTGTTGCTCCAACCAACTCCAGAGGCAGGGCGCCTCCTGGCACAGGACCAAAGACCATATCCTGCCCTGCTTGTTGCAGTATCACATGGCGATGGTGCTATCCATGAGAACCTGAACCAGCCTCCCTTTGAGGGTGGTAGGAAGACCTTCAGCAGCAGGCTAATGGCCCAAAACTCCAACAGGTTGATGTGGATTTGGGTATCCGCCAGAGTCCCAGGATCTCCACCTCTCTGAGATGACCTCCCCTTCCCAGCAGTGGCACATCTGGCACCACCGTCAGCTCTGCATGAGGCAGGGAGAGGGGGGGGGTCTGCTGCCACTGCAGGTCTTCTGCAGTCTTCACTGAAACCTGGAGGGAATCGGATAGATTCCCCTGGTGCAGGGCGCCAATGAGATTTCAGGTTTTACTGCAGAACCCACATATGCCACCTGGTATAATCGGCTAGCAGAAAGCGAAGAGGCCTAGAAGCCTTAGAACATCTCTCACCGAGAGCCAGGACAAAGGCTGAAACATCGGGGTCATAGCCCAAATGTCCTGGACTTCTTGTGGTGGAGGAAGGGCCCAAAAGTCCACTGTATCCAGATGGCTCAAATGAAGGCAAGCTTGAACGAAGGAGTCAGATGTGACTTTGGCATATTGATAGTGAACCCCAATGATGTCTTAAGGTTCGCTGAAGATGGGCTGTGTCGAGTACGCCTTCAACAGCCAGTGGTCGAGGCAGTGAAAGACTGGTATGCGGTGACCATCGTCATCACTTTTGTGACCACCCAAGGGGCACTGGTGAGGCCAAATAGTAGAATTACAAACTGGAAATGCTTCTGGATGACCTTAAACCACCTGAAATGCCTGCAGAACTGCAGAACAGACATATAAAAATTTGTGTCTTGCAAGTCCAAGGACACTATCCAGTCTCCTAGGTCCAGAGTGGCCAAGATATGAGCCAAAGTGAGAATTTTGAATTGGTCTTTTGAACAAAGTGATTTAGAGGTTGAAGGTCTAATATAGGTTTAAGGTCTCCACCCTTTTTCGGCACAAGCAAATAGTAAGAGAACAATCCTTGCTACAGCACATTTGGAGAGCAAGACCCACAGCAGAATGGAGAGGTGCTGTTCTGAAAGTCCATCGGATGTGAAGGGGAAGATATGGTGGTGGAAGCAGAAAGGGTTGGGCTTACCATGCTGAACAAACTGTATGACCCATTTGTCGGATGTGATGAATCGCTAACCTGGGAGGACTAATTAAATTCTGCCCACACAGTGCTGCTAAGGGCAAACAAAGTGACTTAGAGGAAGATGTTGCAGTCTCTTTGATAAGTGGTCCAAGTGGTGAGTCCAACTCCATATAAGCTGAGGTATTCATCCCACTTGTCTCTCGTAAATTTATATAGAAATTGACATCATCATAATGAGGGAGAAGATCACCATCCTCAACCCCACAATCATTATCTCCCTCTGGTGGTGTACTTTGCTCAGAATCAGACCCAAAAACATACTGGAGTCTCTGTTGGCACGACCACCCTGAAGGAGGGATCGTGCAGAGTCTGGCTGTATAACGATCAGTTGTGCTTTTGTGATTTCATAGCGCAACATCGGTTGAGATCTGGATGAAGTTAATTTGGGGTTGGACATCAGGCTCTAAATCAGATCTTACCGCGACAACAAGTGGTAGCTCAGCACAGGTCAAGGGGGAGTTGGCACTGGACCCGGAATGGGTTCCAAGTGTCAGTTTGCACTGAGTAAGGCCCCACTAGGGGTAACAATACTGGAGGCCCCTGCAGATCCTTGTAGCATGAAGGCGCTCTAGAGGGAGCCTGAATGCAGCAATGCCTCTTGAAAAGCCTCAATTTGGTGCAGAGTTCCTGACTGCCGGGAAACTCAGGATGCATTGGGATCATCTGGGGAAACGGCTTCATACTCTGGGACCCCGGAGGAGACCAACTAACATCATGATGCCCTCTCCTTGAATACTGAGTGGTAGGATCGGGTCAAGTCCTGCTTATCTCCTTTATGTTTTCTCTTCAACTTCGATTTGGACTTACTGAAGGACTTCAACCGTGAGGTGGACCTCTTGCGAGAACAGCCGAGAGAATGAGACTGTGCCCGCTCCTGGAGCAGGAGTGGGACTTACGTGAAAGTTCTGACTTCTTCTGATGTTTGGCAATGTACAGCTTCACCTACTGACCCGGATCATAATAGGTACATAAGGGTGCACTTGTCACACAACTTTGAGTTGTGCGTCAAGCCCATATACCAGAGAGACACCCCGTATGGGTCCGTGACTAACATCTGTTTTCTGTGATGGCTTCAAGCCTGTTGTTTTAGGAGGAGATATCGTTCCCTGTCATACTCATTTTTAAAATTTGAGAAATTGTGGACTAACGCTAGTGGGGGCAGAGCTCCAGATCCGAATTGAAAGGCCGGAAAAGAAAGACACTGACATAAGTATGCTGGGATCGCACTTATATATGGCTCTACTCTGTCACTCTGGGATGGTATGGAACCAGTACAGGGCCGCACAGCGCCACCTAGCAGTGCATAGAGGTGTTGCGGAGAACGTTTCTGGATCCAGTCTGGTGCCTAGGGAGTATTCTTAAGTGAGGAGTCTGAAGTTAAAAGTATCCATCATAAAGTGGGAAGCTGCAAATCCAGGGCCTCAGCTGTCCGTCAGAACACAAAAGAAAAGACACAATCTCTTTAATAGGTGGTCCCAGTGTCATGTCCAACCCCGTATCAGAGGTGGTATCAAGCCCACTGGCTTGTAAATCCATATAAAAAGCTGTCATCATCATGGGGGCGGGGAAATCACCATCCCCTACCCAGCCATTATCTCCTCTCTCTGTTGGTATACCTTGTTCAGAGTCCGCGCTGACAGGATAATGGAATCTCTGTTGGCGCAACTGACCTGTTAGAGGCATCAGTACAGAACCACGCTGTATAACTAACAGTTGCAATTTAGTGATTTTGTAAATCAACGTTGGTTGAATTTGGGCTGAATTTTGCTTGGGATCAGAATCTGATCCTCTCCCAGCCATGTCAGCACTAGCATTGATGAGTAGCAGCCTGGTGTAGGTCCTTGTGCTGGGGTTGACATCTGTACCACACACTGTACTAGACCCGGAATAGATTCTAAGGAGTAGGCAGCACCAGGTATGGCCCCACCTGCAGTATCCTTAGTGGAGGCTCCAATGGGCCCTTGTGGCCCAGAGGCACACCAGAGGGAGGCAGAAAAGCACTGAAGATCTGCAGCATGGACTCTTTGAAGGCCTGGATCTGCTGAGAAGTTGCTTATGTCCTGGGATACTTAGGAGTATCGGCATCATCTGGGGCATTGGCTGCATGATCAGACCGACTAACACCATAAAGACCTTGTGCATTTTCTAAAGGCATGGAGTGGTGTGATGGGGTTGAGTCTTGCTCTGCTCTGTGTAGTTTGCGTTTAGACTCAGATCTGGCTTGACCGGAATTCTTTGAGGTAAACCGCTCGTGAGAACTGCCCCGTGAGTGAGCATGCACCCGCGACCTGGAGCAGGAGTGGGTCTTACACAAGGGTCTCAATTGCTTCTTATGTTCGGCAAGGTACAGCTTCATCACATGGTCCTATTCGCCTCGGAGTGCATGAGGGCGCATTGGTTGCATGACTTTGATTTGAGCCATGACCCCAAACAACAGAAAGACACCTTGTACAGATCAGTTACTGACATCTGTTTCCTGCAGTCATTGCTTGGCTTGAAGCCTGTCGTTTTGAGGAGAGGACATTGTTCCCTAGCAAACAGTTTTTTTTTTTTTAAATGTTTAAGAAATCATTGTAAACCCGATGAATTTCAGAGCAGAGCTCTAGATCCATGTCGGAAGGTGTGGAAAAAAAGGAAAAGATGTCAGCGGACGAAGTTGCACTTATATGTGGTCCCACACCTTCAATTCTGGAGTGGTAGGGAATCATTGCAGAGCCGCATGGCGTCACCTAGTGATACAGAGGGGCATTGCTAAGAACGTTTCCAGATGTAGTATAGTATATGGGGAGTATTCAAAGGTGAAGGATAGGCGATTAGAAGTGTCCAACAAAAAAAGAAATGTTCAGAAGCTCTGAAGCTGCACTTTTGCCAAATAGTATTTTGGAGCCTTGGAGACATTAGGTTATGTAACGTCTTCTCAGGTAAGAATGCATGTGGTCAAGGCTTGAACAAAGCCAGAATGAATTCCTGAGTGAGATGACATTTAATCAATATATTTGGTATTAAATAATGGAATGCTTAGGGAACCACATTATCATTGTGGAAGAAAATGTAAGGCTTGTTAGGATACCAATCAATCCTAGGGTAGTAAGCTTCCTCTTCCATGTGTAGGTTTGCATGTCAGGGTATTTATGTAGTGTAAATTCAGCAGGGAATCAGAGGAGCACTGAACAGTGGGCAAGAGACTGAGGGTCATATTTATTAAAGGGTTGCATCGCTGTTGCATGCGCAACGCAACCATTAAGTGCAATTTATCAAGCCACGCAAGGCCACCTTGCATGACCCCGAGTGGCTTGATAAATCTGGAGCAAAGCAATACTGTGCAATACGCTGCGTTGCATTGCCCCCAGGGAGGCTTTCCATGGGTGGTGCGTGGGTGTTCCCATGCCACACCCATGGATTTTGGTGCAATCCCAGATTTACCATAAGTGGTAGACCTGGGAATGTGTCAAAATGCTACGCATCCCCAAGGGAGGCACAACAAGGAGAAATATCTGAGAATCGGGCCGTTTGCGAGCTGAAAAAAGCTTCGTATCTGGCCCATTGCCTCTAGTATTTAAAGTTGAGCAAAGGTGCAGCAGGGTAAAAAAAAAAAAAAACTGCTCCCCCCTTACTGGACTGGGACATCTGAAACCAGTGGAAGAACCTAAAAGGTAAAGGGAGAGGTGGATTATAAAAGAGAGCTAGCATATACATCTGCAGATGCTAGACACCATACTTTTAGAGAGCGCAGGTTATCAGCAGACTCACATAAGAGAAATATTTTTGGCTTGTCTAATGGCACATCACCTCGCAGAGACTTTTTCCATACCCCCAAACCGTAAGCAAAATCTGAACGTTGAGCGCTGTCCTATGTGGCACAAACCCCAACTTTGAAATAGTGTTTGCAATATCTCACTACTGATTTCCTGTTCATGTAGTGTAGTATAATCTGCTAAGAGCATTTTCCGGCCTTTGGACAAAATATCGAGTCAAAAATATCGAGTCACACAAATATTGAGTCTTTAATATTGTGATACATGAATATCTTGATGCAGAAATATTGTTTACAAAAATATAGATTTTTTAAAGTTAAGTAATATCATTATCAAAAATATCTGTGTTAATATCGTTTACAAAATATAGTTGTAAAAATATAGTTTTTTAATAATTTTATGTATTTTAGTTTATTTTTATTGTACATGTTATAAATTGTTTGTATAATTGTTGTTAATGTTTTTTGATATAGTATGAATTTTTTTGTTATTTTTAAATTTAATTGTAATTTATAGTGTTGTAGCGGGTTGTGATGTTTGTAGGGGTACAGGGTGGAAAGTAAATTAAAATTAATATTTAATTTGTAATTAATAGTAATTAATTAATTGAGAAGTATGTACATTGTGTAATTAATATATTTTTTAAGTTGTATTTTAGGTGCTGGTTGTGTTTGTAGGGGTGAAGGGTGGGAGGTTAATTATAATTAAGTATTAATTACTTTTTAATTAATATTATTTAATTGATTATTTAAATTGTGTAATTCATATATTTATTAAGTTTTATTTTAGGTGTAGGTTTTTGGGTTTGTTGGGGTAAAGTGTGGGAAGTTAACTAAGTATAATAAATTAATAAGTATTTATTAATTGTTTGAGAATTATGTAAATTGTGTAATTATTATATTTTTCAAGATATATTTTAGATGTGGCTTGTTGGGTTTGTAGGGGTAACGGGTGGGAAGTTAAGTATAACTAATTAATAGTTAATGGATAACTTTGTAAATTTTTTATTATATTTGTTGTTATATTTTAGGTGCAGGTTGTTGGGTCTTTAGGGGTACAGGGAGGGAAGGTAATAATGTGTAAGTAATTAATAATTAATTGTTAATGGATAATTTTATAAAATGTGTAATTATTATATTTTTTGTTATATTTTAGGTGCATGTTGTTGGGTTTTTAGGGGTACAGGGAGGTTAGTTAATTAGAAATAATGTATTGATAATTATTAATTTATTTATTGATAATTATGTAAATGGTGTAGTGATCATATTTTCTAAGTTACATTTTTGGTGTGGGTTGTTTAGTTTGTAGAGGGGTGGGAAGTTAAGTAATAATTACTAATTAGTTATTAATTGTTATTGACATATTTAATGTATTGATATTTTGTAAATTATGTTATAATTTATTTGTTTATGTTATATATTAGGTGTGCTTTGATGTGTTTGTAGGAGAATAGGGTGGGAAGTTTTTAAGTAGTAATACATTAAAAATTATCCATTTATTAATAATTGTTTTACTTACTATGTTAATTGTGTTATACTTTTTTATTTCAATTACATTTTAATTGTTGGCTGTTATGTTTGTGGGAATATAGTGTGGCATTTTAATTAAATTGATAATATTTGTTTTAATTGATAATTATTAAACACTGCAATAATTATGCAATTCTTTTTAAATTTAGACATGTAATTTTTATATTAAGAATTTAATATTTTTGGTTAATTAATAGAGTTCTTAAAATATGTTATTTGAAGTGAACTACTCTCTACTGCATCACAGAGTGGAGTGGGAATAGTACATTTTATCCCTATGGTGTTCAATGCTTTCCCTACTGTTGCACAGACTGGAGTGGCAATGGTAAATTTTGCCCTTCGGTTTCCAATGCTTTCCTTACTGTTACACAGACTGGAGTGGGAATAGTAAATTTTTCTCCTCCGGTGTCTATCACTTTCCCTACTGATGCACAGACTGTAGTGGGAATAGTACATTTTACCCCTCTGGTGTTCAATGCTTTCCCTACTGTTGCACAGACTGGAGTGTGAATAGTAAAGCTTAGCAGTCCGGAGACCAATATCTATTTTTCTCAGATGTTACTACTTTTTTAATATTGTTTAAATATATGTAATAATATTATTTGTTTAAATGTATATTTTATTTATATATACATATTTTATACATTTTAAAATTATTTTTGGTAAAAAAAAAAAATTAATCTTAATTTTATGTATGTATATATATGCGTTTTATATTAGTAAATTAAAAAACCAAAATTGTGTAGAATGTAAAATAATTTTTTTAATAATAGTGTTATGTTAAATATATGTATATATAAATATTCAAATATATTTGTGTGTATGTTTATGTAAGTATATATTGATATACAGTATAAAATGTTATTTACATTTATGTATTTTACATTATAGTTATATATTAAAATATTTAGTATTTACTATTTTAAGCTATATATTTCTATTAAAAACAATATTCTTTTCTTTTTTAACGATATTAGTGCGAAACAATGTTTTTTCGATATTTTTGTGCTTACCTATATAAGTATAGGAAAAAAATATTTTTGTGATCGATTTTTTTGACACGATATTTATGTATCACGATATGTGTGTTCTTGATATTATGTCACTGAACCGCATTTTCCTTTACATTTGTCTCTCTCACAGGTGAAATATTGATTCCAAGAGCTCAGGCCCAGAGCTGAATTGCTGTATAAAGGGATGAGGTCTGATCCTGGCATGCTTGTTAAGACAGGACATGTGTGTATTGCAGTTCATTAGGACTTGGAAGAGAGGAAGAAAAGACCTGTGGCTCAGAAAGCTCTTCTTGAGCTCCAGGCGGTCCAAATTTGAGTGTTCTAGAGGTCATGAGCCAGATGATCAAAACAATGATGCTCCATGCAAACGTTAAAAAAAATGACAGGTAATGTATTTCCTTAACCCCTTCGCTGCGTTCGTCGGCCAACGGCCGTCGCGAGCACTACCTCCGTAGTGCTGCGCACGTCCGTTGGCCGACGCGGCCACGCCCACTCCGCTAAACGGCCGCACAGCCGCGGAATTGCCGCCGCGGTTAAGCGGTTAAGACTGTGGCTAAGCTGACCGGCCTCAGTGTAGAGCCAGATGATGCTGATGAATTCTCATTTTCAGTCTTGTGCAAAGGAGCTCCCAAATGCATAAGGCCCGAATTTGTAGTGCCCCAGCACTAACGGTACTCCTTGTGTGGATTTAGGATGCAGACACTCTGGAGGTGGAAATGTCAAACAAAAGAAAAGTAGCATGAGCAACATAAGACTATAAAAACATGTTTTGGAAAAAAAGAATCAAAAACCTACATTGCCAAAATATCTCCCTACAATAATTTCCACCTAATCCCACTATCACTAGCCCCAAAATGTGCTAGGCCTGGAATTAGAACTGTATGGGAAGCCAGTCTTAATTTATGAAAAGTATTTTTGGGGGATTTAGGAACTGAATACAGGTACAAACTTTTTAGAGAGATAATTCTGTAAAGGAAAGCAGTTTATAATTTGAAATGTATGCTTTCAGCTAATGCATATACTGTGGTCCAGATTTATAAAGAATTTGCAGAAGATTTGTGTTACTTTTTGAACACAGACCCGTCGCAATGTCTAGGTTGGTATTTATGAACCAACGCAAATCATGATTTGCTTTGGTTTGTAACAAAACGTAACACAACACAGCACAATGCGCTCCCTTGCATCAATTTATGTCAAGGGGATGTTCCCATGCAAACACCCATGAGTTTTGACTCAAATCCATATCCATCGAGAGTTGTAGACAGGGATCTGTGCTTAAAGCATAGTTTTAGAGCAGGAAGGGACAACACTACTCAGACACTCTTGCACTATGGTGCAAGGGTGCTTGTGGTGGCATATGGCTGCCAGAAGCATGCCAGCTCAAGAAGAGAGCAGAATTGCTTCGCTTCTTAGTAGATATGGCGCAGTTCTGCTCTCTCGCATTAACGCAACGTAACTGAACAACTATATTTGTTGCCCTATGTTACATGAATTCTTTGTAAATCTGCACCAGTATGGAAGGTGTCAAGTGGTTGGTTTAAGGATGGTTTAAAACTTAAGTTGTGTACTGTTGTACAGAAGCAAAGTCTCAAAGAAGGCTGTCTAATCACAGCAGTCTTCGCATATTCATCTAAATAGAAGTAAAGATACGCTCTTGACAAAGAAGGGCAGTTACAACTAAAAAAAAAGTATTGTGAACACACAAGGGGCCAAATTCTAGGCATCTGCACAGACTGCAGGCCCCCATTAGAAAAGTTAAATATTGCTGCCCTGCCTTCTTGAGCGGAATACAAAAGTATGGACCTAGTGGTCTGCTAAGCTCATCCAATTTCTTGTCAACATTTTTTCCAAAATCTAAAGCAGTTGCCCATGACTAACAACTCCACACAAACATAAAGGAAGTCTGTCTTTGTAGATAACATTCTTTCTGGTGGATACTCTATTAACCGTACATTCCCCACCTCCCAAATATTCCTCAGGCATCAGACTGAGTCCAGAAAATTCACAGCAGTATTCCTGCACGCTAGCAGGTGCAGTCATGTGGCTCTGCCCAAAATTGTTCTGCTCCAGAAGTCATGAGTGGAGCTGTATACAATCACCACCCAAACACGCTGACAAAACAGTTACTTACCTTTGGTAACACTTTCTGGTGGATACTCTAACTGCAGATTCCTCACCTTGAGAATACCCAAGTGCCAGACTGGATCAGGAGATTGTCTTTTTTCCAGCCACTCCCTTGCATGTCATCGGGTTCATCCTGCCTTGGATGTGATGTCAGGACACCTACATAGCCAGCACCTCTCCATGCTAATATTTTCTTTTTGTTCTATGTCCACACCGTTGGATGCAGGGCCATAGAAAATCAAATTCAACCAGTGTGTAGATCTCTGGATTGGAATCTTATTAACATAGACTAGATAAGTCCATTCTGCAGAACGGGGAGGAGGGTGGCTAAGTGAGGAGTCTGTGGTTATCAACCAAAAATAGGGTTACTGAAGGTAAGTAATTTTTCTTTAGATGAAAACTTCTAAATGCAGATTCTTCACCTTGTGAATAGATACACAAAGCAGTACCTTCCCAGGTGGCAGGTCTGTGGAATGGCTTAAAGCAGGAAAGATTAGGCAAAATGTCCCTCCCGCCGGACGTGGCTATCTAGGCAATAATATTTCGTAAACATGTGAACCGACTCACATATAGCTGCCTGACAGAGGTCAAAGACTGGCACACCATGCACCAATGCAGTGTTAGCAGCCTTTGCTCTGGTGGAAAAAGTGCAAAGACGTTCTGGAGGCAGTTTCTTGGACAGCCCATAAATGCATGACAATCCATATGGAGATGGTTTTCTTCTGCACAGCTTTACCTTTATCGTCCCGGAGAAACCCAAAAACAAACTGATCATCCACTTGATGCTCCTTTGTGCTATCAGTGCAGAAGCTCAGGGTTCTCTTGGCATCAAGGCCATGGAGTCTTTCCCCCTCTTTAGATGGATTAAGTGGGGCGGTAGAATGCCCTATCTGGAAGGTTGTGACAACCGCTGGACGGAAAACTGCTTTTGTCCTGAGTACCAGCTCATCTGGACAGAAGGTGGTATATGGCAGCTGGGCAGAGAGCGCTTGTAGCTCACTCACATGACGAGCTGTCGTAATTGCTATAAGGAAGACTGTCTTCAGACTGAGGAAGTAGAGAAACCAGTTATACATTGGTTCAAATGGGGCACACATGAGATAAGTGAGAACCAAATTAAAGTCTCATTAATGCATCACAAAAGGTGTTGGCGGGAACATTTAAGCCCTTTAAAGTAGCGCATCACAACAGGTGATCTGAACAATGATGGCTGATCAGAAAGGCATAAAAAGGCTGTGATGCCAACAAATAACCTTTAACTGTTGCCACAGCAAGACCCTGCTGGGTCAATGAAAGACATAATAACGGCATTTCTGCTAGCCTGTAAAGGCTGCACGTTGTGGGAAGAACACCACACAATAAACTACCACTAGGATGAATTGTGTCCAGTCATTCCTGATCTTCATGAGAACTCTAGGCAGGAGCGGTAGAAGCAATAAAGCATACAGGAGTCTTGAGCTTCAATCTAAGCAAAAGGCGTCTCTGAGCTAATACTGCCTGCATACTCCAACACACAAAGTTTGGACACTGTTAACTGCGGTGATGAAAAGATCAATCCAGGGATCTCTTGGTTAGAAGACTCCCTGTGTCACCTCGGAATGCAGCCACTACTCATGGTCCGTCCGTTAGGCAATGTTGGCTGAGTTTGTCCGTCCTGGCCTTTAAAGATCTAGCCAGGTGCAGCACAACCAGATGTCCGGATGACATTCTCAGTTGCGCAGGGTCTCCGGCCACAGGACTCACAACCTCACTCCACCCTAGTTGTTGCAGTACCACACAGCGGTAGTGCTATCTGTAAGAACCTGTACCTGTTCCTCCTTGATGGTCGGGAGGAACCTATTTAGCGCCCTCAAATCCAGAATGTGCATAAACCAGAGTCCTCCAATCTCCTCCTGTCCCAGATGACTTCCCTACCCCAGCAACAATTTATCCGTCGTAACCGTTAGCTGTTGATGGGGCAGGGAACGGGATCTGCCACTGCTCTAGTTGCAGTCTAGCAGCTACCACTGCAGGACCTTTGCAGTCTCCTCCGACACCTGAAAGAAATCCGTAAGGATCCCTTAGTGCTGAGCCCCCAGACTTCAGATCCCACTGCAGAGCCCACAATGTGTGACCTGGTGTAGTTCACCAGCAGGAGGCCAAGCAGTCTCAGAGCCATTCTCCCGAAGACCCTAGTCAAAGGTTGAAACACTGGGATCATAGCCTAAATGTCCTGGACACCACGTTGAGTCAGAGGGAAGGCTTAGAAGAGCAAATGTCCAGGATCTCTCCAAAGAATGGCAGCCATTGTGAAGGAGTCAGGCATGACTTAAGCATGTTGATGGAAAAGCCCAATGATGTTAACAGATTAGCTGTCGTCTGGAAGTGGCCTAATACTGTTTGAGGCAAGCCAGCCTTCAGCAGCCAGTTATCGAGGTAGGGAAATACTGGTATTCCCCAACCTCCGTAGATGGGCAGTGATCACCATCACCTTTGTGAACACTCAGGGTGCACTGGCAAGTTCAAAGGAGATCAAAAAGAAGTGAAATTGTGTTCCGCTGATGGCAAATTAAAGGAGTTTTCAGCGACTGCAGTGGGTAGGGTGGGGGCAATTGGGTAGTAACCTACCCCCTGGATGCTGGATCCCCAAGCTCTGCTTGAAAGGCTTGTTATTTTTAAGGTATGGTGTGATGTTACCTCTGCTGGTATCCCTTTCAAAAGCCTCAAAAGGGGTGAAATTGCTTGGGAAACTGCCGTACAGGTGGTATCAACCCAACAGAGCGCTCTGTTGCCTTGCTCCCTTTAAAATGCTCCAGGGTTGCCTGGTCTCAGAAGAGATGTGTGCTATCAAATGGTATGTCCATAAGGGACTGGTGAACATCGTTTAAAAAACCAGTGGAGCACATCCAAGCATGGCACCTACGAACCACACCGGTCCTGAATGCCCTACCCAAGCTCCATTCTGAATGAGGTGTTGGAGGTTTGGCCAGATATCATCAGGGACGGCTGGCAATCTCGGAAGTATCTCCCCAGAAGGCAGCTGGTGTTCACTGACCTGAGAGTAAGGCTGGATGATGGGAACATTCTTTTAGCGAATGCCTCCATGCGTCTCTGCTTGGTGGGATGGTCGGTAGCGCATTTAGGATAAGATGACTTGTGGAGGCCGGAACCACCAGGCTCTCTGGGGTGGGTTACTGAAGGAGGATGGCAGGGTTCCCTGGAGGAGATCTATGGTGCCTTGCAATCTGCCTTTTTACTGAAGAGCGATCCTGGATTTGCCCAGGTATGTGCCTGTGAGGGTCTCATTAAAAGGTAGAAAAGGTTGCTGTGCAGTCTGTCCTGGATGGAGCACTTCTGTGAGGCTATCTGTTTTGACCTCAGTGGTAGGTAATGTTAGGTCTAACACCTCGGCTGCTCTCCTAATAACAGTGGTAATGGAGGCAGATTCTTCAGTAGCCACAGCCAGTAAACTGTAGTGGATGCTGGTGTCAGGAGCAGTGTCCACGTCACTAGAGTCCTGCAAGTCAAAAATAGGTTCTTCTCTTCATAAAAGTTACTGTCGTCATTATCAGGATCATACTGCATCTCCGGATGGGAGTGGGAAAGAGCTTGAGGTGGATGCAATGTCGATGGAAGTCGCTCTGAATGAGCTTCAGAGTCTGAGAGGACTATTGACTCTCACCCTGTCGTCAGTGGTGTTAACATAAGGGGTTGTGGCATGTGTTGCAACTCGGTAAGAGGATTAGGGTTCGGCTTCATGCCCAAGGTCAGGGATGACCTCTATGGAGGTCAAGTGGCACAGTTGATATCAGGGACAAATCTGCTGGCAGTAGCCTGACTGGATGCTACCTGAGATCCTTGGTGCTCAAAGGCATTCAAGAGGGAACCGGACGGATACCAAAAACTTTGTCCATGTCCCACTTGAATTTGCGGAGTTGCTGCAGAATGCGGGAAATCTGTGCACCATGAAACAAAGAATGGAATCAGCTCAGAAGACAGAGTATGCAGCTTAGCTGTATCTGAGGCGTTTTATGGCTCCTCATGATGGAAGCTGCAGGAGGAAGAGTAACCAAGTTTCGACCGCTTATGCTTCTTTAACTTACCTGAAGTCCTTGACCTCGAAGAGGATCATTGACGAGAGCATGTACTCCTTCGACCGAGACCGTATCTTCTTGGACTTCTGACATCGGGGATGACCTTTATTTATTTAAAAGTTCTTTTTATTGTGTTTAAGAGAATGAACAAGTACAGAGAAACAGAAACGGAGCCACATTATCACTCCATACATTCTTCCTGCCATGCGTATCAAAGACAAAATAATCTCGGGAAGCAATGTTGCACAGATCGAGATGTTATGTCCATACAGAGTGTCCATCTCCGTCTATTGCTATCTATATCTCAAAACGACATTCCCCCAGGAAATAAAACATATGCCCAATGGAGGAAAGAAAGAAGGAAAGAACAAAAGGGGTAGGGATGATAGAGATAGGGAAGGAAAATGCCTCACTAGTCCTAATGCGGATGTAGTGGTCTGGTTGCAACCAGAGTGCCATATTAGCCATGGCCGTGACGTCCAGCCTACGCGCGACGTCTAGGCTACCACCACCGCCCCATCTTCGCTGTTCGGGGAAAGGGATTCTAGGTAGCTCAGCAGTGGCGCCCATATATCTTTGGGTTGGTACTGTGCGGGCATCAATTCCCAGTAATCAGACAGCTAACTGTGGCAAAATGCTGCATCTTTAAGCCACTCCTCTGCCTTCGGACTGCAGCTGCGACCCCTTCAAATAGCCACCCGTCTTTTAGCTAGGAGCAGCAACATGGCCACAAGCTTTCTGTGTTCTGCGGCTACGCTGCGCACATAGGGCTCGGCAGCGCACACACCTCGCATCTTCACTCAGACCAGCTCTGTGTAGCCAGACAGGCGTCCTATACAATCTATGAATACATTTGAAATGGATCAACCGCAATATATAATTAGGTGACATTTCCGTCAGCTGTGCGCAGCAGTAAGCCCATGTGCCATCCTCAAGCGGACCCCCCAGAACCTTCTCCCACTCACGCTGCGCTTGGGGAATACAAATCGGGGAGGTGCGCTGCATTCCCCCCGTAAAGCCGGGTTATGAGCTTTCGCGGCAAAGGGTTCTTCAGGAAGTCCTCCAGCACCTGGAATGTTGGTGGTGCTACAGGAAAGGATTCATATAAGGCGCGTAGCGCTGCTCTTAATTGGTAATAAGTGAACCTGTCCAACATCCCGGTGTGCTCTTCGCCTAATGCATCGTCTATGGTAGCAAACACCCCATTACAGAACGCCTGCCCCATCGTATTTAACTGAAGTCCTCGCAGCCTCTGACCCACCCCAACCTCAGCGGTAAAAGGCAGTCCCGGGTGACTAATGAGAGTGATCGAGGGGGCGAATGTGATCTCCAATTTTGCTCTACGACGAAGCTCTCGCCAAGCCCATACCGTACAACCTACTGTATCCCAGATATGCCGGTGACCATGCCGATTTCGGAACTCTTCGCTTCGTATAGACCGTATAACATGAACCATTCATCATAAAGCTCTTGGAATAAGGAGCCACTTATGGACTCGTGTGGTTTTTACATATGCTTGAGATAATGAACCGTGTGCTCCTTTAATTGTGAGATTATACTATATGTGCCTACTTCCGCTTTGATGCTTATCGCGATTTGGAATGACATATTTAACGTTATAACCTACACACTGATTCTGAAGCCAGATATTTCAGAGCCCTGACGAAGTTCCCTCTGGCAACCGGGAACGAAAAGTGTTGGCTGTGCGCCAGTTTTTAAGATTAACTTAATAAAAGAAGCAATTTTGGATAAACTTGGCCCGACTGATTTACTTCGCATTGTGTGCACCTTCCTTATTCCTGAACATACTGTATCAATCCTGGTTCTGGGTCTCCCTTGAGATCTGAATAGTGCCATATGTAGGGGCACCAGAGCCGCCCTATCGCTTTCCGGGGCAGTATGTGCCATGAAGAGAGTCGGGAATACCCAGTGATAGGCAAACTGCGCTTGGGCGCAGTTATAGTACAGCTCCATGTCAGGGGCTGCCATCCTGCCCTGGTCAAACGGCAGCGACAGGATCTCCCATGCCACTCGAGGCTGTCATCCCGCCCAAGCCAACGCAATCAGATTCGAGCGCAATCGGCGCCGAAACGCCACAGTAAGGGGAAGTGGCAGATTGGTAAAAACATAGAGAAACTTGGGGAGGACCACCATCTTGGCTATAGCCAGGTGACCCGCAAGGGATAGAGGAAGCGATCTCCACCTGCTCAATCTACTTTCCAGCCACTCCATAAGCCTGCCAAAGTTGTGGCTCCAGAGATCATCTAGGTTCCGGCTGAGCCAGATCCCCAAGTACTTTACCGGGGCGTTTGCCCATTGAAGCGGGAATTCGGACTGGAATTGGTCAGTGGCCGCGGTAAGCGGAAAAATGATGGACTTTCCCCTGTTAATGGAGACTCCCGACACTCCGCCAAACCGGACCACCTCCCTAATGAGTGGGTCCAAATTTTCAGCTGGATGTTGTACATACAGCGTCACGTCGTCGGCGTACATTGAAACCAGAATCACCCTGGGGGTGAAGTCCAATCCCCGTCTAGCATGATGCTGCCGGAGCCTAGCCGCGAGCGGCTCCGTCGCGACAGCGAACAGGAGGGGGGAAAGAGGGCATCCCGGAAGGGCGGGGGGATACCTGGCCATTGACTCTCAATCTCGCAGTTGGAGCTGAGTACAACAAGGCGATCTTTTGGAGGAATAAGGGACTGATGCCGATGCGGGAAAGAAGAGCAAACAAGTAAGGCCATTCCAGGGTATCGAAAGCTTTGGTCGCGTCTAAAAAAACGGCTGCAGCGGGAAGGGAATCATCAACCTCCTGCATGGTCGTGAAGAAAGTACTCAAATTGTGAGCCGTGCTTTGCCCGGGCACGAAACCGCTCTGATCAGGCCGCAGCACCGCCGGCAGCAGAGGGAGAAGACGCAACGCCAGTAGCTTGGCCAGTATCTTATTATCCGGGTTTATCATTGAGAGCGGCCTAAAGGAGTCACATAGCTGCGGGTCTTTATCGGCTTTTAGAATGGTCACTATTAGTGCCTCCCATAGAGAGGGTGGAAGTGTACCGCATTCCAGGGAATCCTCATACATGTTGAGGAAATGAGGGACCAGAAGCTGCGCATATTCTTTATAGAAAGAAGCAGTGAGCCCGTCCAGTCCCGTGGCCTTGTCCCCAGGCATGGCCCGGATCACAGCAATTACCTCCTCTTCCTCGAAGGGCTCATCGAAGTATTTCCGTTGCCCGACGCTAAGCCAGGCCAGTTCGATCGAGTCGAAGTGGGAAAGCACATCTGGGTGCACCACTGTCTGCTGCAAGTACAGGGAGGTGTAAAATTCGAGCATCTCTGTCTGCACCGCCTCCTGTCCTGCAACTATCTCCCCATTGTCCCTACGTAATTCGCAAATGTACTCACTAGCCCAGGGCTTCCTTAGCAGACCCGCCAGCGTATTCCCGGCACAATCCCCCCTCGCCGTACTGGCGCGCTCGAGCCTCTTTGCCCAAATAGAGGGTTTCCCGTTGTGCTGCCTCTTCGAATTCTGCAATCTTTCCCTTGATGCTGCCCAGGACCTCCGGGCTGTTGCTTTCAAAGTACTCCAGCTCAAGTTTCCGGATTTCCCCTTCTAGGCGACGGAGATCTCCCCTGAGCAAGCGCAACTCCCGCCTGTTTGGCAATACATTTCCCCCGGATTACTGCCTTGAAGGCCGCCCACAGCACAGAGGGCGAATCCACAGTGCCACTGTTTAACTCAAAGTATTCTATAATATCAGTACGGATCGACTCCCCGAATACCTGGTCACGTAGCGCCCCAGCTGGGAGTCTCCAGCAAAAGGGCACGCGCGTCACGCCCGGCAACGCAAATTGGAGTAACACAGGGCCATGGTCGGAGAGGGATCTGGCTAAATGGGCAACCGTGAGTACCCATGCATCCATGTCTCGCATCGTGAGCCAATAGTCTATACAGGACCAAGCCGGGCCCGCTGTAGAGACACATGTGCCCTCGCGCTGTGCAGGATGCCGGCGTCTCCAGACATCCACCAGTTCGTGGTCCTCCATAATAGTGCGGAGCTGTTCCGCCACCCTTGTATGAGGCCGGCGAGAATCGCCAGACCGATCCATGCCCGCATCCAACACCACATTGAAATCCCCCCCCTCCCCACAGGACAGGCCCAGGTCCAAGCGATTCAGTCAGCGTCCAAACTTCACTGAAAAATTGCAGATCGTCCACATTTGGCCCATAAACCAACACTAGCCTGACCGGTTGCTTCCTCAGGACCCCGCAACAATCACATACCTCCCCTGCGGATCATAACGCACAGCGCACGTTTTCCAAGGAAGTCCCTTTCTAAGGACTATAGCCGTACACCTAGCATAATTAGAGTAGCCTGCCACGAATTTCTCTCCCATCCACCCCGCCCTGAGTCGCATGTAGTTCTGGCTAGTAAGGTGTAATTCCTGCAGAAAACATAGTCCGCCCCATGACACTTGAGATATGCAGCTATCAGTCTCACCTTTCGGCAATCATTCAAGCCTCGCACATTCCAGGTTACTGCCTTAATCACATCCAGGTCTGCGGTGGTCTCACCCATCCCCTGGCACTTCAGTATCGCCCTGCGCTGGGCAACTCTGCGCACACATTGGACAGTGAGGTGTGGCCAAAGAGAGGGAAAGGGGAAAGAGCAAAAAGAATCAAACAGCACACCTAGTGTGCAGCCCAACTAACAAACCCACCCACCTCCCACTACAGCCCCCAAACATGGCTGACAGTTAAGCCCGTTTAACAGAAGAGGCCTATAGCGGCCAACAGTAAGAACGTTCATGGGATTCATCCCTGCAGGAGGCACTAGGTGCTTGGAAAACCCCAGCAACTGGGTGCTGGACCAAGTACAGTCAGGAGTGGGAAAGAGAATACCCCCCCCTCCCCCAATCCGGAGGCGGATCGAGCGGGCCCCCCACCCTCAAGTCACAGTACATACGATCATCTCGGCCCAAGTAGGGAAAAAGTGTTGCGGGGTCAATCCCATGCAACCAGGCGCGCCGCCACCTTACCAGCTTACGTCCAGTCACTCGACTTTTCAGTCGTTCTCATCCAGGGGGTCTCCCTCCGTGTGCCCTCCATGTACTCTTATGGTAGGTGCAGGTTGTCTTAGGGAGCGAGCGAACTTGATGGCCGCGTTAGGATCGGTGAAAAACACAGTCTTGCCCTGATGGAAGATGCGAAGTTTCGCTGGATAGAGAAGCGAATACTTGATGTTTTGCTGCTGCAGTATCCTTTTCACGGGCACAAGCTCCCTCCGCGCGGCCTGCACCGTTAAGGTAAAATCGGGAAAGAAGGAGATTGTGTTGCCTTGGTACCTTGTGTCCAGAAGATCTCGGGCTTTGCGCAGCACAGTGTCCCGGTCCCTATAATTCAGTAAGCGTGCTATTATCGGCCTTACCGGAGCACCCGGTTGCGGCCTTGGACCCAGGGACCTGTGCGCGCGCTCCACTATGCATACCTTGGAGAAGGAGTCCCCGAACATCGCCCTGAGTATTTCTTCAACGTAGTCCTCGACTCTTGTCATGGCTGTAGTCTCCGGGACTCCTGTGATGCGCAGATTGTTGCGGTGTGATCTCGCCTCTAAATCTTCGTTTTTGCTGCGGATCACCTCCAGCACCTTCTCCATTTGGAGCAGCTTCTCACGGGTTGTGGTACCTTTGTCTTCCAGCGCGGATGTGCGCTGCTCGACTTCTGTGAGACGCTCTTCGTGGTTTGAGACCTTGTCCCTAAGCCGGTCCAAGCCGTCAGACATGGAATCGATTTTGAGATCTATGGTCGAGAGTGACTGCTTCAGATCCAGAAACTTTCCCGTATGTTAGGATCAGACGGGTGCATAGAGGACTCGGCCATCTCCGATTGTTCGTCTTACGGCAGGGGCCCCCCGCGGGGGCCCTTCCGCTGCTCAAAGGAGAGTTTAGTTTGCTTGGTGTCCGTCTTGCCCATGGTGATTCAGGATGGCGTCGCGGGTTAATGCCGGCTGTGCATTGTCGTTGTGAACCTGCGCAGCGTGGGCCACAGTGCGAGGCCCCCGCCGAGGCAGGTTCCGCCGCCGCTGCAGCTACTGGTGTAGAACGTTCGCCGTCTGGAGCAGATTCGCTGGGTGACTCAGTCCAACACCCCCACTTTCAGTGTCCAACCAGCTTCCTCTGTCCCTGAGCACTGCCGCCCTCGGCGGCTCGCTGTAGTCCTTTCGCACCCCGAGCGGCAAAGTCAACAGTATATTGGTGATGCTCCAACGGCCCTATCTGCCGCCCTGAAGCTCTGCAACACCCCCTGGGCCGCCTTGTGGTGCTGAGGGAGCAGGGCACACTTATTACGCCGGCGGGCGACCAGGTCTCACCGCAGGTAGCAGGCTCTTCCCCCGCGCTCCGGGTTCACTCAGGTAATCCGCCCAGGGGGAAAGCCACCAAGTCTTATGAAGGATCAGGGCGCTTCCACCGCGCCATTGTGCAGGGTACTCCTCACCCCAGTAGTCCCACTGCCGCTCAGATGCAGCCTGCCCGCCGGGCCCAATGCGCTCATGGCGCAGCTGGCGGATGCACCGGGGGCCCGGGAAATGCAGGTTCTGCCCACAAAGCCAGCGGCTCACGCACCTCTGCCGTCCTTCTCGCCTCAACTGCCTGCTGCGCAAGGGGCCTGCAAGATACCTCTGTCCGGCTCTAAGGCGTCATCCAAGCAGCGCCCCTCAGGCCACGGCGCGCGGGGTGCCATTTAGGGCCTTGGCTCCGCAGTGATGATGGCCTTGCGTGTCCTCCGATCGCGGGTGTTTACAGCCCTCTCGCCGCCACAGTCCAAAGTGTCAGGGGCGCCCACCTGTGTCCCTGAGCCCGCCGGGGCTTGGCCGCTGCGCCATACCGCGTCTATTCACCTTAGCCGCAGTTCACCTCAGATGGCGGGCCCGGCCAGGTCATAGGGTGCCTTCGCCGGGCCGTTGTGCAGGATGCGCTTCACCGCGATGGTCCTCCTACCACTCGAGTGCGGCCTGCCCACCGGGTCCAATTCTCCCGCGGTGCAGTGGCGGAATCACCGGGGGCCAGGGAACCGCAGACGCCGCCCAAACTGGAATGGCATGGTGAGCAAAAAAACGATGGATTTAGGCCCAGATCTCTGTACTGGGGTGAATGTATGACATTGTTCTGCATTCTGTCCATCAACTGTTGTTTTTGCATTTGTCACCCCGAGTGGGACGGGTATGCCCAGACGTGGGTCCCGTGCTCTCCTTGCCACTGGAATCAAGCTATCCTGGCTGAAGAGGGGTGAAACCCCGAAACCGGTCCTAGGATGCTTGTTTCCAGTCCAGGGAGGACCTGGCTTGGCAGTTCGGGCTGGACTGTTCCCATGAGGCACAGGGTCAAGACTGATTTGCATATGGCTGGGTTCAAACTGGAATGGCATGGTGAGCAAAAAAACGATGGATTTAGGCCCAGATCTCTGTACTGGGGTGAATGTATGACATTGTTCTGCATTCTGTCCATCAACTGTTGTTTTTGCATTTGTCACCCCGAGTGGGACGGGTATGCCCAGACGTGGGTCCCGTGCTCTCCATGCCACTGGAATCAAGCTATCCTGGCTGAAGAGGGGTGAAACCCCGAAACCGGTCCTAGGATGCTTGTTTCCAGTCCAGGGAGGACCTGGCTTGGCAGTTCGGGCTGGACTGTTCCCATGAGGCACAGGGTCAAGACTGATTTGCATATGGCTGGGTTGAAACTGGAATGGCATGGTGAGCAAAAAAACGATGGATTTAGGCCCAGATCTCTGTACTGGGGTGAATGTATGACATTGTTCTGCATTCTGTCCATCAACTGTTGTTTTTGCATTTGTCACCCCGAGTGGGACGGGTATGCCCAGACGTGGGTCCCGTGCTCTCAATGCCACTGGAATCAAGCTATCCTGGCTGAAGAGGGGTGAAACCCCGAAACCGGTCCTAGGATGCTTGTTTCCAGTCCAGGGAGGACCTGGCTTGGCAGTTCGGGCTGGACTGTTCCCATGAGGCACAGGGTCAAGACTGATTTGCATATGGCTGGGTTCAAACTGGAATGGCATGGTGAGCAAAAAACGATGGATTTAGGCCCAGATCTCTGTACTGGGGTGAATGTATGACATTGTTCTGCATTCTGTCCATCAACTGTTGTTTTTGCATTTGTCACCCCGAGTGGGACGGGTATGCCCAGACGTGGGTCCCGTGCTCTCCTTGCCACTGGAATCAAGCTATCCTGGCTGAAGAGGGGTGAAACCCCGAAACCGGTCCTAGGATGCTTGTTTCCAGTCCAGGGAGGACCTGGCTTGGCAGTTCGGGCTGGACTGCTCCCATGAGGCACAGGGTCAAGACTGATTTGCATATGGCTGGGTTCAAACTGGAATGGCATGGTGAGCAAAAAAACGATGGATTTAGGCCCAGATCTCTGTACTGGGGTGAATGTATGACATTGTTCTGCATTCTGTCCATCAACTGTTGTTTTTGCATTTGTCACCCCGAGTGGGACGGGTATGCCCAGACGTGGGTCCCGTGCTCTCCATGCCACTGGAATCAAGCTATCCTGGCTGAAGAGGGGTGAGACCCCGAAACCGGTCCTAGGATGCTTGTTTCCAGTCCAGGGAGGACCTGGCTTGGCAGTTCGGGCTGGACTGTTCCCATGAGGCACAGGGTCAAGACTGATTTGCATATGGCTGGGTTCAAACTGGAATGGCATGGTGAGCAAAAAAACGATGGATTTAGGCCCAGATCTCTGTACTGGGGTGAATGTATGACATTGTTCTGCATTCTGTCCATCAACTGTTGTTTTTGCATTTGTCACCCCGAGTGGGACGGGTATGCCCAGACGTGGGTCCCGTGCTCTCCATGCCACTGGAATCAAGCTATCCTGGCTGAAGAGGGTGAAACCCCGAAACCGGTCCTAGGATGCTTGTTTCCAGTCCAGGGAGGACCTGGCTTGGCAGTTCGAGCTGGACTGTTCCCATGAGGCACAGGGTCAAGACTGATTTGCATATGGCTGGGTTCAAACTGGAATGGCATGGTGAGCAAAAAAACGATGGATTTAGGCCCAGATCTCTGTACTGGGGTGAATGTATGACATTGTTCTGCATTCTGTCCATCAACTGTTGTTTTTGCATTTGTCACCCCGAGTGGGACGGGTATGCCCAGACGTGGGGCCCGTGCTCTCCATGCCACTGGAATCAAACTATCCTGGCTGAAGAGGGTGAAACCCCGAAACCGGTCCTAGGATGCTTGTTTCCAGTCCAGGGAGGACCTGGCTTGGCAGTTCGGGCTGGACTGTTCCCATGAGGCACATGGTCAAGACTGATTTGCATATGGCTGGGTTCAAACTGGAATGGCATGGTGAGCAAAAAAACGATGGATTTAGGCCCAGATCTCTGTACTGGGGTGAATGTATGACATTGTTCTGCATTCTGTCCATCAACTGTTGTTTTTGCATTTGTCACCACGAGTGGGACGGGTATGCCCAGACGTGGGTCCCGTGCTCTCCATGCCACTGGAATCAAGCTATCCTGGCTGAAGAGGGTGAAACCCCGAAACCGGTCCTAGGATGCTTGTTTCCAGTCCAGGGAGGACCTGGCTTGGCAGTTCGGGCTGGACTGTTCCCATGAGGCACAGGGTCAAGACTGATTTGCATATGGCTGGGTTCAAACTGGAATGGCATGGTGAGCAAAAAACGATGGATTTAGGCCCAGATCTCTGTACTGGGGTGAATGTATGACATTGTTCTGCATTCTGTCCATCAACTGTTGTTTTTGCATTTGTCACCCTAAGTGGGACGGGTATGCCCAGACGTGGGTCCCGTGCTCTCCATGCCACTGGAATCAAGCTATCCTGGCTGAAGAGGGGTGAAACCCCGAAACCGGTCCTAGGATGCTTGTTTCCAGTCCAGGGAGGACCTGGCTTGGCAGTTCGGGCTGGACTGTTCCCATGAGGCACAGGGTCAAGACTGATTTGCATATGGCTGGGTTCAAACTGGAATGGCATGGTGAGCAAAAAAACGATGGATTTAGGCCCAGATCTCTGTACTGGGGTGAATGTATGACATTGTTCTGCATTCTGTCCATCAACTGTTGTTTTTGCATTTGTCGCCCACAAAGTCAGCGGCTCGCGCCTCTCCGCCACTGGCTCAGGTTATCTCGCCTAAGCCACCCGCTGCGCAAGAGACCCGCAGGATACTTCTGCCCGGCTTCGGGGTTCCGTCCGAGCAGCGCTCCTCAGGCCGCAGCGCGTGGGCCGCCATTTTGTGTCCCGGCCCGCGGCGGTGATGAACCTGCGTTTCACCCGATCACGGGTGTTTACTGCCCTCTGCTTCATAACAGATTAACGTCAGGGCATTCCGGTGCCTGTTTCTGCCATCTGGGGCTCTCAGCACCCGCCAAATCCGTCTGATAATTTGCGGCTCAGCGGTCCAGCCCGCAGTGCCTCACTAGGTGGCGGCCATTTTGCAGCCAGCACTCTAGCGCCCCCCAACATCGGGGACAACCTTTGGGTTCATCTTCACATATTTGTCACACAATGTCGAGTTGTGTTTGAAGCCCAGACACCAGTGACAGACCTTGAGGAGATCCATCACCAACTGTTGGTGGCAGTCCATACACTGTTTCAAAGCGGTCATTTATGGAGGGGACTTTTCCCTTGCACACTGGTAAAAGGTGTAGAAAAAATTGTCTATCAACCCGACGGAATTTGAGGGAGCAATCCGAATCAGAAGACGTGGAAAGAATGGAAATGTCTTCAGCACTTGGAGGTGGCAGTTAAGTAGGAGCCCTCAAGTCACATCCGGGGTGTGACAGACCTGACGCGGAGGCATTTGACGACATCTACCAACACGTGAGGCAATTGCTGAGAAAAATCTCAGGATCTGGTCTGGCGCCAGGGGTATTCATACTGATGGATACGTCTAATTGCTGATTCTTCACTTTATGAATCGATACAAGTGGTACCTCCCAAAGCAGTGGGCCTGTGAACTGGCTCAGACCAAAGAGTCCTTCAGGGAAATGCTCCTCTTGACAGACCTGTCGAGGGAGTAGTGCTTTGTGAACGTATGCACCAATGCCCATACAGCCGCCAGCCAAATGTCCAGGACTGGCATTCCACATGCCAATACAGTGGTAAAAGCATTGGCTCTAGTGGAATTGAGTCCTTAAGTCCTCTGGAGGCTTCTTCTTAGCCAATGTGTAGCAGAGCTTAATTCAGGGAACAAAGTATCAAGAGATGGCCCACTTGTGCACTGCCTTGCCCTTCTTTGACCCAGAGTATCCCATAGAGCTGATCATCTACATGATGTTCTTTGGTGCGACCCATATAAAAGCTTAGCGCTCTCTTGGAGGGAAGCGCATCACAGCAGGCAAATTAAATAAAGAAGGCTGATCCAGCAACCACAAAAGACCAAAAGAGCTGACTACCTTTAACAATACCCAAAGCAAATCCTTGCTGGAACAGGGACAACACAAACCGCAACGCTTCAGATAACTTCGCTTGCAGTGGATCTATTTGGCGGGTGCTACACCTAGCCACAAATTTCTCCCAACAGCAGGCATACACTGATTTTGTAGCAGGATGCCTTGTCACCAAGATGACATCAACAGCTTCAGGAGGATGGTTGAAAGCTGGCTGCTGCTGCTCAATCTTCAAGCATGGCGATGTACATTGTGCATGCCCAGGTGTAGGACCCTGCCCTGCTGCTGTGACAGAAGATCCTCCAGAAGCAGCAGCTTGATCGGAGGAGAGAGGCTTATGCATTGGAGTTTCAGGTGTCACACTCTCCTTGCTCAATCTAGTGCCACTGGGACAACTTGGAAGTGGTCGTTCCTTATCTTCTTCAGAACTTTGGGCAGGAGAGTAAGCGGCAGGAAGGTATACAGGAGTCCTGAGCACGACTCTAGACCTAATAAGTCTCAGAGAGAAAGCCTTTTGAGATTGAGTGTTCTTGGCAGACGAAAAGATCAATCCATGGCGCTTCTCACTGATGTAAGACAACCTGTACCCTCTCTCTGTAACTGCCATTCATGGTCCACTAAGCATCGATGGCGGAGTCTGTCCATCTTGGCGTTTAGAGATCCTATTAGGTGGTTCATCACTAGAGAAATTCCCTTGCAGTCCAGCCACTTCCAGAGGTGCCGAGTCTCCTGGACCGAAGGCCTCTCTCCACCTTGCTTGTTGCAGTAGCACATCTGATGGTGGGCAAGAAGACCTTCAAAGGCAATTAGTCTGTGATCTCTTCCTTTCCCAGAACACCTCCCCAACCCAGAATCGATGCATCAGTCACCACTGTGAAATCTGGGTGGGGTAAGGAGAGGGGCTTGCCACATACCCAATCGTGGTCTAGCAGCCACCACTGATGGTCTTTTGCAGTCACCTCCGTCCTTGTTTGGCACGAGAAAGTAGCAAGAGTAGCACCCAGCTTCTACTTTTGATGCCTAAACTTTTGATGCCTAAACCCTTGAAGCCTCTCTATTAACTCTTTAGCTAAAAGGGCCTGCACTTCCTGCTGCAAGACACACATGTGGTCCTTCGTTAGCTCTTCTGAAAGTGTTTTAAGGTGCAGAGGGGGGAGAGAAATAGTAGAGTGTAGCCCCGATGCACAAGTTGGCAGAAGTGATGGCTTGCCACCCTTGTATGGAAATAACAGATCCTGCCTCCGAAAGAGTGGCTGTGTGCCGTAAGGACACACAAAAGCAGTTTGCGGATGCTGGAGGGATGGGGAACTCTGCTGCCCGCTCTCCCTGCTGTCCTAGGTGTTGTCTTTGTGAGCTTTGGCCTAGAACATGAAATGGCTGAAAAGCCTCCTGGGCCTGTGAAGTGGCCAGGCGCTGGTGAAATTGAAACCCCCTGTAATATCCATGAAGGCGGTGAAATTGCTGGAATGGTCTGGTGGGGCCGAAAGACCCAAGGAAAAGTGGCTTGGCCATGCTTTCCTTAAATCCATCCAGGGCTGAATCTGCCTAGTTGCCAAAAAGGTCCATCAAAGACACCTGGTCATCCCCAGAGAAGACATTGACCTCATCCAGGCATGGCGCCGAAAAATTAATCGCTTGACCTAAGCTGTAGATCGTGTCCAAACCAAATCGGATTACAAACTTTGCTATGTTGCAGCCATCCTGGAAAGCTTGGTTCAGGGATGCCTGGAGGTCATCTGAAAACGCTGGCCATATTTGAGGCAGTGTCCCATAGAGCATCGGAGTAGTGGCCTAGAAGGCAGCTGGCATACACTGAACCTAGAGCAAGGCTTGTAGAAGAAAACATGTTTTCCAAAAGTTTCAATTCTTTTGAACTTGCCATCAGGTGAGGTGGTGGTGAAGGTACTGGGATTTACCTTACCGGTGGATGCTTGCATCGCTAAGCTCTCTGCCATAGGATGTGTAAAAAAAAAAAAAAAAAAAAAAAAAAAAAAGCAGGGTCCCCTGGTGCTGGACAATGGCACGGCGCGACCTGCTAATTAACTGGTGGACCTCAACATGGGTTTGCCCAAATGCCTAAGAGGGCATCTGTAAGGACTTCATTAAATGGCAATAGAGATTCTGTTGAAGGTTGACCAGGCTGGAGCACTTCTGTCAAAACATTGGTCTTCACCTCTATAGTGGGGAGTTGTAGGTATAGCACTGCTGCCACCCTTTGCATATTAATGGCAAAGGAGGCGCTTCCCTCAGTGGCAGGGCCCAGAGCAGAAACAAGGCCAGTGTCTTGAGAAGTATCCAGGCCTCTGGTATCTTGGAGTTCTTCATACCAGTAGACTTCATCATAATGGGGGACAAAATCATCTCCCTCATCAAAATTGTTAATTGCTGAATCAGTGCAGATAAGTATTAGAATCAGAGGAATTACCCACAGGCTGCGCTCTGGTAGAAACTGGGAAGGGACTCAGTAGAAGTTGTGGTAGATTCTGCTCAGTCGGAATGCACAATAGGCTGGACATCCTTCTCTGGTGTTGATGGAAGGTGGACCGGCATATTAGATGGTGTTGAAACCAAATTCTGCACTAGAGCAGGGGCAGAACCTGATGCACAGATGGTGCAGAGAGTAGACCCAATGGTAGAAGCCTGACTCGAGGCCCCAGCAAATCGCTGGGACCCGGAGGCACACAAGAGGGAACTTGTAAAGTGCCAAAAATGCGCAGCATTGCCTCCCTACGGCCTCCATTTGCTGCTATGTTGCCAACTGACCTGAGAATTTGGGATGCATGGAGACTAGATTCAGAATCTGCTCCGATGGAGAATGAGACCGGGGAACAAATTAACATACTTGTGCCCTCTCTTGAGTTCAAGAGTGGCAGGAATTGCAGATTCCCACTTTCAATATGCTTCCAAAAACTTTGACTGCGACAAAGATCTACCACGGAAACAACTTCAGGAGCGGGACCTTCCTTTTGTCTTAGATTGGTAAAAGCGTGGGGTGTTCCGATCTTTGGTGACATACAACTTTGCGGTCCAGTATGGCCTTCAAATTCCTCTGAGCGCTGCCGTCGCAGGTTCTAGAATCCTGCTCTACCCCAGGCACCATAAGCATACTTCGTCAGGGTCCATCACAGATATCTATCAACAATACCTACTCGGCTTGGACCCTGTTGGTTTAGAGGCTAACATTTTCCCTTGCACGGTTGTAAGAATTATGAAAAAGAGAAGGTCAGAAAGACCTAAGAGTAGCTCCAGATCAGCACCTGAAGGTATGGAAAGAGAGGAACTGCAGTCAGTGCACATGGGCGGCATTTATATGCGGCTCGGCCCGTCACTTCCAGAGTGGAATGACTTTGGCGTGAAGACACACGATGCCACCTACAAGCATGCAGGACTACTGCTTTAAATTATTCGAATCTAGTCTAATGCCTGGGGAATATTTGGAAGGTGAGGAATCTATGGTTAGAAGTTTCCATCAGAAAAATATTTTTAGTAAAAGAATTGGCATTTTTATATTTCAAAAACCGATTTAGTTACATCCAAGAGAAGCTTTTGACTTATATGAAAATTTAGAGAATGGTCATTTTATTTAATATTCAAGCCACTTGAATCTAGGACTAATAGTGCCCTTACTCGCACTGTTGAGATGTACTTCATGACAAAAAGAGCTTCTATAATTTTTAAAAGGAAGTTAAGCCCTTTGCAAAATCTTGACAGCTTGCAACAGACTGTGTAGGATTTTAAATGAAATCTGCAATTCATGTTCTGGCCAGTGCATTTTGTTTTAGAACACTGGTAACAAAGAAGGAATCTACAGCCAATGACTTTTGTATTCCATTTCTGAGGATGCCAAAAATAATGTTTTCCTGTGAAACAGTAAATTTCTTTATGCAGATGAGACATATTGAACCAAGAATAGCTCGATGAAGTATAGCTGCCTGCCATTCTTCTTTTCCCAAACATTCTATCGTGTTTCTTGGATGGAAGCTCAAATGCATTAACAAAAACTAAAACAAAAAATACAAAACCCACAGGAAATCCTGAATTTGCAAACAATTCCTTTAAAAGGATGGTTTAGACCAGTAAGTGTCAGTGAAACTGTATGTAGGGTTTTGAAGAATGTTGCTGTTTTGACTCTTCTTGCATACAAGTTTCCTTTCTAATCTTCACTGCAGTGAAAGTTCAGGACCTGATTTACAGTTTGGCGGATGGGTTACCCCGTCACAAACGTGATTAATACCCCGTCAGTTATATTACATTTGCATTATATCCTATGGTACTTGCAATCCAGCGGACCTGCAAACTGTCACATTTATGACGTAGTACCTGTCCACCAAACTCTAAATTAGGCCCTTAGTTTGCTTCCTTAATCTCCACATTTGAAACCCCACCATCCTGAATCTAGAACCCGGGGTGAAGCCCAACCCACACCATCCTGAACCAGGGGTGTAGACAAAATCTCAACAACAAGTATCCTGAACCTGGAGACACACCTACGTTCCACCAATCACAGCACAGGGTAGATACCGTCTGCTCGGAGCACTCCATATCCTGCATTAGGTCTTTAAAATAGCATCCACTTCTATATATACATTTTTTTTTAAATAGTGAAGCTCAGGTTTACAAACACTTTGTGTTGGGTTTGCATTGCTATTTTAATGCAAACCAGACACAAAGTGTAGTGGTGGGATTTACAAGCCAATGCAAATTGCGATTTGCATTTGGTTATAACCCAAATTAGAACACTGGAATGTTGAGAGCTCCACTGAATACAATAGAGCAACAGCGCCTATCAACAGAGGCATCGGCCCGCTGCTCTCAACATTACAATGTCCTAATCCACAGCCTCTACCTCTATCTTTCTCCTGCCTCTCCAGAATATGTGGATTAGGCAGAGGAAAATGAGACAGGGCTCCCAGCAAGCCTTCCCTCTCCCTCAGTGTCAATGGAGCATTGGAAGTAGGGTGGGGGGATATTCTGCTCAGCTCCCATCTTCATTGGCTCTCCCAAATGAGGAGTTTGGCAGAGCCCAAGGAGAAAGGGGCCGACTCGTGCCCACTTTCACAACTCGCGCTGTGTTCATGCACTAGTAACGGCCAAGCATACACAGCAAAAGCTGTGAAAGGGTCTGAAATCTCGGAGGTGCGAGGGGGTTGTAAATCCCTTGCATCTCCCAGGAGCTTTATTTTTTCCTCAACTAGAGTATTCTACCCTCAGGGGGGTGAATGCTTTAATAGCCATATAGTCCGCTGTAGCAGGATATACGGGCCACTAAAGCCAGCTCTTTGTCATAGGCCCTCACTGAATGTTGGAGCAGGCCTTTAATGGCTGGTACAGGCTGGCTGCTACGGCGGGCTAGAAGGCTTTAGTAATCCACAGCTGCGCAATGTGCTACCTTGCGTCATGTGGGCATTCCATAGGTGGTGCATGGGCATTCCCATGAAACACCCTCGAGTTTTAATCAAATTCCTATCTACAAAGAGCAGTAGATAGGGATTTGTGCCAAAATCCTGTTCTTCATTGAGGCAGGCATAATGAGAATGTTTTTTAATTTTCCCACTTTGCATGTGTGCTGCATTGTACAGCACACATACAAAGTGGGAAACGCTTTAAAGCAGTTTTTTTTTTTTTTTTTAAACTTAAAGGGACCGTCTCCAGCACAAAACCTGTGCTTTCCACAACACAGACACCCTTGCACTATGGCGCATGGGTATCTGCGTTGGTGCATGGCAGCCAAAAATGCACCAGCAGGGGACAGAGCAGACCAGCACAATATAGAAGATATAGCACTATTCTGCTCTCTCCCATTCACGCAATGCAGCGCAGCAACTCTACTTGCTGCCCTGCGTTGTGACTTCTATGTAAATCAAGGCCTATGTGTCAAGCATGTAGATGCGTTGCTTTTGACACAAACACTTGCTAATCCTTTTACCGAGGAGGTAGTCAGTGTGTTTGGGGGGGGGAGGGGGGGATTGGGGGAGGTAATACTGGTCAGGGAGTGAATGCCCACAAATTGACAATCTTTCCTTTATCCCCCTGGACACATATAACACACAATGACCGGAAGTGTGACGCTATCAGCGTTGCTCAGCAGGGCTACTTTACCACCTTGGTATCTTAGGTAGGTTATCAAAACCTGTAGTATTTGGATTTGTAGGCTGGCCTATCATTGTACATGCATATTATCAAAAAGTAATATCTTTTCTGCACAACTATAATTTTCTCTCTCCTCGCCCCCTTTTTCGGTCTTGCCTACACAGCGCATTCACTGTGCTGCGAGGCGTATTGTTTACAATTCAGTAGGCTTACAACCCGCTCAAAGCATACCATTAGCTGTTTTCATTGTCACTCTCATTTGCAATCATTTAATTGCTTAGCACCCGTAGGCGCCCCTCCCTTTCTCATGTTAGCTCCTCCCTGAAGCATGGACCAAGTACATGTTCTTCCTCGCCGTTTTGCAACACAATTGTTTTTTTAAAAATTTTATAAGCAAACGTTTTGGTGTTATTCCTGGACAATGTGCTTTCCTACTTTTAACACAGGCATACAGCTTCTTATTTATGTTGCTTTTCCCCTATTTGCTGTCTCTATTGATGTTTTGTTACTTAAACCCACAACTGTACTACTCTACAGTGCTCCACTTTACTCCAATCAACAGAATGCCACTTTACTCTACCCAGCTCTACACCACACCACTCCACACAATGCCACTCCTCTTCATTCAGTGCCACACTACTCGATGCCACTCTTCTCCACTCCACCCCACTGTACTCTACGCCATTCTACTAAGAGCCACTTCACCCTATGCCACACCACTAACTTTTATCCATACTGACCAACAGCCATGGTGCTGTACAATATGGCTAAAAGACATTTGCAAAGCCAATAGCTCTCACATACGTGAGACCCATTGGCTTTGCCAGAGCGTGTGGTTTTATTTTCTCGTGGTTTTCTATTTTTCCCTCCCCAGTGTTTTTATTTTTTATCATTTGGTTTTATCTTGTTTTTATTATTTCCATCTTAATTATGGGACATTTATTAAAAAAGTAATTTTAAAAGGTTGGCTACGACATGAATATTTGTATAATCCACGTTATGTATAGGTAGGTTTTAGAGTATTAGTATACTACTATATTCTACTTTGTGTTTTAATTAAATGAGTTTGTTTGTTGTGAAATGAGCACTGAACGCATTTATCATACCTGTGGCAAAGCTATCTTGCAATGCAATATTTTGTACTTTAAAAAGGATTCAAGGGCCGCTTTTTCTTTTTATCGTTTGTACTCGGCTGGTCTTTTTTCACAAGTCATGCTGCCTCTTTTATTCTCGCCTGCGTCTGAACACAAGAGCTGTGCTTTGCCTACCCATCTGGCCCTTGCTGCAGGTGACTAGGGCCTCACAACCATTCCATGTCTTGACTTTGCTACCCTACCTAAATTCTCCCCTAGTGCGTCCAGCTCAGGAATCCATGTGAAGGATAAAGAAGTTCAATGGTGTCCTCCCTTTTTCTGTGCCTTGGATCTTAATGCCCAAACCCCCTTCTTCTGTGTCTTCCATTCAAATCCTCTCTTGAAACCTTCTCCTTATCTACATATATTCCTTCAATATGTTTGCATGCAGCTCACACGCAATTTTTGTCTCCTTTGCTTCTAGATGGTGCACTGTAGACCCTCTGAGGTTTATGCGATTATATTGTGTCTTTAGTGCTTTTGGGTGGACTCCATAGCACCTTATCTGTGGGCTCTGTCTCCACTATAACTTGGTGGTACATCTTAGACCCCTACAGAGGGTACAGTCATATCCTTGGCTTGCACCTTCACTGCATCTAGGTGGACTCCATAAATCTTTAGTTCTCCTCCTTTACAGATGGTACATTATAGACTGGCTAGGGTGTTTGCTAAAATCCTTGGCCTGTGCCATCATCACTTCTGGATGAGTCTCATAGAGCCATTACCGAGTTGTCTGTAGACTAAAGTGAACAATGCTTATGGGTGGTACATTATAGATCATCTACTATGGCGTCTATGAATGTCCTTGGGTTGTTCCTTCATTGAATTTCGGTGGTCCACACAGCCATCTACTCAGTAAGGTAATTATGGAAGATATTTGCAATAACACCATGCGCAACGCAAAGCCACTAGACTTTCGCGACATGATAGAAGCACAATATCCAAACCTCTTCTCACTGAGACCACATACAAAAACGCACTCAGGCAACTGGGTACAACCAAAGAGTAGCTCTTACTTTATTATTAAAATTTGATTTGGGCCTCTCAATTGGTAGGAAAGTCCTATATAAATGACAATGTAATCAATTTGAGTAGTTGATGCTTTATAGCGGCACTGATATGGATTCTTTTTAGAACTGGTGTAGCTTGTTTTAAATAATTTTGTGAAATTGGCCTAGTTTACGCCATAAGAAAATGTGCACGACATGCAGTTTCTGCTCCTTCTACTCAGTGGTTATTGCTGCCATGCAAGTCTCTCAATATGCTACCAAGAATGTGGATCTCATTCTGCCAAAGTCTGCTGTACATTGGATTTCTCAGAGTTCATAAATGAACAACTGCTCGTCAGGTCCACTGCTCCTCTATCATTTCATTGTTAATCTGTGTCCATGGCTCTATTCATGTTACATTGCAAGTATTTCAATGATCCTTGAAACAGGTGACTTTGTTGTACTATAAATTCTAAGTGATGGACTTCCAAAAAAAAAGACAGTAATCTTAGTTGTAGCGTATCCTATTTTCAAGCTAGATACAAGCGCATTCAATGAAGTTTGATGATCAGAATAATCTTGGCAGAAGCTCACAAAGTTCTCAACGTATAACATGTTGCTGACAGCTGCTCGAGAGGCCTTCCTCCAGCACAGAATCACCCACGCAATGCTCAAAAGCAACGACCTGTTGAAGAGGACCCCAGATTGGTTTTGTTCTTAAAGATGCTGTGGCAACACATTATGGATGGAATGCTGAATGAATCAAACATTCACCCCCAGTCAAGAGATCTGGGTTAAATCCATCGTTTTTTTGCTCACTACGCCACCCCAGTTTAGACCTGGCCATATGCAAATCAGTCTTGACCCTGTGTCTCATGGGAACAGTCCAGCCTGACCTGCCAAGCTGGGTTCTCCCTGGACCAGAAACAAGCATCCTGCGACCGGTTTCAGGGTACCACCCCTCATCAGCCAGGCTAGCTTGAATCCAGTGGCACAGCGAGCAAGGGATCCACGTCTGGGCATACCATCCCACTTAAGGCAAAAAGTGCTGCGGCAACAAGTGATGGACGGAATGCTTAATGAGTCAAACATTCAGCACCATTCAAGAGATCTGGGTTAAATCTATCGTTCTGGTCCCCGAAACCAGTCCCAGGATGCTTGTTTCTGGTCCAGGGAGGACCCGGCTTGGCAGTTCGGGCTGGACTGTTCCCATGAGGAGCAGGGTCAAGACTGATTTGCTTATGGCTGGGTCCAAACTCGGGTGGCGTAGTGAGCAAAAAAACGATGGGTTTAACCCAGATCTCGACGGGTGGAATATTTGATTTACTCAGCATTCCGTCCATCATTTGTTGCCACAGCACTTTTTGCCCTAAGTAGGATGGGTATGCCCAGTCGTGGGTCCCTTGCTCACTGTGCCACTGGATTTAAGCTAGCCTGGCTGAGAGGTGATGCCCAAAACTAGTCCCAGGATGCTTGTTTCCGGTCCAAGGAGGACCCGGCTTGGCAGTTCGGGTGGGACTGCTTCCATGAGGAGCAAGGTCAAAACCGATTTGCATATGGCTGGGTCCAAACTGGGGTGGTGTAGTGAGCAAAAGAACAATAGATTTAACCCAGATCTCTTGACTAGGGGGTGAAGGTTTGATTTACTCAGCATTCCGTCCATCATTTGTTGCCACAGCACCTGTTCTTAAAGATGGCCTTTACGTACCATACAACAAATCATTTCCCGGGAAGAATCGAGCCTTAAGAAAGGCAGGAGATGGATATAGTAAAGATTGAAGCTCATATTTGGGTTACTACACACAACAAACTTGACCAAGTGAAACATCAAACAAAAAAACACCCAGGAGATGGTGAAAATCGTGGAAGCTAGTTTTTATAGGGTATAATCTTTCAGTTTCTATTGGCCACCAAAGTAATTTTTTTATTTTTTATGTTTGATATCACATCACTCCAGATTCAATGGCAGAGGACGAGCCAAAGGACGTTAAAACTTTACCTAATTTACATCAGTTCACGTTTCATAGTTTGTGTACACTGTAAACAAAGAACTGATATGTCAAAAAGCAAATCAAAGCTCTTGTTGCTATATAGCTAGTCTTACTTTCACCCAATAAAACTTCGAGGATTCTCTCCCTCGAAAATCATAAGTGAGGGTGTGTTACAAGAAAGGAAATAAAATATGCACCAATCAGGGATGTGCGACATGGTCATGTGAGCTGATCTATATTCACAAACTGATCAGCTCTCAAAAGTTAATGATTGATCCTCTACTAACCAGCAACAAACTATGGGAGAAGATCAATGTATGTTGTGACACCCAAGTGATTCCTCGCAATCTTTATTTGCAGCACTGGGCAGCATTAATGGCCATGGGCAGGTTCTGGATATTATTTTCTGTAGCAGCTCACCAAAATGAGTGCCCCTTGAAGGTCAGTTGTCCTGTCAGTGTGCTGTGTTTATTTCAAGTTCAAGAAAAAGACCATCAGAAGTTGGCTCCTAAGTAAGGCCAGGAAGACAAAGTATACATACATAAATTTTAAAAAACTAGAACCAGTAACAAATCGCAGGTTGGGGAGACAAATTTGATTTTGTTTATATAAAAAAATTAAGGTTACCACAAATTCTGCAAACAGCGAATTGAAACGTACATTAATAATAAATAAAAATGTTATGGTACTGTGTCTTTCATCGCTGCCACGAAAAGAGCTTTACAGAAGAAAAAACCAAGAAAGATGATAATGTGACACAAATGAGGAAGGCAGGGAAATATGTAAAGAAGTGTGTGAAAACCTGACCGTGAAGAAAACAAAACAATCCCCCCCCCCGTAGCAATACAGCGAGCAAAACTTGGTTGACCCCATTATGAAAACAAAATAGAAAACTAAAGGAGAACAGGATGGAGCTGGAAAGAAATGAATACATTAGAGAAGTAACAAAAGTACCTGAGAGGGGGGGGGGGGAAACACAAAGAAATTGGGGTTCCCTCTGGAGCACATGCAACAGAAATTCAACCGTCAATGACAAAACCGCTGTGTCAAAATATATGTGCACACCAGGTTGACCTAATCACCCGTGACAATATAATCATAAGAGATTGAAAAAGAAAAAGAAAAAAGGAAATGGATTAGTCAGGTAGGGTGTATCAGGCTAGCATTTGTCAGGAACACAGATACCGTGCACGCATAAAGGAACGGGAAGGCATCGAACAGGTGTTGGTTGGTCCGAGGTGCATGCTACAATCCTGAACGCCAACATGCTAATAAAGGTACACAAAGATGATTCAAGCAGGGAAGAATGCATGGCCTGTACAATCTTCGGGAGGTAAAGATGGCTGACTCATGAGCTCTGTGATAAAACCACATGACAAGGCGGCCATTTCCTCAAGTTTCTTCAATATGATACTAGTGAGGTGCTTTCGAACATGGGTAGGAATATTAGGATTTAATAACCCATCACTTTTGTTTAAGAAAAAACGACATCTGAACACAATATGCATTAGAAAATGAAGAGTTCAGTAAGGGGGAGGAGTCATAATATGCAGGACACTAGACTTGCAAAATATATTGGGTCCCCTACATCGTAAATGCCGGAATCTTCAATTTTATTCATGTCAAAATATTCAGAGTTCATAGTACAATAATTTGCAGTTATTAGAGCTCCTTTAAGCTCACATACTATTTAGTAGAGTGATAAAGGATATTGAGCTCTACCAAATATCCACATTACAGCGCATGTAGTTTCGCTTTTTTTTTTTTGGTCTGGCTGGAATCCTGAGCCCTTCTAGGAGCGGCAGAGGACACACACTGCTCCTAAACTCCGCAGACATCACTCCAGCACTAGGGCGCCAGTATGGCTAAGGCTCTTGCAGTACAGTACAGTCATAACACTTATGGCATATCCAAGTTTCTTTGAATCCAGCCGTCTAATCTGCCGCTGCATTTTTCGACCCAGGTACAGGCTTCTGGAGAAAATGCATCACTGCTTGCAGAACTTTGTCGGGGGCAATGTTGTACACTGGGTGTGTAGGTTGCTGTTTAATGACAAAAAGTATAGAAAATAAGGTTTAGCACATGACTTATGCTGTTAACTCAATTTGCAGCAATAGAAAAGAGTTCCGTTGCAGAAATTCTGAGAAGTGAAACAAGGAGGTCTTTAAAGTAAACACCAGAGGAGCGTTGTGGTTATCCGATCTGAAAACCACAATGTGGGTAAACATCATGTCAACAAAGAAGGAGACGAGCAACAGGAATGTAAGACAAGATAGGGAGCGATACAACCAGTAGAACAAGCAAAGGCAAAGTCAATAGTTCTTGCCAATGCAAGATCTATTGGCTTTGTCTGGTTTCTTTTTAGCCATGTTGTACAACATTGCAGCTGCTGTGCACTCTGTCGTCATAGTATGGTATGGCCTGTCGTGTGGTATGGTATGGCCCTCTCATTGTATAGTATGGTATCGCCGGCCATTGTATAGTTTTGAATGGTATAGTATGGCCTGCCATTGCATAGTATGATATGGCCTGTCATTGTATAGCATGGTATGGCAGGGTAACAGAGGCAGGGGCCAAAAGCCACAGAGGGTGGACAAAGGCACATGGATAGAGCGAGGGAGGGGGTAAAGACAACAATGAAGGGCAGAGGGAGAGAGCGCAACACAAAGGAATGTCATGTCTGCAATACAACTAAAATAACAAAAGTCAGAAATATGTAGGTGACAAGCACTCTGAAAAAAAACTTTCCCAACGATGGCGTAGCCTGTTTGAAGTAGTAACAAAGAAATAGCTATGGAAGCCACAGAGTCAGAGGCCGGGGGGGGGGGGGGCAAAGGCAACACAATGATTATATGCTCAGCTTATTCTGCTCTGGCATTCAGGAGTCCCGCTTAAAGGTTGTCAACCAGACAGATGTTCTGCTGGCCTAACCACCTCTAGAGACATAGGGCCCCCTAACACAAGAGCCCACTGTACCCTGCTTGTTGCAGTACTGTAGGAAGCTGGCTCTGTACATACTGTAACAAAGTAAGGTATAGTGTGCACAGAGTCCAGTGCAACCCCAAAAATAGGCAGAGGTAAAAGTAGATAATACCTTACTCTGTAGTTGTGGTAGTGAGGGCGAGCAGTAAGGCTTTATCAGAGGGTAGTGTTAAGCATTTATTGTACACACTCAGGCAAGAAATGATGTCACACACTCTAAGACTGAACTCAGTCCAATTTGTTTGTATAAAAATATTATTTAGTAGTATTTTATTTTCTAGAACTAAACCAGGCCTGGTAAAGGTAAGTGTAATAGTACTTTGCAAGAATAATGCAGTTAAATATAGTTTGAACGCAGTTGAATGCAATTGGATTGGTTACCGGTAAGTCACTTGTTCATAAAACAATTGGAATTACTTTTCAGTTACTCTTCAGATTACGTTGTACGTTACTTTTCAGATTACCTTTTAAGTTACTTTTTCTACTTAGTGTGATATGCCTAGATATCACACTGGGACATTTCCTAGAGACAAGGTAAGTAAATCAGTTTCTGTACATATGCAGTTTCTTAGGGTTTCATACAAACCAACTCCACACTTTTTTTTTTTTAAACTTGATTTATACTTTTTCATATGCATAACAGCCAGTAGACAAATACACATTTATCATTATTATTTGCTGTAGGTAGTCATTATAGCATTTAGTAGCAAATCACATTGGAACCAAAAATTAACAGGGAGCGAACAACCCCATCAGTCTCACCAGGGCCCGTAGTGAGTCTTTCCATGAAGTGTTTTTCACCTAAACACGTTGACTTACTCAAATATTCGTGGGTTACCATTGGAAGTGTGCTTATGAATGCAGCCTATGTTATATTGCCTTTGGTTGTGGGCTCTCCAGGTAATATAAGGACATCATGTACTCTGTCCGCAGTCTATCCAATCCCTGTTTTATCAAGACTTTCTGGTTCCCCTTCATCTGCTGCCTTACGTATTAAGTATGCCTGATACGGTCCCCATATAGGCTTGGGCCTGCAACGAACCGGTAATAGGGCGTTATAATTATCAGATTGTGTTGAACAATAAGAGGTCTGTGTACCATTCCGCCAACGTGGGTAGTGGGCCTTGCATCCAGCACATAGCAATTCGTCTTTTTGCCAATAGGATACCTATTGCCACCAATTTACGGGATGTCGTATGTACTTCTTTAACGTAGCCAAGAAGTGCAACCAGTGGTGTTTCAGGCACTGGGACCCCAAGCATCTCTCAGTGTGCCGGCACAATCCCGTCCAGAACCCTTGAATTCCGGGACACCCCCATGCAAGATGTGTAAAGTTTGCTTAGCTGACCTTGCATCTCATACACTTGTCGTCTTCCCGCAGATCGTGATTGTGTAGTCGCACGGGGGTATAATAAACCCTGTGTAGGTATTTATAATGCATTATAGTCTGTGCCGCCCGTTTTGCGAGATTGTCTTAGTGCCTGCATAGCAGTAAGCCCACTGCTCTTCAGTGATGTCCATGACCAATTCTTCTTGCCACTCTTTCTGAACCTTAGTCAGTGTCCGAGTACTTCGCATTTTTGAAAGTGTATAGAGGGTAGTGATCCCACGTTGTGGTGTTTTTGCCTATAATAGATAAGTCAGTGGGGTTAATTCCTGTGGATCAGCCAGCTCTTCCCCCAGTAGAGTGCGCAATGATTGCCTCACGCGGTAATACGGATATCTATTGAGGATGGTCGGCTGGGATGGGTGCATTTCTATTTGTTCCCACGTCTTAACTACACCTTCCTGAAAGAGGTCCCCCATGCATTTTATATTTAACTTGTGAAGTGTCTGTATGATTGCCCTCTCCTTGCTCAATGGCAACCAGTCGCACCATTCAATTGGTAGTTTAGGGGAGTATAGGAGCGAGATCTTTTTGTCCGCTATTTGCCTCATTTGATTCCTGGTAGACCCGCAGGGTCTATTGTGCGGTATTGCTGTTGCGGTTCCCTCAGAAGGAGTTGCGGGAGGAGGAGAGGACTCACCTCATCCTTTTCAATATAAAGATGTGGGAGGTCACAGGGGCCATGTATCCAGTAGTGTGCGAAGAGTAATTGCACTGCCCTATAGTATGCTTCGAGGTCGGGGGTGTTGAGGCCACCCTCAGAGTATGGCTTTGTTAGGGTTTCCCATTGGACCAGAGGTTGTTTCCCAGCCCATACCAGTCGTATCAGTAGGGTTAGAAGATTTCGAAACATTGGCTTCTGTAATGAAATTGGTATGTTCGCAAAGAGAAAAAGAAAACGTGGGAGGAAGATCATTTTCATTAAAGCTATGCGGCCTAGGAGTGACAGGGGGAGTCTAATCCAGTTTTCAATGGATTCTGTAAGACGATGTACAGCGCGTCTATAATTTTCTAGCATGACCACCTCAGGGTCAGTGTGTACTTGAATTCCCAGGTATCGCATTGGGTCCGTGAACCATTCTATTTGGTAGTCAGCTTGGACAGGGTCAGTATTAGGTGTGAGAGGAAATATGATTGATTTGTGCCAATTAATTTGTAGGCCTGAGTGTTGTCCAAATCTCACTACTTCTCCCAGTATTGGTGACAAATTGCGTTCTGGGTTGCGCATGTACAGCAGTGTATCATCTGCATACGCAGAGATTATCAGATTATGTTGCGGGAACCTTATACCTCGATGTGCGTGATATTCCCACATGGCGCAGGCCAGCGGTTCTGCTACTAGTGCACATAATAGCAGGGAGAGCGGGCAACCTTGTCTGGTGCCTCTAGTAACTGCTATTGGTGTTGAGAGTAGTCCATTAAAAACACTCGCGCTGAGGGTTGTGCATACAGTTCCTCTACCAGCTTAAGAAATACCTCTCCCACTCCAATCCGCCTCAACACCGCAAAGAGGAAGTTCCATTCGATCGAGTCGAATGCCTTCTCTGCATCTAAGAAAAGGGCAGCAACTTGGAAATTCAGATCTATGCGTGTGATGACGCCGAAAAGTGTTCGCAGGTTGCATGTGATGGAGCGGCCTGGTACAAATCATGTCTGTTCCAGACCCACTATTCCCGGTAGCAGGGGGCACTATCCTATTTGCTAAGATTTTGGCAAATAATTTGGTATCTGTGTTGAGTAGTTACAGTGGTCTGTAAGAAGAGCACTGATCTGGTGGCTTACCCAGTTTCAGGAGCGTGACCAAAGTGGCATCGCGCATTGAGGGTGGCATCATGCCCTCGCTTGATATTTCTTCAAATAGATTCATCAGGTGTGGTATCAATCGCTCCTGGTAGGCTTTATAAAAGGCGAGTCAGGCCATCTGAGCCTAGAAACTTGTCGTTAGGCATTTCTCTGAGAGCTGCTGCGATTTCTGTTGGGTGGAGTGGGGCCATTAGTCTCTATCTGTGTTGGAAAGCCACTTCATTGCGATGTGAGCGAGATTGTCCTCATCAGATTCTCCCGCGCTGGAACCACACGCAGTATATAGGGCAGCATAATAGTTACGGAATTCCTCTATCTCTGGTGAGCTGCTAACTAGTTCCCCTCCTTTGCCACGCAATTGCAATACATCGTTCCCCCTCTGTTAGTGCTGCTAGTGTGGCGCTGGGCCTCTCTCCCTCTGCATATACCCTAGCTGTGGCATACTTCCCTAGGTGTGTAATCTCGGTGCTGGCCAGTTCGTTAAACTCATCTATCTTCGCCCTGATTCGAACTAAGATACTGGGTTCCGCGCTTCCCTGTGCTTGACTCTCCAATTCCTTCAGTTCTTTTTCCACTTTCTGTAATTCTGTTTTGATAGAGCGGAGTACCCTGGCATGTTTTGAGATTGTTATTCCTCGAATATATACCTTAAAAGTCTCCCAGATGGTGCCCATTTTGACACTCCGTAGGTTGGTGAGAAAGATTGCTGTAGTTAATGTAGGAGAGTAGGATCTGCTTCTTATAGTTACCCCTACTTTTTGCTGATGTTTCACTGTTTTCGACTTAGTTTGGCTGGGATCCTGCTGTTCAGGACCCCATCCTATCTGCTTTCTCCTCTAAATTGATGGCATGTACTTTAGGGACACTCCAGATTGGATTCTGGGGTACCCTTATAAGCCCCTAGTATATGGTATACTATGTACCCAGGGCATAGGTACCCCAGAGGCCTCCCAGGGGCTGCAGCATGTATTATGCCACCCCTGAGAGGCCATTCAAAATGACACAACAGGTCTGCTACTGCAGCCTGTGTAAGGTGGTGCATGCACCCCTTACTTAAATATAGGTTTACTATATCTATCCTGATCACTGCACATATAAACCTATCAGTCACCCCTATGGCAGGGCAGGCCTTATCAATCCTGAAGGCAGGGTGCTGGGTTTTATGTGAGAGGGTGCCCATGCATGAGCAGAGCCCCTCTGCAGCCTTCGGAACCACTATTCCGGGGTTGTCTGTGATGCAGCCAGCCATATACTCTTAAGTGCATTATAACCTCGCGGTAAATGCCAACTTTAAAATGGCTGCAAGGAATTATGTCGTGTTTGTGGAGTGGAGAAGTGTGGCTCAATGGTTAGAGCGGCAGACCCTGATGCAGAGATGTGGCCCAGGACCAGGGTTCAATTCCCGCCTCGGCGGGTCTTGGGCTCAATTTCCTCGGACCTGATAATTCTCGCCTCGGTGCCTATTCTAATCATGGGTCCCACTCTGCAACTCTGGGCAATAGCTTGCTTAATCTCCACAACGGCCCCACCAGCGCTGGGATGCCTGGCTTCACCTTGGGGGTGCCCAGGAGTGGACATCTCACAGGGAATAGCCAGGAAGGGTTCCACAGCGGTATGCGTATAGCGCCAGGACGCCTCTGTTGGGGGCAGCAGTGCGCTTTACAAGTACGAATTTCATTCATTTCATTTGGTGTCAAACACCTTGGAATCATACCTCCACACCAGTAACTGGTGTGGGAGGTATGAATTCCTCCCTCCTAGAGGGAGAAATATGACAGCCCCGGTACCAGCTTCACAGAGCCCTGGCATCACAAAATGGATGCTGCCAGCCACAGACACGAGTCTGCCCTCCTGCTGCTGGATGAAACTCCGGCAGTGGAAGGCTTGACAATAGGTTTCCTGTCACAGGGAGGTGTGACCACCTCCCAGACAGGCTTTAGTGTATTGGGGCTGGGTGGGTGCACTCCAAGAGTGCTTTGATGTCTGCACTGGGGGCACATTTGGTGTCCCTGTGCATAGTCCAGCTCAAACCGGTTGCAGGGGCACTCAGCCCCTGCTCTGGCGTGAAACTGGACAAAAGACATGGGTGTAGCCACCCCTCTGTCCTGACCCTCCCATAGGTGGGTCCCCAGAGTTTGTCCCACCCCACCCTTGGGTATAAAGTAGGAACCCCTGGCTACAGGACTTTAGATTTTACCTGGACTAAACTCTGCAACAGAAACCAAGTACTTCGACGATCTACACTACGCTGGATGACTGAAGAATCTCCCTTGGAGTAAAGGAGTTACTCCCCTGCAAGGCAGGCACCTTTAACGCAACTGACCGGTTGGCATCTCCGAAGCTCCTGAGGACTCCGAAGAATATTGCTACACAGGAGGTGGGTTCCCGAGGTCTCAGAGGTCGATCTGTGCCCACAGCAAGTCTGAGGCCCGTATCCCTCGTGGTGACCATGCAACCCGAACCCCTGGACACCGTGTCTATTTGCAGAAGCATCAGCTTTCCGGCGACCCCCGAGGCTGAGCTTTGGGTTACTTGTAGGCCTGACCCAGAGCAGTAATTACACCGAAGATTGCTGGCCTACACTCAACGAGTGTTCCGTGGGCCGCCATTTTGTGATTCCTCTCAAGGTCCCTTCGTGATCCCTGGTCCGTTGACCTGTGGGTCCCTAAGAAGGCAACTCTAACTTTCAACAGGCTTCCCTGGTTGCTCCAGACGTGCCCAGACTCTCCATCGCTTGGGGAGTCCCCAGGACCTTGCTGGTCCTCACAGAAGCATCATTACTCTGACCGCGTGGGTTGCAGTTGCCAAGGCTTGTTGGTCTCCAATCCGGAAACTGACCCCTCAGCAATCGACATCGTTTGTGGGACAGCTCGCCTGCGGAATCTGGTAGTCGTCGACATCTCCCGGTCCCCGTGGCTGCAGAGTCAAGCTTCACCTCTTCGCACCTGAAGCACAAGTTACTAACTTGTGTAACAATATATCTGTAAGAGACAGTAGTTAGTGACAGATTCCTTACCTTAGAATATCCCCAGGCGTCAGGCTGGATCCGGAAAGTTTTGCGTAGCAGTACCCTTGCGCGTTGGTAGGCGGCGTCGTGCGGCTCCTCGTCCGTCGTCGACATCGCCGGAATGACGTCGCGGGCAGTACTTAGACGCCGCCCCTGCACGCTGACGTCAGTTCTGTACACGACTTTCCGCGCCAGGAACGCAGAGCCATGCAAGAAGCTGACATTGGTGTCTGAAAAAATACTAGGGCCCTGAAAGGGATGTCCTTAACCCTAGAAATCAGTTCGCAGAACGGGGAGGATGGGTGGGCGGTAGGAATCTGTCACTAACTACTGTCTCTTACAGATATATCGTTACACAAGTTAGTAACTTGTGCATCTGAAAGAGACACGTTAGTGACAGATTCCTTACCTTAGAATAGATACCCCAGCAATACCAACCCCGGTGGTGGGTCTGCGAACAAAGATCAGACAAGGAAGTCTCGGAGGACAGAACGGCCAAAGAAGCCGTCTCTCCGGACTTGGCTGTCAAGGCAGTAATGCTTGGTAAACGTGTGCAACGAGGCCCACGTAGCTGCCTGACAAATGTCCTGCAAAGGGACACCACGTCCTAAAGCCGTGGTGGCGGCTGTCGCCCTGGTGGAATGGGCACGCAACCCAACAGGGGGCTCCTTTTAGCCAAAGAATAACAGGCCTTGATACACAAGACGACCCAGCGGGAGATGGTCCGCTTGTGTACCGCCCGACCTTTTTTGGCGCCCACGTAGCCAACAAAGAGCTGGTCATCCACCCGGAACTGTTGTGTGCGATTTAGATAAAAGGAAAGCGCACGTTTTGGGTCCAGACGGTGGAGCCTCTCTTTCTCTCTAGAAGGATGCGGAGGCTGAAAGGTGGGCAAAGTGATGGTCTGCCCAATGTGGAAAGCAGTAACCACCTTTGGCAAGAAGGACGGACGCGTCCTGAGAACAACCTTGTCTGGATGGACAGACAGAAAGGGAGGCTTGCAAGAAAGAGCCTGGAGCTCACTCACCCGCCGAGCGGAGGTGATAGCCACCAGAAAAGCGGTCTTCAGAGTTAGAAGACGAAGAGGACAGTTATGCAGAGGCTCAAAGGGAGCGCACATGAGAAAGGTAAGAACCAAGTTCAAGTCCCACTGAGGCATCACAAACGGACCAGGAGGGAAGAGGTGTGTAATGCCTTTTAGGAATCTGTTAACAACAGGGGACTTGAAAAGGGAGGGCTGATCAGGAAGCCTGAGGAAGGCCGAGATTGCACAGAGATAGCCCTTGATGGTACCCAGGGCAGAACCCTGCTGGGCCAGAGAAAGAAGGAACAGAAGAACCTCAGAAAGAGGGGCAGAAAGGGGATTCACAGCCTTTGCTGTGCACCATGCCACAAATTAGTTCCACCTGCAGGCGTATACCACCTTAGTGGAGGGACGCCTGGCTGCCAGAATCACATCACAAACTTCGGGAGGCAAGTCGAAAGGAATCAACTGCCGCCGCTCAATCTCCACGCAAGGAGGTGGAGACTGGACAGGTTCGGGTGGAGGACCGTCCCCTGCTGCTGCGACAGAAGATCTTCCCGAAGAGGCAGACGGATCGGGGGATCGACGCTCATACTGAGTAGCTCGGGATACCAAACTCTTCGAGCCCAGTCCGGAGCCACAAGAATGACTTGGGCCGGGTCGCGCAGAATCTTCTTCAACACTCTGGGTAGAAGTGGTTTAGGCGGAAAGGCGTACAACAGACCGCAACTCCACTCGCGACGAAAAGCGTCGCCGAGCGAGTGCCGCCTTGGAAATTCCAACGCGCAGAACTGATGACATTGCGCGTTCTCTTTGGTGGCGAATAGACCTAACCAAGACTCTCCCCACTGTAGAAAGAGTCCTTGCGCCACTTCCGAGTGAAGACGCCATTCGTGATCCATCATGCACCTGCGGCTGAGCTCGTCCGCCCTGGCGTTCAGGGAACCTGCCAGGTGTTGAACCATCAGGAATATGCCCTGATGTTCCAGCCATGTCCAGAGGCGCAGAGCCTCCTGACATAGGGTCCACGACCCCACCCCGCCCTGTTTGTTGCAGTACCACATGGCGGTGGTGTTGTCTGTGAACACCTGCACTACTTTCCCTTTGACAGAGGGAAGGAATGCTTTGAGTGCAAGTTGGATCGCCCGGAGCTCCAGAAGGTTGATATGGAGCCGGGACTCCGCCGGAGACTAGAGGCCTCTGATCTCCGCCTCTCCCATGTGACCGCCCCATCCCAGAAGGGATGCGTCCGTCACAACTGTGTGCTCTGGCTGGGGAAGGGAGAGGGATCTGCCCAAGACCCATTGCCGGTTCGAGAGCAACCACTGCTACTGTCTTGCAGTTCCCTCCGAAATCTGGACGTGATCGGACAGGTTGCCCTGATGCTGCGCCCAATGGAACTTCAGGTCCCACTGCAGAGCCCGCATACGCCATCTGGCATGATCGACCAGCAGGATGCAGGAGGCCATGAGGCCCAGCAGCCTCAGGGTCATCCGTACCGAAACCCAGGATAGAGGCCGAAAGATCGGAATCATAGCCTGAATATCCCGGACTCGCCGTTCGGGAGGATAGACCCGAAACTGCGTCGTGCCCAGAACTGCTCCGATGAAAAGGAGCTGTGGAGAAGGAACCAGGTGCGACTTCGGCACGTTGGAGAACCCCAGCGAGTGCAGGAGTTCGGCCGTAGTCTGGAGGTGGGAGACGACTGCCTGGGACGAGCCCGCCTTCAGCAGCCAGTCGTCGAGGTAGGGGAAGACTGGAACCCCTGCCCGGCGCAGATGAGCTGCGACCACCGCCATCACTTTCGTGAACACCCGAGGGGCGCTGGTAAGGCCAAAGGGGAGCACGGTGAACTGAAAATGCTCGAGGCCTACCGTGAACCGCAGGTAACGCCGGTGGGCCGGCAGGACGGGGATGTGAAAATATGCGTCCTGCAAGTCCAACGCTACCATCCAGTCTCCAGGGTCGAGGGCAGTCAAGACCTGAGCTAGGGTGAGCATCTTGAACTTCTCCTTCCGGAGGAAGCCATTGACGTTCCGGAGGTCCAAGATAGGACGCATGTCCTCCTTGTCCTTTTTGGGCACCAGAAAGTAGTGGGAGTAACAACCACGCCCTACTCCTGGGGTCAAAACGCGTTTGATGGCCCTCTTGGCCAAGAGGGCCGCAACTTCCTTCTGAAGAAGCACCAAGTGATCCCCTGACATGCGGTGGCATGGAGGTGGCATGGCTGGGGGAGTGGTCACGAAGGGGAGGGAGTAGCCCCTTCGGACAATGTCCAAGACCCACTTGTCCGAGGTGATGGCACGCCAGTGGGGAAGGTGACGCCTGCTGCGCGGGCCGGTGGCTGGGCAGCGGACGTGACTGGGCGCCCCTTCCGTGGCCACGAAAGGGGGAAAAGCAGACTGTTGCGGAGGGCGCACAGCAGAAAGGCCCAGGGACTTGGCTGTAGCCCGTGAGTCCTTAAAGCGCTCCAGCGCATGGTCTGCCTTGTTGCCGAAAAGGCCGACACCATTAAAGGGCATGTCCATAAGAGTGTTTTGGACATCACCCGAGAAACCAGTGGTTCTCAGCCAGGCGTAGCGACGCAGCGCCACTGTCGTCGCAAGCGATCTGCCCAGCGAGTCGGCGGTATCTAGGCCACAGCTGATGGTATACTTTGCCGCATCCCTTCCTTCCGCAATGGCGTGGGAAAGCAGTGTCTGGACCTCCTCAGAACACTGGGGCAGAACCTGCGCCACCGAATCCCACAAACAGTGGGAATATCGGCCCAAGAGGCAAGTGGTGTTGACAGACCGCAAGCCAGCACTGGAGGAAGTAAAAACCTACTTCCCAAATTGATCCAGTTTTTTGGATTTCCTATCCGGGTGGGTGTTGGGAGAGAAACATGGGGTCGCCCGGAGCAGGGCGATGGCGTCGGGCTACGTTCCTATCCACAGGAGCCCCTGTGGTGGGCTTGGACCAGATGCCCAAAAGAACGTCAGAAAGTGCCTCGTTGAAAGGCAGCAGTGGCTCCGAGGAGGTAGCCGCCGGCTGAAGCACTTCCGTCAGGATGTTAGTCCTGACAGCCACTGTAGGTAACTGGAGGTATAAAGCCTCAGCCGCCCTACGCAACACCGTTGCAAAGTTTGCTCCCTCCTCCGTTGCCACAGAAGGAGGAGACAGCATGCCCGAGTCAGGGGAGGTGTCCAGGCCACTGGCATCCCCAAGTTCCTCAGCCCAGTCCTGATCGAACTCACATTGGGCAGTGAGAGGGTCCTCAGACCCCTCCCAGTCCTCTTCGCCCTCCAAAGCAGGTTCAAAGTAAGGAGGAGGGACATGCGGAACCCAAGGCCGCATCGGCGCCAGGGCCGGCGTCGACCGATGCCGGTCCGGCGCCGTGTCCGGGTCCGGAGAGAACCGGGGTACGACGCCGCCCGGAGCCCTGGGCTGCGTCGGGAACGGCACCGGTGAAATCGGCGCCGGTGGAGGTGTCGTCAGGTCAACCGGCGTCGATAGGGGTTGCGGCAACGCCGGGACCGGGGCTGGCGTCGCTGCCGGCGCCGGGACCGGAGTCGCCGTAGGCACCCCAGAAGGGCCCGCGGGGCTCGAAGGCGCAACGGGGGGACCTTGAGGCCCGAAGAGGCGGGCCATGGCCGACAGGAACTCCTGTATTTCGGCCGGAGTCACCGCCGAACCCGGATAGGGCGGGTAATGCAACGGCGGCTCCACAGGCACTCTCGGAGCCGCGGGGACAATGCCGACAGGACCCTCAACCGAGTCGCGAGACCGGCGAGGGGAAGTCGTCGAGCGATGACGCTTCTTCGACTTCTTGTGCTTCGACTTACCAGAGGAGTGCGAAGACTTGGACCCCGACGACCGATGAGGACTCCGCGACCGGCCCCTCGACCTCTCACGTGACCGGGGAAAGGGTTGGCGCAGAGCCGACTGCCGGACCTCGAGGAGCTTTCGAGACCGCTCTCGCAAAGCCTTCGGATGCAAGGCCCGGCAGTCGGGGCACGACTTGGAGTCGTGGTCGCGTCCGAGGCAGTCTCGATGCGGGTCCGTGATCGACATCATCCGACCACAGGCGTCGCATGGCTTGAAGCCAGGCATTCCTACTGACACCGTCGGAGTCGAACGACTCAAGAAAAAACAGTGATAAAAATCACCAAAAACTTAGTCAAAAAATGACTAGGGCACTGCTCTTCCCGGGTCTGCGCTTACTGGCGCGGAAAAAGAAGAACTGACATCAGCGCGCAGGGGCGGCGTCTAAGTACTGCCCGTGACGTCATTCCGGCGATCCCGACGCCGACGATGGACGCGGAGCCGCACGACGCCGCCTACCGACGCGCAAGGGTACTGCTACGCAAAACTTTCCGGATCCAGCCTGACGCCTGGGGATATTCTAAGGTAAGGAATCTGTCACTAACGTATCTTTCAGGTGCACCCGACATCGGTGGGCATTTGATTGCTCCGCTCCTGGTCACGTGAAGTGACCCAGACTTTGTCCCCTCTGCTTTCAGGTTCTTCACATCTTCGATCCAGGCTTGGATCACACCGGACACTTTTCTTCTCCACGGCAGCAGCTCTTCTTCGCAACACGCCATAGAAAACGACAAGGGTTTCCGACACCACTTGACCCCTATGCACCCGGCTTCCCTGGGCTAGGTAACACAGGTACCTCGGTACTCACAAGGGTGCTGGCCTTTGAACCTTCTAAGTTTAGCTGGGTTTGCTTGAAGTCCTCTCCGAAGTGTCCTTAAACTCTAAAATTCCAACTGCGACTTTCCCATAGGGTTGTACGGAGCTCGCGTCTGTGTTCCCACACTGCACCCGTCCTCCGTGGGTCCCCTGTGTCACTACCTTGGGTGGTTCCTTGGGGTCCCAGCGATTCTACGTGCTCTAGGCACTGTGTCTAGTCAAGTCGTGGTTCTTATACCACTTTCTTAGTATATCGTTTGGTCTCCCCCTGGAGCCCACTGTGTATTGTGCTATTTACTGTCGTTCTAGTACTGTGTAATTGTGTGCCTTGTTCTCTAATCTCATAAAGAGGTTAGTAGAGAGTATTTAGTAATAAATATATATATTTTATATATACCTGGTGTGGTTCTCCTTTCATTTGGTCATTCAAGAGGTTATATACTAGTAAAACAAGCTGCTTTACATTCCTTCAAGACTTAGCCTGAAGGCTGCTCTCCACAGCTACCACTAGGATAGCTTTCTATAAAGGTTGTCTTTAACCTAATCATCAATAAGGGTCGTTTGGGCTGGTGCAAGGTGCCCACTTTAATTAGTGGACAGCATATACCAGACCAACTTCTCACATTGGTGTGCAGCGGTTGGGATTCAAGCTTGCTATTGTTTTACCAGATAATCTCAGTGAGTGACTAACTGACAACCACTAAAGGTACTTAGGTACACATAAATCAAGTCTAGAACAAAGTAAGTTCTACTGAACTTAGAGTTGGGTGTCAAGGGCCTAGCACACCCTTTCTCCAACTCAAGAGAGTTTAGTAGTTCCCACTAGAGTAGGTAGGTGCATACACCACACCACACTAGAATGTCTTCAAGGCCTGAAGTCAGTGACTCCTTGCCAACTAAGTAGGACACCCTCACATTCCAAGAATTGAGAAACGTGTGCATCAAGGAAACTGAAGACAGGGAAAAACCCAAAAGCTCATAGTGACTTTGCTTTTAGTTGACCTCAGAAAGACCCCAGGGTCTGATGAGGCAGGCAAAGGGGTGGGACAGCAGAAGAGGAAAGGCCAGGGAGTGAAAACCTCAATGACCAGGACTCTGATGCTGGCCAGGAGGATCAAAATGATTCTAACCTGGAAAATCCAATTCTTCCTGAAGGTGAGGAAGGAGATCCCAGTGGGACTCTCTTTACCCCACCTGGAAGGGTTAACAGTTTACCAAGAAGATCTAGATCTCCTTCTGTGGAATCTAATCGTTCTGGTACATCTGTAGGGAGCTCTGTTTCTCATAGGACTTCTTCTCATAAAAGGGAGTCCTCTTATGAGAAGAAGTGCCAACTGCTTGAGTTTGAGAGAGCTAAGCTCAGGATCAAGAGAGAGCAATTGGCCTTAGACAGGGAATCCCTGGAGCTTCAGAGAGCTTCTCAGAAGCTGGGACTAGAGTCCCATGGTGGCAGCCACAGTGTCCCTAGAGGTAGAGATCATACTCATGACCATAGGATCCTGAACAAGATTGTCCCTCCCTACCAGAGTGGGGATGACATCCACAAATGGATAACTGCACTTGAGAGGGCCTGTAAGGTACAGAGGGTCCCTCAGGAGCAGTGGGCAGCAATCTTGTGGCTCTCCTTTGCAGACAAAGGTAGAGACAAGCTCCTCACTGTAAGAGAAGAGGATGCTGATAATTACAAAGTCCTGAAGAGTGCTCTGATTGATGGGTTTGGCCTAACCACTGAACAATGCAGGTTAAAGTTCAGAGATACCCAAAAGGCACAGACTCAGGACTGGGTTGACTTTGTTGATTGTGCTACTAAGGCTCTGGAAGGCTGGTTACTTGGCAGTAAGGTGTGTGATTTCAAAGGATTGTATAATTTAATCATGAGAGAGCAGATCCTTAATAACTGTCAAAATCAACTGTTGCATCAGTACCTGGTGGACTCTGATCTGACCTCTCCCCAAGAATTGGGCCAGAAGGCAGACAAATGGGTCAGAACCAGGGTGAAGCAGAAGGTTCAGAACCAAGGTGTGAACTCCAAGAAGCAAGATTCTAAAAACTCTGATAAGGGTGGGGAAAAGGGTAAAGACCAGAAGTCTTCTCAAGGGCCCCAAAAATCTGCATCTGGTGGGGAGTCACACTCCAACAAGGAAAAAGGCAAGAAGAAACCATGGTGTCAAATCTGTAAACAGAAGACCCATTGGACAAGTGATTGTACCAAGTCCAAGGACTCAACTCCAACCACCACTGCCCCTAAGGCAACTGATCCCCCTAGTTCAGCTCCAAGTGGTGGTGTTCCAAATAAGGGTGTAGTAGGGTTAACGCTGGGATCTGAGATGGGCTCTGGCCTAGTCAGAGTTCCAACTCAGGCTATGTTGATCTGTGATGGAGGCATGGATATGGCCTCCTTATTTGTAATCCCCAGTAATCTGGGCAAATACAGACAACAGACTATAATTAAAGAGGCCTTGGCATTCAGGGACACAGGAGCAAGTGTCACAATGGTCACAAAAGATCTTGTGGCACCTGAGCAAATCATACTTGGTGAGATGTACCAAGTGACCAATGCTAGCAATGTCAGGACAGACCATTCCTTGGCAGTTGTTAATTTCTCCTGGGGAGGGGTAACTGGCCCTAAGAAGGTTGTGGTAAGTGCAGACCTCCCTGTTGAATGGTTGTTGGGCAATGATTTAGAAACTTCAGCTTGGGCTGAAGTGGAACTCAGGACTCATGCAGAAATGTTGGGTATCCCTGCAGATGTGTTTGCTATGACCAGGTCACAGGCAAAAATGTCTAACACTGAACAGGTCCTGGATCCTGGAAAAATGGACCAGGCACCTTCCAAGAGAAGGAGCAGTAGGGTTAAGGCAGTGTCTTCCCCCCTGCCTCAGAATGCAGATCAGCCTCTTGAGGGAGCTGATCTTAGTCCTGAAAAAGGAACTGTCCCAGATGAGCTTGAACCTGATCAGGTTGAGTTCTTGGGGACAGGGGGCCCTTCCAGGGCAGATCTGAGCCAGGAGCAACTGAGCTGCCCCTCTCTTGAACCCCTCCGACAGCAAGCTGCTGCTGAGGCTGCTGGTAGTGCTAGTGGGTCCCATAGGATCTACTGGGATGATGGACTCCTTTACTCCGAGAGTAGAGACCCCAAGCCTGGAGCCACCAGGAGGTTGGTTATACCTCTGAAGTTTAGGAGTTTCCTCTTGACCCTAGCACATGATATCCCATTGGCAGGTCACCTAGGCCAAAACAAGACTTGGGACAGAATTGTCCCTCACTTTCATTGGCCTCATATGTCTGAAGACACCAAGGAGTTTTGTCGCTCCTGTGTTACCTGTCAAGCCAGTGGTAAGGCAGGTAGCACTACAAAGGCCCCCTGATACCACTACCTGTGGTGGGGGTTCCCTTTGAGAGGGTAGGGATTGACATTGTTGGTCCCCTGGATCCTCAAACTGCATCTGGGCACAGATTTATACTTGTGGTGGTGGACCATGCCACTAGGTACCCAGAGGCAATTCCCCTCAGGACCACCACAGCTCCTGTGGTGGCAAGGGCCCTCCTGGGAATCTTTTCCAGGGTGGGTTTTCCTAAGGAGGTAGTATCAGACAGAGATGCAAACTTCATGTCTAGTTACTTAACTGTTATGCGGAAGGAGTGTGGTGTAAATTATAAATTTACCGCCCCTTATCACCCACAATGCAATGGTTTAGTTGAAAGGTTCAACAAAACCTTGAAGGGCATGATTAAAGGTCTCCCAGAAAAGCTTAGGCGCAGATGGGACATACTTTTGCCCTGCCTTCTCTTTGCCTACAGAGAGGTTCCACAGAAGGGGGTTGGTTACAGCCCATTTGAGCTTCTGTTTGGACATCCAGTTAGGGGTCCATTGTGTCTAGTGAAGGAGGGATGGGAGTTACCTCTCAAACCCCTAAACAGGATATTGTGGACTATGTACTTGGTCTGCGCTCCAGGATGGCTGAGTACATGAAGAAGGCAACTAAAAACCTTGAGGCTAGCCAGGAATTACAAAAGGCCTGGCTTGACCAAAAGGCTGTGTTGACTGTTTATCAGCCAGGACAGAAAGTATAGGTGTTGGAGCCTGTGGCCCCAGCAGCCCTCCAAGACAAGTGGAGTGGCCCCCATACCATTGTTGAACAGAAGGGAGAGGTTACCTACCTGGTGGACCTTGGAACTCCCAGGAGCCCCCACAGGGTGCTCCATGTCAACAGACTGAAACCATATGTTGACAGGGCAGACATGGGCTTGCTCATGGCTACTGATGAGGGACAGGAGGAAGAGAGTGATCCACTCCCTGACCTGCTCTCACAGAACCCTGATGATGGTTCAGTAGATGGTGTAGCCTTGGCAGGCAGCCTCACTGACCAGCAGCAAACTGATTGCAGAAAAGTTCTCAACCAGTTTAGACATATGTTCTCCCTGACACCAAGTCAGACTACCTAGTGCACTCATGAAGTGGACACTGGGGACAGTCTGCCTGTTAAAAATAAGATTTACAGGCAACCTGACCATGTCAGGGACTGCATCAGGACTGAAGTCCAGAAGATGATGGGTTTGGGTGTGATTGAACCCTCAGATAGCCCTTGGGCTAGTCCAGTAGTCTTGGTACCTAAACCTCACACCCAGGGTGGTAAGAGAGAGATGAGGTTTTGTGTAGACTACAGAGGTCTCAATGCAGTCACTAGGACTGATGCCCATCCAATCCCTAGGGCAGATGAGTTTATAGACACTTTGGCCTTAGCCAAGTTTCTCAGCACATTTGACCTGACAGCTGGCTACTGGCAAATCAGACTAGCTGAGGATGCAAAAGCCAAAACAGCATTCTCAACCCCTAGTGGGCACTACCAATTTGTGGTGATGCCCTTTGGTTTGAAGAATGCACCTGCCACTTTTCAAAGGTTGGTGAACAAAGTCCTTACAGGCCTGGAAGCCTATAGTGCAGCATATCTAGATGATATTGCTGTCTTTAGCTCCACCTGGGAGGATCACCTGGTCCACCTGAGAAATGTTTTGGAGGCCCTGCCAGCAGGCCTCACTATCAAGGCCACTAAGTGCCAGATAGGGCAGAGCCAAGTTGTATACCTGGGCCACCTTGTGGGTGGAGGCCAGGTTCAACCATTGCAGAGCAAAATCCAGACCATCATGGACTCGGTTGCTCCAACCACCCAGACTCAGGTCAGAGCTTTCTTGGGCCTGACTGGGCCTGACTGGGTACTATAGGAGGTTTGTCAAAGGATATGGATCCATAGTGACCCCTTTGAATGACTTAACTTCCAAGAGAATGTCAGAGAAAGTTCAGTGGACAGTCAGCTGTCAAAAGGCATTTGATGACCTGAAGCAGGCCATGTGCACTGCTCCCATTCTGCAAAGTCCTGACTACTCCAAACAATTCATTGTCCAAACAGATGCATCTGAGTTGGGGGTAGGGGCTGTGTTATCACAATTGAATGATGAAGGTCAGGATCAGCCAGTAGCTTTTATTAGCAGAAGGCTGACCCCCAGAGAGAAACGTTGGTCAGCCATTGAGAGGGAAGCCTTTGCTGTGGTTTGGGCTCTGAAGAAGCTGAGGCCACACTTGTTTGGCACTCACTTCATTGTTCAGACAGACCATAAGCCCCTCTTATGGCTAAAACAGATGAAGGGTGAAAACCCCAAACTTTTGAGGTGGTCCATTTCCCTACAGGGGATGGACTATACAGTGGAACATAGACCTGGGAGTAACCATGCTAATGCAGATGGACTCAAGATATTTCCACTTAGAACATGAAGACTCAACTGGTCAAGGGTAGTTTAATGTCCTGACGTTTGGGGTGGGGGGGGTGTAGGAGAGTAGGATCTGCTTTTTATAGTTACCCCCACTTTTTGCTGATGTTTCACTGTTTTCGACTTAGTTTGGCTGGGATCCTGCTGTTCATGACCCCAGCCTATCTGCTTTCTCCTCTAAATTGATGGCATGTACTTTAGGTACACTCCAGATTGGATTCTGGGGTACCCTTATAAGCCCCTAGTATATGGTATACTATGTACCCAGGGCATAGGTACCCCAGAGGCCTCCCAGGGGCTGCAGCATGTATTATGCCACCCCTGAGAGGCCATTCAAAATGACACAACAGGTCTGCTACTGCAGCCTGTGTAAGGTGGTGCATGCACCCCTTACTTAGATATAGGTTCAGTATATCTATCCTGATCACTGCACATATAAACCTATCAGTCACCCCTATGGCAGGCCTTATCAATCCTGAAGGCAGGGTACTGGGTTTTATATGAGAGGGTGCCCATGCATGAGCAGAGCCCCTCTGCAGCCTTCGGAACCACTATTCCGGGGTGGTCTGTGATGCAGCCAACCATATACTCTTAAGTGCATTATAACCTCGCGGTAAATGCTAACTTTAAAATGGCTGCAAGGAATTATGTCGTGTTTGGTGTCAAACACCTTGGAATCATACCTCCACACCAGTAACTGGTGTGGGAGGTATGATTCCTCCCTCCTAGAGGGAGAAATATGACAGCACCGGTACACCCGGTACCAGCTTCACAGAGCTCTGGCATCACAAAATGGATGCTGCCAGCCACAGACACGAGTCTGCCCTCCTGCTGCTGGACGAAACTCCGGCAGGGGAAGGCTTGACAATAGGTTTCCTGTCACAGGGAGGTGTGACCACCTCCCAGACAGGCTTTAGTGTATTGGGGCTGGGTGGGTGCACTCCAAGAGTGCTTTGATGTCTGCACTGGGGGCACATTTAGTGTCCCTGTGCATAGTCCAGCTCAAACCGGTTGCAGGGGCACTCAGCCCCTGCTCTGGCGCGAAACTGGACAAAGGACATGGGTGTAGCCACCCCTCTGTCCTGACCCTCCCATATGTGGGTCCCCAGAGTTTGTCCCACCCCTTCCTTGGGTATAAAGTAGGAACCCCTGGCTACACTACTTTAGATTTTACCTGGACTAAACTCTGCAACAGAAACCAAGTACTTCGACGATCTACACTACGCTGGATGACTGAAGAATCTCCCTTGGAGTAAAGGAGTTACTCCCCTGCAAGGCAGGCACCTTTAACGCAACTGACCGGTTGGCATCTCCGAAGCTCCTGAGGACTCAGAAGAATATTGCTACACAGGAGGTGGGTTCCTGAGGTCGATCTGTGCCCACAGCAAGTCTGAGGCCCGTATCCCTCGTGGTGACCGTGCAACCCGAACCCCTGGACACCGCGTCTATTTGCAGAAGCATCAGCTTTCCGGCGACCCCTGAGGCTGAGCTTTGGGTTACTTGTAGCCCTGACCCCGAGTAGTAATTACACCGAAGATTGCTGGCCTACACTCAACGAGTGTTCCGTGGGCCGCCATTTTGTGATTCCTCTCGAGGTCCCTTCGCGATCCCTGGTCGGTTGACCTGTGGGTCCCTAAGAAGGCAACTCTAACTTTCAACGGGCTTCCCTGGCTGCTCCAGACGTACCCTGACTCTCCATCGCTTGGGGAGTCCCCAGGACCTTGCTGGTCCTCACAGAAGCATCATTACTCTGACCGCGTGGGTTGCAGTTGCCAAGGCTTGTTGGTCTCCAATCCGGAAACTGACCCCTCAGCAATCGACATCCTTCGTGGGACAGCTCGCCAACGGAATCTGGTCGTCGTCGACGTCTCCTGGTCCCCGTGGCTGCAGAGTCAAGCTTCACCTCTTCGCACCTGAAGCACCCGACATCGGTGGGCATTTGATTGCTCCGCTCCTGGTCACGTGAAGTGACCCAGACTTTGTTCCCTCTGCTTTCAGGTTCTTCACATCTTCGATCCAGGCTTGGATCACACCGGACACTTTTCTTCTCCACGGCAGCAGCTCTTCTTCGCAACACGCCATAGAAAACGACGAGGGTTTCCGACACCACTTGACCCCTATGCACCCGTCTTCCCTGGGCTAGGTAACACGGGTACCGCGGTACTCACAAGGGTGCTGGCCTTTGAACCTTCTAAGTTTAGCCGGGTTTGCTTGAAGTCCTCTCCGAAGTGTCCTTAAACTCTAAAATTCCAACCGCGACTTTCCCATAGAGTTGTACGGAGCTCGCGTCTGTGTTCCCACACTGCACCCGTCCTCCGTGGGTCCCCTGTGTCACTACCTTGGGTGGTTCCTTGGGGTCTCAGCGATTCTACGTGCTCTAGGCACTGTGTCTAGTCAAGTCGTGGTTCTTATACCACTTTCTTAGTATATGGTTTGGTCTCCCCCTGGAGCCCACTGTGTATTGTGCTATTTACTGTCGTTCTAGTACTGTGTAATTGTGTGCCTTGTTCTCTAATCTCATAAAGAGGTTAGTAGAGAGTATTTAGTAATAAATATATTTATTTTATATATACCTGGTGTGGTTCTCCTTTCTCCTTTCATTTGGTCATTCAAGAGGTTATATACTGGTAAAACAAGCTGCTTTACATTCATTCAAGACTCAGCCTGAAGGCTGCTCTCCACAGCTACCACTAGGATAGCTTTCTATAAAGGTTGTCTTTAACCTAATCATCAATAAGGGTCGTTTGGACTGGTGCAAGGTGCCCACTTTAATTAGTGGACAGCATATACCAGGCCAACTTCTCACAGTTAATTCTTCATGAAATACAGTATCCTGCAATGAATACTGTGGGAATGGCCAGGAGTAAACTCTGGGTTGCATATCTCTAATCGACATGCTCATTCTGACTGGTGAGTGGTCTGAATATGAACGCGGCATGCGCTCGTATTCGCAGATTAAGGGCAGCAACTTGAGTGAGGCCAACCAATAGTCAATGTGCGTATGTATATCGTGCACAGATGAGTAGTGTGTGTATTCCCTGCCCTTTGGTGAACGGTGGCGCCAGACATCTATTAGCCCATCTGCTTCGGCTATTGCAGCTATGGCGGGTCATCGTGGGGGTCCTTTTGATCTATTGAGGTCAGGACATTGTAAGCAATTAAAATCCCCTCCCCAAAGTTGAGGAATATACGCATATTTCGGGAGTTTACCATGTAGTGAGCTGAAAAAATTAGGGTAATCATAATTAGGCCCATAGACACAGACTATGAGCACATCAAAGCTGTCTTTGCGGCATCTAGCTATAGCGTATCTTTCCCCTGGGTCTACTTCCACTTCTTGTGCCAGTATCCCAGTGCCTGTAAGTATCCAGATTAGTACTCCTCTGGAATGTGAAGTGAAGCCTGCTGCTATACATGCACCCTTCATTCACCGCTGGGTCAGTAGGCCAGAATGAGGTGCTAGATGTCTCTCCTGCAGTATGGCCACGTCTATGTGGTGTCTTTGCAAGTACACTTCTACCTTGCGGATTTTGCGGTGATCGTTTAGACCTCTAACATTCCATGATATAAGTTTCAAGAAGGTTACTGGCACAGTTGCGTCTTCCTTACCCATACTTGTAGTAATCCTCGACATGTTCAATGTGATGGGTATTACTTTTACTTATGCGACTACCTGTTACTCGTCTACTATAAGCTACAAACAGTTTTACTAGAGTCCCCCTATCCCTCCTCCCCCGCCATACCTCTCAACATTTGGCATGGCACAAAGCTCCCTACCTCCGTTCCCCCTTTACCACCAATACCCATTGATGTTCCCTTCTTCTGGGTGTATTACACATGGAGGCAGTCGTTACTAAAGCTCCGCTTGCATCTCAGGTGGTAAAATAGCCGTCCCGCCACTTGTCCTTTTTATCCGCGATTGCATAAACATTATTATCACTTACTATATGTGTTGGCTTCAGGTATCATGTACTTCTTAAATCCATACTGTTTTATTACTTTTTGCGTCTTACTGATACAAAATGAGTTGGCGCTGTCTCCTTGCCACTTACTGTTCGGCTACCCAATCAACATTAATTACTTTAGCTACTTCCCCCCACTGACATCCAATGTGTTCTCTGATTTTCGTTGTCTTCAATAGGACTGAATGCCTGCGGTTAGTCGTTGCTTTTCATGTGGTAGCTTGTTGTGGGTGATAGTTGGCTTTCAATTTTGCTATTCCAACTCGTCGTGGGTAGTGTTTCCCTCGAGGTCGGATTCACGTGTTTGCTTGTTGGCCTTAGTTTTGTTATATGCTTTGAGCGCCTGCTTCAGCGGTTTAGGGTCAGTGTAGATCTTCGGTTTGCCATCCATGGTCACTTTTAATCTTGCAGGGTATAGCATTGCATAGTTTATGTTGAGCTCTCTAAGTTTGCGCTTCAAGGGTGTGAACTGTCTCTGCGCCTGTTGGACGAGGGGGGTGAAATCGTGGAAAAGTGACAATTCAGAGCCTTCATACCAAAGCACCCGTAGCTCCCTTGCCCATCTCAGCGCGGCATCTCTCTCTCTATAATTCAGCAACCGTGCAATTGGAGGCCGTGGGGGTGCACCAGGGGGGGCTTCGGGGCTAGAGAGCGATGAGCACGCTCTATGATAAACACTGAAGAAAATGTGTTGCGCCCTAGCAGAGTCACAATCAGTTGTTCGGTGAATATCTCCATGTTCCCCGTCTCAGTAGTTTCTGGTAATCCAATAATGCGCTGGTTATTGCTCCTAGATCACGCTTCCAGGTCTTCAGTTTTATCTTTCAGCGTAGGTAATAGTTTCCCTATTTGCTTCTGAGTGGTTGTGGCCTCTGCTTGGGCATCCTCGGCTTCCGACACCCTTCTCTCTACCATGTCAAGCCTTTTGTTGTGTTTATCTATGCGCTCTGACATGCGGTCCATTCCGTAAGAGAGGAAGTCGATCTTGCTATCTATTGTAGTGAGGCTTTGCTGCATTGCTGTCAGTATTTGGTGTATATCCCCTCCCAACTCGTTGATTGCGGCCCCCTGCTCCTCTGTCATCAAGTGTGTTTCCTACTCTCCGCTTCTCATGGATTTGTGCTGCTCAAATTGAAGTTTTGAAAGATTCTTGTCTACTTTCCCCGTATTAGTGTGTTATGCTTGCACTGCTTAGTGCTTCTGCGACCACAGGCTGCACCGATATTCCCACACTGTGTCCTAGCTGTCTTGAGCAGTGCTGATGGTTGCTAGTTCCTGTGTGATGCTCAGGGCAGTGGGTGCACACCATATGAAATGCTCAGGGCAGTGGGGGAGGGGGAGTCCGTTAGTGTCTAGTATGGGCGCGTTGTAACATCCACTCACCGCCAGGCCACTAGGACCCCTGCTTTTACCCCTTTCAGGTCGCTGTGGCGCCGCGGGCCGTTCTGCCTCGGTCCCGCTGCTGTGAGGATCTTCGCTTGGATGCTGTGTAGGCCCCTGCTGTGTGGGAGGTACCTCACCTCTGATATCACCGGGATCGCCAAAGTTTCAGTGCGCTCTCCAGATCCAGAACGTGTATGCTATTCTTCGGTCGCGGCACGATCTGGCCTTTGCTCAGCGGTCTCTGCAGCACGGCAGTTTGCCCTCTCCGCACCACAAGTCAGGTAGGCCGCTGTTACGGCATACAAGTATCTGCTCTTCACGTGGGTTCCCAGCAGCGATTAAAGTGCCCTTGGGATGCTCTTACCGAGTGCTAGAACATACTCTGCAATTTGTTCGTGTTTGCTCAAGGTTAAACACGATTACTTCAGGATAGTTGGGAGGGTTACGGGAGCTCGCCTAGGCTGCGGCCATCTTGGGATCAGGCAAGCTCCGCCTCCCAACCAACTCCACACTTAGAACAATTTTCACAAGAAAGCAGTCAATGCAGTCCTATGGGAGAAAATGTTATCGATTTAACGGTAAGTACTTAGGTTTGGGAGTTGGTTTCCTGGGGTTAGAACCAGGGTTTCACCAGGGTTTAGGATGCACTCTCAAAGAACCCTCAGCGGCACTAGATCAGCTGGGTGCAGAGTGCTGAGGCCCAATGTTATCCAATGGGGGATAGGTGGCCTCCGGTTGGTGGCTGCTCACGAGCAGAACACAAGGTTGTGGGAGCAAAGCGCCTGGATTTAGGCTCAGGGCAAAGGGGGATCCGATTTAGCACACAGGGTGCACCCACAGCAGCAGAGGGGCGGGCGGGTGCAGGGTGCTGTTTTGGGGTCGGATGCCCTGTTTTCAATGGGGATTCTCCGGTTGCAACAAACACTGCAGGCTCGGCGACGAAGATCTTCTGGGGGCGACCACCGGTTGGAGAGGTAAGTTGGGATGTCTTGGGATGCTGGGACACCGTTGGTTGGGCCACCCAAAGCCCTGGGGCGTCGGGTGCAAGGGTATCTTTTGGCGTCAGATTCTTCTTACTGGCTCCTTTTGCGGTCGGTGGGATCCTCCAGAAAGGGGCTGCAGGTGTCGGTTGGAGACTTGAGGTAGGTCAGGGATCACCAGATCTCAGGTCACTCGAACTTGGGCCATGGGTGTCGGGTGCAGAGTGGTGCAGACTCCCGGATTTGGCCGGCGCCAGAGTCTGTGGGTGAACCAATCCGGTGCTCACGGGAGACAAAGTCTGGTTTGGGAAGGAAGGGCAGGCCCTCCGGGTTCTTGGGGGCTGCTGGCTGCAAGACACACCGGGATTTCACTGGAGCAGGTCGAGGTCGGGACAGGCCGGTGGGGCTGGGGCCAAGTCAGTTGGTGTCCTCCTCCTCTTCTTTCAGCACAGCTTCTTCGGTCCTTCTTCTCTCTTCTTGACTGAGGAGGCAAGGTTAAGGGTTGCCCCTAAATACTAAATTTTTGACAGCTCCCGCCAAGCGTGTGCAAACAGTAAACCCGCTCCCAGAAAGCGGGAGCTGTCAAACTGCTCAAGCTTGCTGGGAGTGGAGTTTTCATCTGTTTCCCTGCCCGCTGTGAAGCGGGCAGTGGGCAGGGAACCAGATGAAAGGATAGCTCCCGCACACAGGGAGCTACATATTTAGCAGTTCCATGTGTGCAGGATCAATGTCAGGGACCGCTGGGGCCCCCACGCAATCCTGATCATTGCACACTGGGTGCCCTGGGTGGGCTCCAGGGCACCCAGAATCAGCAGGCCAGGCCTTGGGGAATGGAGTCCCCAGGGCCAGAATCGGCCGGGGGAGGGGGAGCCATGCATCGGCAGATGGGGTTCCTGGGCCAAAATCGACGCAGGGAGAGGTGCCACGTGGCCCCCCTTCCCTTCCAATAATTGGTCCGGCCCCGGCAGATGGGGTCCCTAGGGCTGAAATCATCCCAGAGATGGGGGTCACGCAGCCCCCCTCCCCTATTAAGTTTTGCATTGGAATGTTCTGGTGCGAATGCTCATTTCACAGAAATTAAACAGCAATGAGAAGCTCTTACTTATTTAAACATAGTAGGTGCCCTAGTTGAAGCTCCATTTCTGTAAAGGACAAATAATCCTAACTTCCTTGGCTTGGCGAAGGCAAAGCATGTGTGTTTTCTCAGCAGTTCCAATGTGAAAAACATTCTGAAATCCTTGGTGAAGGTGAATGCATCCTTGATCTATTGGAGTCTGTAGTGACTGACGAGTGGTTCTCTCTTGGCCTCTCCTGGTAAGAGCAGAGTCAATGGTTCTCACTATAAATGACTACGAGTATTCAAATGTGCAAAATCACCTGAAGCTAAGCCCTGCCGCCTCATTCACCTTAGTAGTATTCAATGGTCTTCCTGCCTTTTGCCTGAATGATGGGCAACTTACCAAAAGGCCCTCCAGTGCGTTTCCTGCCAATTTTAGTCCTAGGTTCTTGATGCCGAAGAAAATGAGGACATCTCCAAGAAACAAAGCACTTGCTTTATATCGTTAAGAGGAATTGGTGGAGATTCA
>CAWUFW010016158.1:0-102500 GCA_963921515.1 Calotriton arnoldi | reverse complement strand
AACTCCGCCACAGCTGAGTAGGCGAAAAAATACTGTTTATTAGCTGTTGGTTAATCAAGCTTGAAGGACACAGTGTTCCTAATATTGTGCAAATAAAACCTTATCTTAGTTCCCTTGAACAAACTTCTTTGTTACAAAAATGACTGAGGGCGAAAACAACCCAGTAGTAAATCTACAAGTCTCAGACGGAGAAGAAGATTCAAACGCAATTCAAATTGCACCTAAATTCAGACTTACGATCACCCTGAAACTAGTAGAAAATGGTTTATCAGCTAGGGGTGGCTTAGTAGTTTTCGTGATTGAGGCACACGAATCAAATAAAACAGAGGTATTTTATTTGTGAGTTACATTCCCAGCAGCAGATGCAAGAACACAGACATTTCACTACTATACAGAAGGAAATGCACCAGTGGAATATGGTCCGTTCGAGGACATAGAGGTTCCACTCACGTACCAGGAACATTTATACTGGTTTAAAGGCGCCCTACCCTACATAAGAAGTAGAGTAGGATTAGGCCCGCTTGGAGGAGAGGGGGCAACATGGCCGATATTAGAGGCCTACACACCACATCCTGACATTGAAACAATGCCACAGGTAGAACTTGCTCATACAACACAAAGATTTAATCAAAATCTACAGAAACTTGACACAATTCGTCATGAGGACTTTCACAGTCCAACCAACAACAGTTGCAACAAATAGTACTCAGTCTCAGGGTACAGCAACTAAAATCACTCCACAAACATTACACGCATTAATGGGTAAAATGCCCACAAAACGTGAACAAATGCCATTCTGGGTAGCTCAGAAAATAACTCCGCTCGATGCAGTATTCCCGAATACTACCCCGTATGAAAAACACAGGATGTTAACAATCTGCTTGCCCATGGGGCTAACACAAGTAGAAGATTGTACCACTTGGGGTACAGTCTTTGCTGCCATATATACCAGAACTCACGGTATACCATCCTTAGCTGTAGTACCAGATGTATTAAGACAAATGCAAAACGAGTACGGAGCAGAGCCTGCCCTAAACCTAGGGATGAAGTTACTAGGTAACTATGATCAGGTATCAGCCATAATACTAGCTAATATTAAAGGGGAAGCAGCTTCGGTGGCAATCCGCCAACGCCTAAGGGAGTTTAGTCCTATGGATCAACAACACGAACTACCTAAAATAATTGAAACTGCATATGCAGAGTTAGGCAGAGACAGTTTAGGTGGAAAAGCTTTAAAACCACAACTGATGGGCAGTTCTGAAAAAGACACTACCAAGCAGACACCTGCTTCTTCTAAAAAGAAGTGGGATAATAAAAAACAACAAAACTTTAAAGGAAACAGATCTCAATCCCGAGGCAGATCTCCTCCACAGGAGCCCTCTGAAAAGAGGTACAACCTCAGGAATAGGAATAATATTAGGAAACCTGACAGGTATCAGGATACTGATACACGTTCCTCTCGTTCCTTTCAGGGCTCGACGAAAAACTCAGAGAGAGAAGGACGGTCAGATCACAAAGAAGAGAGCACAAAGTCCAGAGACAAGCAGCACGCTCAAGACTATACTTCCAAAAAAGAAGAAAAGCCAAAATCAAAACCTCAGTTTAAGAAGAAGAAAGTTGCAGGTCTAAAGATCAGACATGCCCAGAATTCTGAGGACGCAACTTCTGAATAGAGAATGGGCTCAGACGATGCTAGACAGTGCGGCAGAAGTAACAATAGCTCGCCAGAACCTGATGGAATTTCTGGTGACAGCAGACTTCAATGATTACATCACGGTGGAAACATCAGATACAAGGGTGAACGTCCCACATAAGTTACACAAAATAACAATCCAAATGGAGGGGGACAAGCCCAGGAAAGTTAAAGGTCTCTTTTGGAAAAACCTATCATCTGGTTATGACATCCTATTAGCTGAACAAGATTGGCCGCCAGCATTTGTTATGGAGTGCCCTAGGGGAGAAACAGTAATTTTTTCCAGCATTTTCCGACCTCGTTCCCATTCTTCTTAAACATGCATATGCACGGGAGTGGGCAGTTGCCCTAGCTCCAGCATTGTACAAAAATCATGCCGGATGGGATGAAGATTCAACCTACCATGTGATCCAGTTAAAGGTTTCACCAAATGCACAGAGACAATATCCAATAAAGCAAGAAGCTAAAAAAACAGGTCAGGGAGATCTTAGATCAACTTGAATATCAAGGGGTCATTGAAACATGTACCTCACCAATGAACAATCCTTTGTTTCCCGTATCAAAACCTGACAACTCATATCATCTAGTTTTAGATTACAGACATTTAAACACTTGCACTAAGACGTTCGCAGTCCAAAATGCACACAGTGCCGCATTAATGAATAACATTGTGCGGAAAAAATACAAAACTACACTCGATATCTCAAATGGATTTTTCTGCCAAAATATAGCGCCTGAAAGCAGGTATTTGACCGCATTCTCAGCGTTGGGGTCCCAGCGACAATTTTGTCGTCTCCCTCAAGGAGTATAAGAATAGCCCGGGGGTATTTTCAGCAAGAGTAACTGAGTTACTCCAAAATTTTGATGAGGAAGCATTGTCCTATGTGGATGATATTTATCTGACCGAGATGACTTAAAAAGGCACTTGACCAGGTTGAGCACCATAATTATGGGGTTCGCCTCTGAGGGCTACAAATTTAATTTAAAAAATCAAAAATCGCCCACCTCAATGTCCTGTTTTAGGATATGAGCTTTCAAGTGAAGGAAAAAGTCTGGCGGCTAACTTTTTAGAAAAGTGTGCGCTGCTCCAACCTCAAAAATCATTAAAAAATTTACAATCAATACTGGGATTACTAAATTTTGGCAGAACATACATTTTAGATTACGCGGAAAGAGTAAAACCTTTCTACGACTTAATAAAACCTGACTTTTCAGTTAGACAATGGACACAGGAACACACAAACATCCTACGTTCACTACAAGAAGACATGATAGCTTCAAAACACCTACAGATGAGAGTAAACGTACGCAACTTAGTGATCCGTGTAATAGCGGGTCAATGCGGGTACACTTATTTAACCTACAATGAAGGAGAAACAGTACCAATCACTTACAAATCACACCTGTACACAAACGTAGAAATGCATTTCACTTCAACAGAAAAAATCCTGACAGCAGTTCAGACCGCTGTAGCAAGAGAAAGAGCCCTGGCTCAGGGAACGGCTTTAGAAGCTGTTACAAAGGCTAGCATTCCGAATGCAAAAGCCTTCCATCCGAGATGGATACAATGGGCTAATTCCCTTACTGCAACGGATGTTGAATACAGATTTGATCCAAGTCTAAAAACACAAGCATTTCTGCAATACGAACAAGAATACCCTCTACCGAATGAAATCTTGCCTCTAGATCAGTATGAATATATAATTTACACTGACGGATCTGCTCAACCGGCCATAGGGAGTAAGCAACAATACAGCGCAGCATGTGCTATCGTTAAAGGTCGCATGCGGGATAGAAAATTTCATCCAAGTTGCAACAAAACGCAATCTCTAGGAGACTGCACGGCTCAGTTGGCAGAGTTAAAAGCACTAATACTAGCACTGGTGAATACGGATCACGAATTCCCAACACTTATAGTGTGTGATTCTTTTTACTATGTGCAATCGTACAATTAATATTTACATTATTGGGCACAAAACGGGTTCAAAGACGCAAAAGGTGGCACAATTAAGCATAAAATGCTATGTGAACAGGTAGTCGAGTTGAAGAACGAACTACTGAGGGCTCATGTGATTCATACACTGAGTCATCAACGTGATGGCGTTCACGTTGAAGGGAATTCATTGGCTGATGAAGCCGCAAAGGGGGCTGTACGAACGTCTTCCGTAGCTGCAATCACTCGTTCAAAAACGAGAATAGACGGTGAGATTATGGTGGCTGTTATTGCTTCCAACAAAAACAGCGAAGCAGTACCAAAGAAATTTCCACTCAAGTACTCCTACAAGTTAGATGCAAACATTCCATATGCTCAGATTCCTGGAGTGGGGGACAGAGTAATACCAAATATGGATCGTAGGCAAGGTTTGATTATTGCAGCACACGAGGGTTTGGGCTCTGCGCATACAGGCGTTACAGCGACTATTTCATTGTTGAAACAGCGCTATTGGTGGCCAGGTCTGACAAAACAAACTAAAGACTACGTCTTGAAATGTGACATCTGCCAGCAGATGAAAGGCTCCACCATAGCACGCCCGCCCGGCACAGACACCGTTATTAAAATCAGACAGACCTCTCGCTTGTGTATATCTGGACCACTGCAGCCCCTTACAATCAGATGGGGCTTACAAGTATATCATGCTTGCAGTGGATTCATGCTCAAGATTCCTATGGGTTTGGCCTCAGCGCTCGGCTGACGCTCGAACTGTTGTCAAAGATTTGCGAGTCTTTATCTGGACATGCGCAGTTGGCACGTTCCATTCGGACCGTGGCCCGGCGTTTAGCTCTCAGGCTTACAAAGAGGCCATGGAAAGTATGGGCGTAGCATTGCGGTACTCCTCTCCATCCCGAGGGAAATTCGGTTGTGGAGAGGAAGAATCGGGACCTAAAGTAATCTTTAACAGCTAGGGTATTAGGCGGTAGTTGGGTCAACCACATATATGGGGCACAGCGAGCTCTCAATAACCAGCCAAGAAGTTCTCTAGGGGGTGTCACTCCTTAAGAGGTCCTATTTGGGACAAGAATGTGGGTACCTGATCTTCATTGTGAAGGCGCAGTGGCGGATGAGAAACCATTTGATATCCATGATCGTTTGGCTGTTTTACAGGATCTAAATGAATCCAGGACACAACAAAGTAACGTCCTCCTGATAAAGACCGCCACTGGGGAAGTCAAGGCAGTCACAGCAAGACCTGTCTGGATCCCAAAAGTCGGGGATCTGGTCAGAGAGAAAATAGCGGACAAAAAAGAATTTGGACCATCATACAGAAAGCCTGTACCAGTCCTAGCAGTTCAAGGAACAAGAACTGTGCTTTTGCCGCCTCCTGCCGGGAAAAAGGAGAATCGATTTGTCTCAATCGACCTAATCAAACCACACTATGTGGCCGAAACTGAACAGTAGGCCTCGTGGACTCCACAGTAGCTGACGCCCTCCTCTAGCTACCATCCAAGAAGTTCAAACAGAAAGACTCATCACGTTCGAAGAGCCTCCTGTACGGAATGAAGGACTATGCAACAATGCTATGGAACTCGTTCCCCTTGAACCAGACGTTCAACTTCAAAATAACACACAAGTTGCAATAAGACCAAATACTGATGTTTACGTCAACATGCCTCGACAAGAGCAAACTACGATTTCAACAAATCCCGATGCAATTCCTACAATTGATCGAACTGCTTCTGGCTACTTAATGAACTTTGATACGTTTTCCTTGGATCCAAGTGAACCAGAAATGACGCCAGCCCAACAAACACGCAATCAACAAGTCAAGGACTTTCTGACCTTTCTCAAAAAGACTTACCTGGTATCACCTTGGGTAGAACTCTGGGTAATTACTGGGATACTATTTTTTTTTTTTCTGGCTAGGCTTAGTTATAACTTTTAGCATGCTTATTAATGGACGATACCTTCAACAAAGGCCTGCAGCCGAAACAGTAAATTTGATTCTGACACCACATCAGTCCTCACATCATGAACAAAGAGACTTGTCATCAGTGAACATCACAGCAGTTCCTATACCGGATGGTATAGTTTGGGACAAGGTGGATTTCGATACATTTGGTCCTACAGAACTTTTAAAAATTTCTCATGTATTTAAAATTTCACTGAGTGATATCATTACCTCCAGTACATTTTCTGATGATTGGGACTCTGAAACTGTTAATGATATGTTGTCTGATTTAGAAAAAACTGCCGCATTCCGAACACTGAAATGTTAGAAGGTACTTCAGACTATGACACTTTGTACTGTTACCAACATTATGGTCATCATTTCTTGCACAAATCTATATCACCTAGGAATGTTTTTGAGTACCACCAGTGGGAACATTGCCCTACACCACCAAAAAGTAGTTCGCAAACATTTGCACAGAAATTTCCATATTTTTCAGGGTTTAACACCACAGACCCGACCTCGTATTATTACCAGGTTGCACCAACATCAGCACTGAAAATTATGTTGACAAACACCAAACAGATATACTCTGCTTCCTTTATCACCCAATTGTTTGAACAGGGTTTTGACCTATGGAAGGACACAATAGACTTAAAATCAGTCTGGGGTTCTACAGACTGGCAAGTCCAGGGAACAGAGGCGCTATTTTGACCGTGCCTCATTCCACAGCAGATGATATTTCTAAATGACACTGTGCAACAGACGTCCTATCTTGGACTAGCCAAAAACAAGGACCTGAACACACCTCGGTCTCCAACACCATCACAGATAGAGGGGTGGCAAAATTTAACTTCACAAGAAGGGGCAACCTTAGATGACATTTTACAGTACAATAGATCAGACCCTAATTGGAAAAAATGGGTGGTTTGGCCCTTAGACACGAACACACGTCAGAAAAGATTCTGGGGTATAACCGAAGGGTTCAATATCCACAGGCCAGACCCACGCTTTGTACAAAGAGAACATCCAAGGGTAGTGACGTCCTACAGTGTTGGGAAGTTGTGCCTTGATTGGCTAGAGACCTCAACACTCACAGAAGTGAAACAACACCTGACCTTACTCACACAAGACATGGATCTTAGGGATTTTTTACTACGTCCCAGGAAACCCCGTCAGACACGTTTCATATATGCTGCCATTTATGCTGCCTACAATGAAAACTGGAAAATATCCCAACAAGAGGCCGCAGAGAGAATACGGGAAATAGACCGTATTAACTTAGAAAAGGCATTAGCAGTAGTGGATAATGGGTTAACAACTTTAACCTCCAGGATATATTCCTTAGGCAACATTGTATCTTCTGCAATAGACATACTGGAACAAGATTTGGCCATATTACAACACGGGCAATCTCAGTTACGTTCTATTATGTTGTTAAGCTGGACACTGCAATCTTTGTGTGAAGGCTATGTGCCTTGGCGTTTTATCAACAGTACGTCTTTGTTTTCTGAATACAATCTAACAGATAAACAGGTAGAAATGGCACAAAGGGGAGCAAAATATACAATGTTGCGCATTGAAAAACTGGATAGATTACCATTTACGGTAGCAGAATCACCATCAACGGAATAGCTCATCCATGGCCACATAACTCTACCGGTCACTACTTTTCAGTTTCAATATTGCCTTGAGCAAAGGCAGGCAAATATGAAAAATTGGGTAAGGAATACATTAAGGAATCTTGGGAATTACCGTACAGATTTCGATGCCGGAGTGGGGATTGAGAAGTGTTTCTAAGCGGTACAAACTGCAAGAACGCTTTAAGCGGTTCTCTCATGTGCCAGGACATTTCCCTGCACGGAGCTTGTAATGGTTCAGTAGCGAACTTGTCCTGCCACATGAAAGGGACTCCAGCGGCCGTGATTACTCCGGTATTCAGGCTACTCTCGAATGGGAGTTACTTGATGCTGAACGATCAAGGTTGCTGTGGGATGCTTCCGGGCATTGCCTATCTGGTCACTGTGAACTCCAGGGTTACTTGGTGTATGCAAGTATTGTTTCCCCCAGTGAATACAATCAGGGAGGCGCCGTTATGGCCTTCGTTGAATGTTTCCCTTATACAGTTTGATACTTTGAGCAGACTGAAAGCCATGCTTTTACAACAAACCGTACCCTTAACCTCTGCCCGAGAGACCTTTGATCTTCAAATCGCAAGGACCTCGACTGAGATACAGGCACTTATACGTACAAACTGCCCCTTTCATTTCGCAGAAATGGTGGGTCGTATCTTTAATATGTCTGAGACGAGTGGTATTGCACACCTATTTAAGACCATAGGGTCAGGATTCCTAAGCACCTTTCAGACAATCCTCGGAGTTATTCCTAATTTTATACACTCCGTATTGGGAAGTGCTTTTGGAGGTCTTCCGCTGATCCTGCTTTCTATCGCAGGAATCCTGATTGCCATTTTTCTGCTCCACAATGGACGGCCCGATCACCGACGAGCGCCTGGAGCGCAAATACCATGAGCGCATGGTACAACATCTGGGCACACCACGCCTACGGGAACTGAGCGCCTCTTGGTTCCTATCGTTTAGACCAGTCTGGATGAACTGCATCTTACCTGTTCTTCGATGCCTCTTTTTCTGTAGATGAAGTCGCCAAAACAATGGGGGAAGTCAAATCAGGATCCCCCCTTGACCCCTGCCCACATTTCATCTTATCTCTACTCTCTGCCCTTATGTTACAGAGCTATTTAACAAATCACTGGAGACAGCAACTTTCCCTGCAATATGGAAGCAGGCCATGGTCACTCCCTTGCTGAAGAAGGCAGGCCTAGATGTGACAAGCCCAGCAAACTACAGGCCGATATCCCTACTCCCCTATCTCTCCAAAGTAATGGAGAAACTGGTCAACAGACAGTTGTCTGCCTACTTGGAACTAAATGGCCTGCTGGACCCTTCTCAAACAGGCTTCAGGGCTACAAATAGCACCGAGGCAACCCTGCTGGCTGTCTACGACAATATAAGAGTACTACTGGACCAGGGTAAGTCAGTTGCCCTGATTCTGTTAGACCTGTCGGCGGCATTCGACACGGTATCCCACCAGCTACTACTTGAAAATCTCCATGCAAAAGGGATACATGCAAAAGCCCTTCAATGGCTCAGTTCATTCCTTAATGACAGAACGCAAACTGTACAACTCAGCGCTTTTTCATCCAAGCCAAAGAACGTAAGTTGTGGCGTCCCCCAGGGAGCATCTCTTAGCCCAACCCTCTTTAATGCCTATGTTTCACCTTTGGCAAAAATAGGTACCAAATGGGGCTTCGAAATCTGCTCCTACGCGGACGACACGCAACTAACAATAGCTATTGGAGATGAGCACGAGAGTACTAGGGCCAACCTCAACAATTGCCTTACTGAAATGGCAAGCTGGATGTCGGATCACTGTCTTAGGCTTAATGCAGACAAATCTGAAATTCTGTTCTTTGGCGGAGCTAACAATATCTGGGATGCTTCATGGTGGCCCCGCTCATTAGGACACGCCCCAGCACCCAAGCAGTGCGCAAAAAATGTGGGTGTCCTTATGGACAACAAATTATCCATGCAGGATCATGTTCGGACTTTATGTGGGAAAAGTTTTGCCACATTGAAGCTTCTAAAAAGACTCTTCCCTTGGATTCCTTTAGAACACAGGAGGACAGTCACACAGGCTCTGCTTGTAAGTAGGCTGGACTATGGAAATGCCCTGTTTGTTGGTATGCCAGACTACCTGTTCAAACGCCTGCAGGTGGTGCAAAATGCTGCAGCAAAATTAGTATGCAATAAGGGCAGATACAGCCCACAACTGACTGCCTGAAACAACTTCACTGGCTGCCTGTGCGTCAAAGAGCTCGTTTCAAGCTCCTGGGGCACACATTTAAGGCACTTCATCGTATTGGCCCCAAGATTCTTCACAGTAAAATTCAATTCTACACCCCTCCTAGATGCCTGAGGTCACACCACCAGGCTCTTGCCAAGATAAAAAGGATTAAAAAAGCTAGGGCCGGGGGACGCTCCTTTTTTTACCTCGCAGCATTACAGTGGAATGGGCTGCAGTAGAGCTGCGACTGGCCACAGACTACAACATTTTCAGGACAAAACTAAAAACATTTCTATTCCCTGTCTGAGTAGTCCTTTATATTCTTAGTTCTACTCCTCAGTTCTAGGACCTGCCTCCTCAGCGCCGTGATATCCCTCTGGGATGAATGTTGCGCTCTACAAAAAAATAAAATAAATAAATAAGAATGCGTGTTGGATCTCAGTCTGACACTTGCATCGGACACGCCTGCGGACTTGAATACCAGGCTGGAACCCCTGAGGGCCCATGCTCGGCAATGTCCCCAGCGTATTCCCATATTGATGGCTGCATTCCTCGAGAACTCGCAGGTGCCTTTTACAACTGGGTTGAGCATCAGCTCTTCCACTAGCACTCAGGTTTCGACAACAGCACCGGCTGCCTCTACGCCAGCTATTGGCAGCTCTGAATATCATTTGTGCTCCATTGACGTACTCTGCGAGGTGTTACAAGGACCGTCCTCTGCAGCGGCAAGCAACGACAACGTTGCTTCTTCCAGCCAGGACACTTAATCTATAATTGGCTCATTGTGCGCTGGGAAAGAATTCAGAATTCTTCCTTTTTTAATTTCAAGCCTCAACTAAATTTGGAACACTTTCTCAAATTGACACTTTCGCTGGAAAAGCATGGCCTTCTGACGCTTGTAGTGGTTCGACTTATATAAACAAACTCAACTAGGACTTTGGCTTAAAGTGACATTTCCAATACTAACTTTTGAAAATAATTTTTCTCCCCTCCCCCCCCCCGATTAGACTGTTTTTAAATAGTTTTAATGACAATATTTTATGAAGCTCACTGATAGCTTTATGTGCTGCTACCTAGTAAAAACAGTGGTTCGCTAGCATTTTTATCATTGTTGACTGTTCGGAAGAGGAGTGGGTGTTATGTTTCATATAGGCACCCTAATATAGGCCCGGGTAATATCAGACACCTTCACCTACATTATCTCCCTTATACTACACAGTAACGAGCCTTTAGGATTGAACCTTTACCTAGTTCTAGTCCTGGGCGCAGAAAGAGGGTTTCCGCTGAACAATAGCGTCCTATAACTTCATCAATAGACTCACACAGTATGAATGAATATTCATAAGGGTTCTTGGAAACCAGGCAGGGGCTCCACCACCTGCATAAAATCGGCATACAAGGTTCATCCCATACGTCATCCTCAAATCCAACAATGGCTAATACAAGAAACAAGGGACAAAGAAACCCTAGATACTTTTTGTATAAATACAGCACATCTTGCTAGGGTTAGCAGAGGGAACCGAGACTTCCAGGCCGACACACTGACCAGAGACGCTGAGGCTCCTGCATGCAGACGCTCCAGCTGACAGTGGTCTAACACAGCCCTTGCGGGGTGTCCAACTCGAGACCAGGACGGGGTCCCACACTCACTCTCTCCAGGTAATGGGGTTCGACCAAATCCTAGAGGGATTCTTGGCTTCACACCTAATCACATGCTAGGTACACTTAGGTACATCTAGATAGGCATCGTAGGAGTACGCGCATTTTTATCAAGCATTTTATATTCATGTATGTATTCATGATTATTGCAAGATGGTAGAACTGTACTATCCTTTTATTTTCACTGTACTGCTAATCATATATATCTGCTACTGTCTAACGGTTGTTGCAGCACATCTATTTTACACAAGAAGAACAACTGTACAATAAATTCTTATTGTAACACGCCCGACTGTTACTTCTGTGTAACTCTTTGAGACCGAATAAGTGAGCACGAGTGACTGAGCGAAAAGTAGTACATTGTTTCCACGATCCTGAGGGATCAGGGTTGTCATGTTCTGAGGTTGCCAGAAACTATTCTCTCCCCGACAAGAGGAGACACTACCACTATGAGCTAGCTAATGCAAACAGGCTAACATTTTCGGTGGGGGTGTTCAGAGTCAGTCTGCCACCAAGCCCACAGTTCATGTTATCCGAACGCGCAGATTCTGTATAGGTTATATATAGGAACTACACGACAGTAGCTGCCTTACAGATGGCAGCTAACGGGATATTTCCCAGAAAAGCCATAGAAGCAGTCTTCATTTGCGTAGAATGGCACCTGGGTGGAACAGAGTTGACATTTGGTGTTGGCATAGCAGGTCTGAATACACCGACTAGCCTGCATGCCACCCATGCTTTAGAAATAGCACTACCTTTGTGTGGCTTAGTGTAGGTGACACACAGCTGCAGAGTGATACGGCTTTCGTCCTAACAATGTAGTACACGAGGGCCCTCTTAACGTCTAGCATGTGCAGAGCTCTCTCCGCTACAGAATTTGGGTGCGGAAAAAACACTGGCAGGGTCATGGTTTGGTTAAAGTGGAAGGGGGAGACCACCTTTGACAAACACTTCGGGTTAGTTGTAAGAACTACCCTATCTGTGTGAACCTTGAAAAATGGTTCTTCCAAAGTGAGGGCTTAAATCTCACTGACCTATATAAGGGAAATAATAGTGACTAGAAATGCGACTTTCTATTATAGGAATTGCGGAGGGCATGAGTGAAGTGGCTCAAATGGTGGTCCCATGAGTCTAGTGAGGACGTCATTGAGGTTCAAGGAAGGGGCTGGAGGCAACTTAGGAAGGATACCCTTTTTCAGTCCCTCCATAAATGCTTTAATGTCAGGGACTGCAAGACTGCTCCCTGTTTTGCAAGTATGCTGCTACCGCAGCAAATGTAAGCGAATGGAAGTGCAAGCCAGGCCAGAGTGCTGCAATGTAAAAGATGGCAGACAATGTCCCGCACTGCCGGCTTAAGAGGACCAATGTGTTTGGGTAGGCAGTAGTGCACAAACCTCTTGCACTTTGCTACATTGTAGGCTTGGGTGGTGGACGCTGAGTCTCTAAGTATGGACATGCAATCAGCTGGCAAATTGAGATACCCAAACTCCAAGACATCAGGAGCAAGATTGCTAGATTGATCTGCCTGGGATTGGGGTGCCTGACTGTACACAGATGCTGAGTGAGAAGGTCCAGCCGGTCAGAAGCTTCTCTCTTGGGACTAACAGCTCGGGAATGGTTGTGAACTGTGGCTGTCGCCAGTATGAGGTTATTAGAGGTCTGTCTTAGCCTCCAGAATGTGTTTTGGAGAAGTGGGGGAGGCGGAAGAGCATAAGAAAATATCCTTGACCAGTTTGTCCATAGTACATTGCCTATGGACTGCGGGTGTGGTAACATGGAGACAAAGCTTGGGCATTTGGCATTTTCTGCAGTTGCAAAGAGCTCTACGTCGGGAAACCCCCAACACTGGAAATACAGGAGTAGGACTTGGTGGTGGAGGTCTCAGTCGTGGACTTGTTGCTGCATCCTACTGGCCAGCTCTGCAAACTCGTTGTCCACTCCCCGAAGGTACTCCACTAGAAGGTGAAACCTGTGGTGGATTGCCCAACGCTAAATGCTCTGCACTAACTTGAATAGTTGTAGAGCATGTGCCCCGGTTTCTGAAGGAAATACATGACAGTCATTATGTCTATTCTGATCAGGACTGTTTTGTGATGTACATGGCAGTAAAAAACTTTGAGGGCGAATTGGACTGCCAGCAACTTCAGGTGGTTATGGATGGACTGCTGAAGGGGCAGTCAAATCCAGTAGATGCGTCCCCCTCAACTCGTAGGGGAGGCGTCCACTGTAATGGTCACTTGTGGGATTTGCCCTGCAACAGGTTGCTGCTGTTCCACCACTGCAGAGAACGATGGGTGCTGGCCCAAATCAACAGTATCTCCTCCCACATACCTCCCCCCCTCATGCTGAAGAGGCACATCACTTCCCTGACAGTTGACTGATGATCTGGCTGAAAAAAGCAGGCGCTGGAAGGCTTGGGCCTTTGCAGGGCTGGGATAAGCTTTCCGGGTGACTGAATTTAAGATTGCCCCTAAAAAGGGCTGTATCTGAAGTGGTTGAAGGAGGGATTTTCCCACATTGATAGTGAAGCCAGGGTTATCCGAGTGTGGGAGAGACACTGTTTCCTGCACTCTTTATCACCCAGTCATTGAGGTATGGAAATACGTGGATGCCCCTCCTCCGGAGATGTGAGGCTACCACTGCAAGGCTGTTGGTAAAAACCATGGGTGCTGTAGTTACCCAAAGGGCAGAACTTTGAACTGGAAGTGCTGTTCACTTACTACAAATATCAGGTAGTGGCAGTGGGCAGGATGGATTGGGATGTGAAAATAGGTGTCCTTCAGGTCGAGGGCAGTAAAGAAATCGCCTTGCTGCAGCAATAGGATGACATCCTGGAGCGTGACCATGTGGAAGTGCTCTGACAGAATGTATTTGTTGAGGGGCTTGAGATCGATGATAGGCCAGAGGGACCAGCCTTTCCAAGGGATGAGAATGTACAGGGAGTACACCCCTTTGTCGTGGGTGGGACAGGCTACGTAGCCTCTTTGAGCAATAGTGCATTCACCTCTTTCTGGAGGAGGTTCTGATGGTCGCTGGGCTGTGAGCTCCAGGCAATAGCCATGTTGCATGATGGACAGAACCCATTGGTCGGAAGTAATGTGCTGCCAGTGGGTGAGGAACCCACGTATGCAGCCCCCGAAAGGTGTGTCTAGGGGCAGCTGCCCTATTGGGGCACTGGAGCGTCGCCCCCCTGCATTTGTTGCCCCTGACTCCAGTAGTAAATAGTTTTGTTTAGAGTTGTTTTTACCGCCGAGCTGCCACGATATTTACACTCCCTGGGTGGTGTCAATTGAAATGAGTGCGAGCGCAGGTCGGGACAGGTGTGGGTGGAGCTTCACAGCAGGCTTTGGTTGTAGAAAAGTGCACGTCGGGTTGGACGGGTGCCTTTCTGCGTCCAATCCGACATGCGTACTTGAGGCGTCTCCTATGTGCAATATTAGGGACCCAGGTGCGGTTGCAGCTTGGTCTCTTCTCCTTAAGTGTTTGTCCGCTCCAGCCAATCCGGCGCTGCTTCCATGCTGTTTGATAACAGGAAGCAGCGTCCGGATTGGCTCAGGAGATGCAGGAAGGCCTCTCTGCAATCTCAACCGGCCCTGTTGGAGTTCAGTGAGCCGGTGTAAAACAATGTATGAGTGGGTTTGAACCACTGTAGGGCATCACGAGGGGAGAGACAAACTGGACAGAGTCTGGTAAAGAAACACATGTGCGTGTTTTCAGTTCTGAGGGACTTGAAGGGCCGTATTGTGGAGATAAAGCAGAGCCCGCTCTTTTTGAGTGTACTCGAATCATAGGAGGAAAAAGCGGTTCCACTGCAAGGACGAGAAAGAAGATAGACACACCATCTGCCCATGACCGGAACAATCACAGTAACCTGATGCGCACTATATCATCATTTTCAGGAGCGGAGAAGGGCCAGGCGAAAAGCACTAAAGCCCAGGTAGGTGAAATAAAAAATGTCTCCTTTGAGAGAAAATGCAAGGTAACGCAGTCGTGCAAGCAAGGCGATGGGTGGAATACACGGGCTCAAGGCACTACAATCTATTTTAGTTAGAGGTGGGCGAGTGTTGGGTGTGTAATTTGCATGAATTCCTTTTGGAATTATTATTGCCATTGAGAACACGAGCCAGGCTCAAATGTGAAGTCTGGCTCACCTGAGTCAAGAACCTCAGGACATTTTGAGGGGAGCCCAATGTAGCCTTCTTGCTACTGCTGCTGACCCTGTTACCGGGGAGTATCATGTTCGAATCCCGGCTGCCCCACTCAGCATCTAGTGAATTGTGGCAAATTTCCAAGAGCAAAAAGAAATAAAAATGTGTAATATAGTATGGGTTTATTGTGAAGTGCACGTAGGCCCCTGGCAAATTCGCACTGTGAAAAAATAAAAGACTCTCTTATCTCACACCTGCTCTCCTATTGGCCTCAAAGCATTAACCTTTGACGTCAGTATGTGATACCCATCTAGTAGTTGAATTTCACAGCGTGAAACCTGAAAATCTTGGTTCAATCTAAGCTTCCCCGTGTGAAGTAATTGTGTGATCCAAGGCAAATGCTTTGTTTCATCAAGCTTACTTTTTGTTCATTTCCACATATAGTTATTATTATTACTTGAGGTTTATATAGCGCTATCTAGACCTGAAGGTATCAGAGCGCTTTACATAAAACTGCTTTCAAATTTATGAGTTCAGAAAGTATGGCGTATAAAAACCTCTCTTCTGTTTAATAGCCTGTATGCTTCTATAATAAGATTCTAGGATACACGTAGGGTACACATGACCCCAGATATGCCTCCTAATTTGCTGATAGCATTATCATTAAGACGACGACAGGAATGTTTTTCAGTTCATGGTTAAAAGCTCACTTTTAAAAATAGTGCCCAAATCTGATGTAATATGGTGACATGCTTCTAAATGGTAAAGAAATACACTTTTTGAATTTTGAAGTCACCTTAATATATTCTAACATGGTGTTTTTTTGCATGATTTACATTACAAATATTCTCAAGGCTTGGCTAGGCACAGCCTTAGAGTCAGAGTCAACTCTTGGCTCGGCTCACTCTTAATTTGCTGGTTCACCCATCTCTATTTTTACTCACTGCTTATTTATGAAAGGCTGTGTTGCTCAGTACGGGGCTGGGAGGTGGCTCCGTGATTTGGCCTCATGGACAGCAGTTGGGTATGTTTTATTTTGATTAGTGGCTGCTATTAATTATTTGGAAATTCTACTTCAGCTGTGCTGTTTTCAAGTCATATTCTGTCTACGGAAATATTAAACTCACCAGGATGTCCTCGTCCATGATCTTCAATTTCAGTATAATCAGATTTTTTCTGTTGAAAATATTTTCGCAAGTTTGTATGGCTCATTTCTTTTTCACAGAGTATGCTAAGTAGAAGGATGATGGCTGAGCCAGCCAGCCCCACAAGGAGTTGAAACATCTGATCGCACACACTACCCCGCAGTAAGCACATTGTCCTAATGAGCTACTTCTTTAGTGGCCCGTGGTGGTGGGGAAAATACTATCCCTATAAAAAGCCAGGGGGTTATTTACGGCATTGCTTTGGGGAAGTAGCAGTTGGCTCACTGGACTCATTTTATTTGGGCCCTCTGTACCGAGTCTCTTTTCTCCACTGAAAGAAATGCATATATGAATATAGACAAATTATTTAGTATGCCTTGCATATTTTTGGCTTGCTTTTAATGTTTTCTTGTGCGTTAAAATAATTAATTTGGATGGCTTTTTTCGAAATAATTTATCAAATATATGTTGATAAGTCCACCATTTCAATTTTTTTTTTTTTCAAAATGTTATTGTGGTAGGGAGAACACTCTCCATGCACCTACTCCGTTTGGGCTCGCTACACTTGCTTGAACATTATACTAGGGTCTGTAATAGCCTCACCACTTTTAAAATCCACCAGCCGCCACTTGTGTTGTCTGATCGGGACGAAGGGAGAGGGAGTCACCTCTTGGAGGGAGCGCCTCCCTTTGCTGCACCGCCTCCAACCCTGCCCTTTGAGTTATTCCCCCGCAGGCACCCCAGCAATAACCTCGGGAAACTTACTGCTGCTGATGTTGCCTCTGTTAAGAGGTAAAGGCCTACAGAGAGGTGATCTTGGCATCGCCCGAAACTGTGTGCGGTGAAAAGACTCACAAGGTGAGGGGGGGCCTGGAGGGCCCCAATCGCTTTAGCAGGGTCTGTGTCTTTTTTTATTTTCTCAAGTACCTAATCAACTCGAGGCCCAAAGAGGTGTTCTCCATTAAATGGCATGTTGATCAGATGCTGTTGGACTTCTGGCTTAAAGCCAGAGACACGGAGCCAGGCGTACCGGCAGATTAGCATACTGGAGTTAATACCCCTGGTGGCGGTGTCCGCTGCATCCAGAGAACACCTGATGGTGGTGTTGGAGATGGTCTGGCCCATAGCCACAAGCGCCTGAGCCCTTTAACTATATTGGTCCGAGAGATCTTGGATAAGTTCCCACATCTCATCCCACTGAGCTCTGTCGTACCTTGAGAGTAGGCCGATCGAGTTGGTGATGAGCCAAAGGGTGGCAGATTGTGTGGCCACTCTTTTGCCTATTGCCACCATTTTATTGCTCTCCTTAGCTGGCAGCGGGACATCCCCAGTACCTTGGGCATTCGCTCTTTTACAGGCAGTGTGCACCACCAGAGAGTCCGGGGGAAGCGGTCCTCTCATATAAGTGGGACCCGAAGTAGAAGCCTTATACTTATCAACAACCCTTGGTGTGACAACGATAGCCTTAACAGGGTCTTTAAACACCTTGTGGGTGGATTTTAACAATTCCTTGAGCATAGGCAGGTATTGGGTTGAGCGCTGTGTGTGGGAAAGCATCTCCACTAAAAAGTCATCCCCCTCAGTGATGGTATGCAAGTCACTATGCAAAATGTGGAAAGTCCTGTAAATGGCCTCATGATACAAAGTAGTATCATCCGGAGGGGAAGGCTTTGCAAGACAGAGGTCTGGGTCATCAGCACGTGTACGGGGCATCGTATGGGTCCACAAGATCTATTGCCATACCCTCCCTATATGAGGAATGTGAGGAACCCCTTGGCAAAGCTGGTGGAGGTAGCCCATGAGGTGGAGGAGCTGGGACACCCTCACTATTCCAGTTTGAACCATTCTCTTTGGAGGAGGTCCAGAAGTCCCTGGATTCGGCGAAATCATGTCTCCCCCTCCCCCCCCCCGCCAAGATACCTGCTCACCCAAAGTCATGGCTTCACCATCTAAACATCTTGCTCCACCCATTCAAGCTATATTCAATTGTTCGGTGGAATTGGGCACAATTCCCTCTGAATGGAAAGCTGCACATGTCCTACCGATTCTAAGGAAAGCTAATGTGAACACAATCATCTTATTGAATTACCGTCCGATATCTCTGTTGCCCCTTCTGGGTAAACTGTTGGAAGGCCTAGTCAACAAGCAACTAACAGCCTATCTTGAAAAAAAAACAAATTATGGACTCTACGCAGTGTGGATTTAGACCTGGCCATAGCACGGAAACGGCCCTACTTGTAGTCACAGACTCTTTGAGACTCTCACTGGATGCAGGAACTCCCTCCATGCTCGTGCTGCTGGATCTCTCCGCAGCTTTTGATACGGTTTCCCATTCTAGGCTGAGGAAGAGACTGCATGAGATAGGAGTTCAGGGGACTGCTCTCAAATGGTTATATAACTTTTTGGACGACAGATTCCAAACAATCACTCTCGGCCTCTATACCTCCCGCGAGATTCGTTTGGAGGGGTTACCACAGGGCTCATGCTTGAGCCCCACTTTATTCAACATATATATGGCAACCCTTGCCAAGATCATTGAGCCTTTCAGCTTTGGAATAATATCCTACGCTGACGATACTCAGCTGACCTTCACTTTTGATTCTGATCTAGATTTAACCAAAGATCGCTTTGCTTAGGGAATGCTAGCCATCTCGTGTTGGATGACTGACAATTACCTACAATTGAACACAGATAAAACGGAGATCATGCTGTTCTGCAAAGCTATCTATTTGTGGTCAAGCGAATGGGGGCCCTCTCAACTAGGATCTGCCTCGTCTCCCAAACTAACTGTGAAGAACCTTGGCATAAAAATTGACCAAACTCGCTCTATGAAAAATCATATTTAGGCTACCATGGGCACGTGCTACCATAATATGAGCCTTCTACGCATAATATTTCCCTATCTTCCGATCTCTGCTAAAAGAACATTAGTCCAAGCCCCGGTAGTGAGCCGGCTAGACTACGGGAATGCTCTACTGGCTGCAGCTAATGAGCTAAACTACAGGTGGTGCAAAATGCGGCAGCCAGACTTATCCTTAATCTTCCGCTGGGCACCCCGTCGGCCCCTTCATTGAAAGCTCTACATTGGCTGCCAGTAAGAAAAAGGAGCATTTTTAATATATGCTGTCTCACTTATAAGGCCTTTAAGGGAAATGGCCCCAGTTATCTTCAACAAAGAGTTAAAGCATATGCACCCACCAGAAGTCTAAGATCCAAGGACAAAGCCCTGTTGGCAATCCCCCGCATTAGCGTGGTTAGATGTTGGGGGGGAGGGGGAGATCCTTTTCTTACTTTGCTCCCATCTATTGAAATAGGCTCCCTGTGCATATCTGTACAAACTATTGCCAATTTAGGAAACTACTGAAAGCCTCCCTCTTCCAATAGCCACCTCCTCTAGGGGATGCTGCCTGCTAGTGTCTTGAAGTGCCGAGATGCCCATGGGTGATTCGAGCGCTGTATCACATGTAATTAACATAACATAACATAGGTGGAGGGGGTGGGAGAAGAAGGTTAAGAAGGGCTGGTGCCCCTAACTCGATGATTCTTGGGCTTCAGAGGAGGAGGGCTCCACTGCAAGCTGCTCCTCGAAGGTAAGCTTCAGTTTGTGAAGAAGAGTGTCCTCCACCTTCGGTGGTAGTTTGGCAACAATTTTACCAGTTAGAAAGAATAAAAAGTCACCTCTGCCTACTGTCCAACTTCTCCTGGAGGTGCTGTAAGATGGGAGGCTTGAGGTCCTCGGTGCTCGCTGAAGAATGTGCCTTGAATGGATGTGTCAGCACAGGTAGGTGCTTCAGCTCCGAATCTGGTCTCGACGTCGACGGCTTTTTCTACTCCATAGTATGGCTCGGCAGCGAGGAGTGTTTTGGCTCCAAAAGTCGAGGTTGCGCTGGTGCCGTGGCAGTGAAAGGCGTTGAGGGCGCTGCTGGCCCTGAAAGAAGCCTGGTCGTATGTGGGGGTTTTGGCATCCGAGTTGGAGCCGGCTCCGAGGCTTTGTGTTGGTACTGTCCATGGCTTGGATGCAGTGGCAGCCCAGAAGGCTGCAAGGGAAGTGGTGGACTTGACGCCCACCTCCCAGAAGGGCGGTGGTCGACCGGTTGGTGTGAATGATGGGACACAGTACTCACAGTCGGAGGCTTCTGACGCTGTCCTGGTAGGGTCAGCTGGTCATCGTCCTGGTCGTCGCCCTCAGAGGCCACAGGAGAGCTTGGCTCCAGATTGAAATAGGTTGGTTGTCCTGCAGATTCTGAGGCGCCTGCTTCTTCTTTGACATCTGCACCAAGAATGTTATGGGAGTCGTCTTGCCACTGCACCATCTTGTGCCGAGTCTCTGGTCGTGTCGGAACCTGGGGGTCTTCTTGGACCGGAACATGTGGATGCCTGGTCATGCTCTGGCGACAAGCAGAGGTTGCAGACTAAGTGGTGTTCGTGCCACAAGTATTTGGAATGGCACTGTGGGCAGTAATGAAAGGGGGTACTTTTCCATCATGGCCTGCACATTCTCGATGTGGGTGGTTGAAGAGAAAAGCAGAGGGGCCGAAGCCCCAATGAAATGCTGACGAATGTCCTGGAATGGACCCAAATGGATCAAGACGGACAAACTGCAAACGCAATTGTTTCATACCAACGGGAGTGGAAGCACCAAAAGGCCCAGATGATGGACACCACGCAGCATCGACTCCGGGCTTCAGCGACATGTCCAAACCCGACAGCAGAAGAAAACAATCTAACAATTGAACCGATGATCATGCGCAATACCAGTCATAGGAGGAGTCACAATACCTCATGACTCAAATGACCTCATGACTCAAATGACTTCTTCGAAGAAAAACAAATTGTACACGTCCAAGCCCAACACTAGATGCCAGGTGTATGCAGAGCATGTGCTCCTACAGCTACACATGCCACGAACAAATGTGTTATGCAAGTCCACAACACCATCCTGTCTCTTGGGTCTACAGTACAAAGAATGTAAAACAGGATGAGCATTTTGAATTTATTTTTCCTCAGAAAGGCATTCAGTGGACGGAGGTTCTGTATACTCCCGAGGCCTTCGTCCTTCTTCAGTAGAAGGAAGTAGCACGAAGAGCACCCCCTCTCCTCTCCCTGAATTCATCACCGCTTGATGGCACCCGTGGCTAACTTCTTGTAACAAGATTGCAGAATGGCCTGCTGAGGGTCGCTCTTATGTGGAGGGATAATGAAAATCCCTTTTCACTAAATTGTAAGACCCATCTGTCACGCGTGAATAATCTGCAGCCAGGGAGGAATGAAAATGCCTCCTAGTGAGGGAGCAGATTTTCCAACTCCTCCTCATCCATCAGTGTTGTGGAGACGTTTTTGTGTACCCTGGACTCAGTCAGTGTCGGATCCTAATAGGGTTTCTAGCCTCTGATAGTACTGGCTCCGAGGCAGAGGCTGAGGATTAGAATCTGGTTGCATAATGACTGGCTGCACTTTTGGAAACTTGTAGTGCAGCATAGGCCTGAAGCAGGCAGACGTCAGTTCGGGATCGGAGACATGCACCAGAAAGGAGTCTGGGGCTTGGCCCAGAAGAGACTGATGTGGACCCAGGTGCTAGAGTGGAAGTCTGGATCAGCGTCTGCATGGGCCCAGGAATTGGTCCTAAGAAGTCTGGTGGTACCAGGGTAAAGTTCTTTGATGGAATTTCCAACTGGGGGGCCCTGGCAGTAGGAGCATTTGAAAGAGTTGAAGCATGGCCTCCTTGAAAGCAACTATGTGCTGTGGAGTCGGTGGCAGTTTTGGAAATGCAAGACTGGGTCGAAGTCAAAAGACACTTGTGGGATGTGATCTTTTGATTGACCCCTTGCACATTCTTACCTGATTTTGAGTGGCAGGATAGGGTCCTGCTTAACTTTCTTGCACTTGTACCGCATATGCAACCTTGACTTACTGAATACTTTGCCCCGGATAGGGACTTTTCGCTGGACCAGTGTAGGAAGCTGGGTTTCTGTTGCAGTAACCCCCCCCCCCCACACACACACTTTTTGCCAGACTACTGATGCACTTTGACTTGATGTTACCAGGGCCTGTGTTCTTTCCCAAAACTGTACCTTGTACCCACAATTGACACCTCTCTGGCCACATGTCAGTCCCTTGTAAAAAGTACCATGGGTACCAAGGGCACTGTGACCAGGGAAGGCTTCCAAGGGCTGCAGCACATGTTGTGCCACCCTTAGAGATCTTGTACCTTAACACACACACACTGCCATTGCAGGCTGCAGGTTTTGGTGCAGAACAAAGTGAAGAGTCGACATGACACACATCTCTATGTGCCATGCCTACAACCCACTGCCCTGGCATAGGTCAGCCACCCCTCTAGCTGGGTGCACTATACCAGTGGTGATGGTACAGGTGCATGAGCCCTGTACCCCTACAGTGTCTAGACCAATTCTTAGACATTGTAAGTGCAGTAATGCCATTAAGAGTATATGGTGCTGGGAGTTTGTCATTACGAACTCCACAGCACCATAATGGCTTTACTGAAAACTGGGGAGTATGGTATCAAACTTCTATGCACATTAAACCCACACTGATGGCAGTGTGGGATTTAAAGAAAAATCCACTTAGAGGGCATCTTAGAGATTCCCCCTGAAAAAAGACCATCCTCTGGTGGGTTCCCTGACTGGTACACACCAGCCTGCCACCACAAGACATGTTTCTGGACCCCTGGGGTGGGAGCCTTCGCTCCCTGAGCCCAGAAACAAAGCCTTCCCTGGGCGGAGTTTGTCACACCTCCCCCAGGCCAGGAAGAGCCATCTGTGGCAGGGGAGCATCAAAGGCCTTGCCGCCTTTGTAACGCGACCCCCAGCCTCTCCTATCAGGAGCAGCCCCCTTCCCGTCTCCCCTCCTTTTCGGCGGGAAGACAGGTGGGAAAAAGTAGCACAGCCCAGAAGGTGTGCCCTCCTCTGCCAACCCCACCCCTTAGGTGGGGTAGGGGAGGTGAAGCCCACTCTTCAGTGCCCGCCATCTTGCAAGATGGCAGGCACTCTCCAATCAGGATTAGGGATTGTGCCCACTCCCCCACGTGGGGTGAGCACACCAAGGGTGTAGTCACCCTAAGGTCAGTTGCCCATGGGCTACTGACCTAGAGACCCCTAAAACACCCCCTAAATACAGTATTTAGGGGGCAGCCCTGAACCAAGAAGACAGATTCCCGCAACCTACGAAGAAGAAGGACGAAAGAAGACGCCCAGCAGATGAGACTACAGAGAAGAACTGACTTGGCCCCAGCCCTACCGGCCCATCTGCAGCTTCCGGGGACCTTGCGCCAAAAGTCGCCTTGTCCTGCAGCCAGCGACCTCCAGAACCCGTGGGAGGACTGACTGCCTCCAATAAAGACCGGATCGCCTGTGAACAGCAGCTCTGTTCAAAAGAAACTCCCAAGACAGGCTAAGAGCCTACTGTGGACAAAGAAACCAGACGCCTGGAACCACCACTGCACCCGACGCCTATGGCCCGTATCCGGGTGGCCCACTGGTCCCAGCGAGGTTCCCCCATCGCTCCAGAGTCCGAGTCCACCGTGGGTTGATCCCTCCAGGACTCCCCGACATCGCCTGTAGCCTCTGCACAGAGACCTCCCTCAACCGCGAGTGGCCCGGTAAGGTGAAATCCGACCTCAAAAGACACCCCTGCATCCAGCCGCCCTGCGCCCTGGGGAAGAGAACCTGAGGTGCACCTACGTCCCAGAGCCCTCCAACTTACCTGCCCAGCTGTTGGTTTCTCCCGGAAGTCTTCCTGGACCGAGCCTGCAGCCAAAATCCAAAACCGACAACTCCCACTGAAAACAGGGCACCCGATGCCAAAACAGCACCCTGCACCCAGCCCCCCCCCTGTGCCGCTGCACCTTGTGTGCTAACTCAGATCCCCCTTTGCCCTGAGCCTAACACCAGGAGCTTTGCTCCCACAACCTTGTGGCCTGCTCTTGAGCAGCCACCAACCGGAGGTCCCCTATCCCCCATTGAATAACATTGGGCCTTAGCACTCTGCACCCGGCCGCACTAGTGCCGCTGAGGGTGCTTTGAGAGTGCATCCTTGACCCTGGTTCTAACCCCACAATACCAACTCCAAAACCTAAGTACTTACTGTTAAACCGATAACACTATTTTCTCCCATAGGACTGCATTGACTGCTTTTCTGTGAAAAATCTTTTAAATGTGGAGTTGGTTTGTATGAAACATTGAAAAACTGCAAATGTAAACAAACTGAATTTCTTACCTTTTCTCTAGGAAATGTCCCAGTGTGATATCTAGGCATATCACACTGAGTAGAAAAAGTAACTCAAAAAGTAATCTGAAAAGTAATGTACAAAGCAATCTCAAAAGTAACTTTAAAGTAATTTTAACTGTTGACTTACATGTAAACAAACGAATTGCATCCAACTGCATTTCAATTGTATTTCAACTGCAATATTCCTGCAAAGTATTATTTCACTTACCTGCACCAGGCCTGCCTTGGTTCTAGAAATAAAATAACAAAATCATATTTTTATACAAACAAAATTGGTCTGAGTTCAGTCTTTGTGTGTGACATCATTTCTTGGCTGAGTGTGTACAATGAATGCTTAACACTACTCTCTGATAAAGCCTTACTGCTCGCCCACACTACCACAAATAGAGAGTAAGGTATTATATACTTTTACCTCTGCCTACCTTTGGACTCTGTGCACACTATACCTTACTTTGGTATAGTATATACAGAGCCAGCTTCCTATATTGGTGGCAGCGGTGGGATCTACAACTTTGCATTTGTTGGACTGACTTGGTCAACAGCTATTCACACGACAGAACTCTTAAACTGTTTTTAGAATTCTGATTTTTGAATTGACAAATGTGTCCAACTTACCAAAAGTCTTGTTAGGGCCTTGGTTAAGTCCCTTTAGAATTTTAGAAAAATAAAAACTCACTTTAGTTAGGGGTAAGAGAGGTTAGAATTTTTGTTAGAATGTCTCTTAACAAGAACCCAGCTATTAGTGAAGATAACAACAATGACAGAGAATATGGTTGAGGAGCTCAACCTCACCCTTTATCTCCACTTAGAATTTAGGGAGTTAAGATCTCTATGTAAACTTAAACATATTAATATGGGGTCCCATCCCTCCTAACAAAAGCTCCAGGAGCTGTTGGCAGGGTATGCTAAGGACCATCCCTCTGAGAATGGTGAAGACCTCTCAGAAGGGGAAGAAGATGAAGGGGATGAGGATACCTTCCACCCCCCTCCCCCACTTCTTAGGGAGAGATGGGCCCCAGTGCCCCTCAATCCAAGAATACAACTCTCAGCACCTAGATCCCACACAGGAGGGCCAGGTGCTTCTGAGTTCATTGAGGACAGCCTCAATGAAGAGACCAACCTTTTAGTAACGTTGGCTAAAAGATTAGACCTAGAGACCAGACTCCTGGCTCTAGAAAAAGAAAGAGCAGAGATGGGCATAGTACCCATCAATGGTGGCAGCAACTTAATAAATAGGGTCAGAGAGCAATCTTATGATCCCAAAATCCCCAAAGGGATTGTCCCTAAATTTGAGGATGGTGATGATATCCCAAAGTGGTTCACAGCCTTTGAGAGGGCTTGTGAAGCCAGAAAAGTGAAGAAAACTCACTAGGGGGCACTCCTTTGGGAACTGTTCTCTGGTAAGTGCAGAGACAGACTTCTGACCCTTGGTGGGGCAGAAGCAGAGTCCTATGAACTCATGAAGGGCACCCTGATTGAGGGATTTGGACTCACCACTGAGGAGTACAGAATTAGATTCATGGGGGGATCAGAAAACCCAGAGTCAGCCCTGGGTGCAATTTGTAGACTACTCAATGAAAACACTAGGTGGCTGGTTGACTGGCAGTAAAGTGCAAGATTATGATGGTCTTTATAATTTGTTTATGAAAGAACACATATTAAGTAATTGCACTGATGAAAAGTTGCATCAGTATCTGGTAGACCTAGGTCCAATTTCTCCCCAAGAATTGGGAAAGAAGGCGGACCACTGGGTCAAGACAAGGGTGACCAAAAGAAAGGGGTTACAAAACCTCACCAGAGGAAAGACAGTGAGCATCCTAAAGATAAAAGTAAGGAGTCCCAGGTAGCCCCCCAAAAACCTGTCCAGGAGGGTGGGCCCAAAGACACCTCACAAACTAAAACTGGGTACCAAGGTAAGAGTTGGGATCCCAACAAGGTATGGCGTCACAAATGTCAAATGACAGGACACCACACCAACGACCCTAGCTTTCCTAAAAAACCAAGCCCCTAGTGTAGCTCTAGGGGTTGCCAGTGTAGTTTTGGAGGATGGTTCCTCAGATGAGGAAGTCCTCCTAGCCTTGAACTGGAAAATGGGCCCAAAAGGTGAGTTGGAGATTCCCGAGGGGAGTAGACACTTCTACCACCTACTGGTGAATGGAATCCCAGCCACTGCCCTGAGAAATACTTGTGCCAGTCACACTGTGTTGCACGACAGGTTGGTACTCTCAAACCAGTATGTCCCAGGGGAAACAAAAAGAGTAAGGGCTATCCCAGGAGAGGTCACTGTTAGGCCTGTGGCTGTAGTGCCCCTAGAAATAGCTGGATCCCTTAGTTGGAGAAAGGTGGTAGTCAATAAAGACATCCCCCTTGAGTGTCTGCTTGGGAATGACCACCCAGAGGTTGGTCTGGGCCAAAGTGAGGTACTGGTCGAATGCCAGACCTCATCCAGGGAACCTGGGGGGGCTGAACCTGCAGTTAGTGCAGATAAGCCCCAAAAGAAAAAGAAGAGACAGTGTAGGAAAGGTGGACAACTGTTAGCCACAGTTCCAGTGGGCCAGGGAGATTCTATCCCAGTAAGGGAGAACTCCAAATTTGGCACTGGTGAAGCCCTCCCTAGCCCACAAAAAGACCTGACTGGGCAGGCAACTGTCTAGCCTGAGTTGGTGGCTCCTCAGCTGACAGAACAGAGGGTGGAAGAAGGGTGTTTACTACAAAGTGTAGTGGCCCCTACCCTAAAACAGCAGACAGGCCACCAGAACCCAAAGAAGCCTGTAAGTTAGCCACTTCACCTACAAGTTAAGAGCTAAAGGTGTGGTTCTGGGCAATGACAGCTGTCAGTAGCCTCTGCTGGGTGTTAGCCTTCATGGCAGCACTGTCATTGGCATGGTGGCCTAGCCCCCTGCCAAATAGCAAGTTAGGCCCCCTGACCCTAAGTTGTGGCTAACCTCTGTGGGTAAGCTGGGTTTTGCACTAGCTAAGTTAGAATTTACAGAGGTAGGCACCTCTGAACCCAAACTAAACAAATGGGGTAAAGACACTAAAGAGCTAGGAAAGGAATACTGGCAATTAGGTCCTGAAACTGTTGAGGTAGGCCAGCTCCCCAAAGGGACTGACCTGGACAGAAGGATGTAAGGCAGAGTAGACCCTGCAACTTTCAAACCACTTCCTCTACTCTTCCTCGCCTGAAAGACTAGGAAGACTCTCCCAGGTTTGGCTGAGTCTCCTGTCCTTAGGGCTTGGGGCTTGTGTAGGAAGCTGGGTTTCTGATGCAGTAACCACCCAACCTTTTGCCAGACTACTGATGCACTTTGACTTGATGTGCCCTGGGTCCCTGCCAATCAGGTTGCCAGGGCTGTGTTATTTCCCAAAACTGTACCTTGTACACCTAAATGGCACCTCTCTGGCCACATGTCAGTCCCTTGTAAAAAGTACCATGGGTACCAAGGGCACTGCGACCAGGGAAGGCCTCCAAGGGCTGCAGCACATACTGTGCCACCCTTAGAGGTCTTGTACCTTAACACACAGACACACTGCCATTGCAGGCTGCGGGTTTTGGTGCAGAACAAAGTGAAGAGTCGACATGACACCTCTCTGTGTGCCATGCCTACAACCCACTGTCCTGGCATAGGTCAGCCACCCCTCTAGTTGGGTGCACTATACCAGTGGTGAGGGTACAGGTGCATGAGCCCTGTGCCCCTACAGTGTCTAGACCAATTCTTAGACATTGTAAGTGCAGTAATGCCATTAAGAGTATATGGTGCTGGGAGTTTGTCATTACGAACTCCACAGCACCATAATGGCTTTACTGAAAACTGGGGAGTTTGGTATCAAACTTCTCAGCACATTAAACCCACAATGATGCCAGTGTGAGATTTAAAGAAAAATGCACTCCGAGGGCATCTTAGAGATGCCCCCTGAAAAACGACCAGCCTCTGGTGGGTTCCCTGACTGGTACACACCAGCCTGCCACCATGAGACATGTTTCTGGACCTCCAGGGTGGAAGCCTTTACTCCCTGAGTCCAGAAACAAAGCCTTTCCTGGGCGGAGGTGGTCACACCTCCCCCAGGCCAGGAAGAGCCATCTGTGGCAGGGGAGCTTCGAAGGCCTTGCCGCCTTTGTGATGCGACCCCCAGCCTTTCCAGCTATCAGGACAAGGCCCCTTCCTGTCTCCCCTTCTTTTCGGTGGGAAAAATTAGCACAGCTCAGAAGGTGTGCCCACCTCTGCCAACCCCACCCCTCAGGTGGGGGAGGCGAGGTGAAGCCCACTCTTCAGTGCCCACCATCTTGCAGATGGCAGGCACTCTCCAATCAGGATTAGGGATTGTGCCCACTCCCCCACGTGGGGTGAGCACACCAAGGGTGTAGTTGTAGGAAGCTGGCTCTGTATATACTATACCAAAATATAACAAAATGAGGTATAGTGTGCACAGAGTCCAGTGGAACCCCAAAGGTAGGCAGAGGTAAAAGTAGATAGCACCTTACTCTCTATTTGTGGTAGTGTGGGCGAGCAGTAAGGCTTTATCAGAGGGTAGTGTTAAGCATTTGTTGTACACATTCAATCAGCAAATGATATCACAGACTCAAAGACTGAACTAAGACCAATTTGATTTGTATAAAAATATTATTTAGTTGTTTTATTTCTAGAACCAAGCCAAGCCTGGTGCAGGTAAGTGAAATAATACTTTGCCAAAACGTATGCAATGTTTTACAATTGAATGCAGGTTCAAATGCAGTTGATTGAATTACAGGTAAGTCAATGTTTTGAAATTACTGTTCAGTTACTTTTCAGATTACTTTGTACATTATTTATTGGATTACTTTTCAGATTACTTTTGCTAATCAGTGTGATATGCCTAGATATTCGCTTGGAGATTCAAGGCAGGTCAGAGATCACTAGATCTCAGGTCAGGATCGCCGGGGAGACCTCCTCATGGTGTTGGGCCACTTTAACTCGGGCCATTGGCGTCGGGTGCAGACTCGCGGATTAGGCCAGAGTCAGAGTCTGTGGGTGAGCAAATCCGGTGCTCACGGGAGACAAAGTCTTTCTTGTGGAAGGCAGGGCAGGTCCTTCGGGTTCTTGAGGCTGCTAGCTGCAGGACACACCGGGATTTCGCTTGAGCAGGTTTGAGGTGCGGACAGGCCAGTAGGGCTGGGGCCTAGTCAGTGGGCGAACTTCTCTTCTTAGTTTCAGCACAGCTCTTCGGTCCTTCTTCTCTTCTTCTTGGTCGGTTCTTGTCTGAGGAGGCAAGGTTCAGGGGTGCCCCTAAATACTAGATTTAGGGGTGTTACAGGTAAGTAAAAGGTTGGGACCAATGGGTCCCTTCCTTGGGGTGGGTACACCCCCTATTATACCACCTTCCAGTGGGAGGGGGGCATATGCCTCACTCTGGTTGGCTGGGTCCCCCCCATCTGCAAGATGGCGGGGACTGAGAATTGTGCTTCACCTTGCCTCCTCCACCTGAGGGGTGGGGTTGGCAATGGTGGGCAAACCTCCCTTCCTCACTTGGTTTTCCCGCCGATTCTTCCGCCCAAAGTGGGGGTCGAAACCGGTGGGGGCCAGTTGCTGGAAGCAGCAAAAAGGCCTGGGGAAGCTCACAAAGGCAGCAAGCCTTTGAAGCTTCCCCTTCGTGGACCCTGCCCATCCTGGGGGAGGAGGCTTGGCACCTCATCCCAGGATGTGCATTGTTTCAGACCCCCGAGAGCAGCAGGCTCTCGACTCAGAGGTCCAGAAACATGTCTGGTGGTGGCAGCTGGCGAACAGCCACTCAGCCTGGACACTAGTGTTAGGTCGTTTTTCAGGGGGCATCTCTAAGATGCCCTCTGTATGCATTTTTCATTAAATCCCACACTGGCATCAGTGTGGGTTTAATGTGCTGAGAAGTTTGATACCAAACTTCCCAGTTTTCAGTAAAGCCATAATGGTACTGTGGAGTTAGTCATGACAAACTCCCAGCACCATATTCTCTCAATAGCATTACTGCACTTATAATGTCTAATAATTGGCTTAGACACTGTAGGGGTACAGGGCTCATGCACCAATACCCTCACCACTAGAGGGGTGGCTGATCTATGCCTGGGCAGTGGGTTGTAGGCATGACACACAGGGATGTGTGCCATGTCGACTCTTCACTTTGTTCTGCACCAAAACAGGCAGCCTGCAAAGGCAGTGTGTGTGTAAAGGTACAGGGCCTACTAAGGTTGGCACAATAAGTGCTGCAGCCCTTAGAGGCCTTCCCTGGCCACAGTGCCCTTGGTACCTGTGGTACCATTTACAAGGGACTGACCTGTAGCCAAAGAGTGCCAATTGGGTTTTTGTCTTAATGCAGTTTTAGGGAAAGAATATAGGCCCTGGGTACCTGTTTGCAGGAACCCAGGGCACACTCAGTCAAAGTACATCAGCATTTTAGCAAAAAGTGGGGGCAACCATGCAAAATGAGGGCACTTTCTTACAGTAGTCAAACTAAGGTCAGTAGCCCATTGGCTACTGACCTAGAGACCCCTAAAACGCCCCCAAAATACAGTATTTAGGGGGCAGCCGTGAACCAAGAAGACAGATTCCCGCAACTTACGAAGGACGAAAGAAGACGCCCAGCAGAGGAGACTGCAGAGAAGAACTGACTTGGCCCCAGCCCTACCGGCCCGTCTGCAGCTTCCAGAGACCCTGCGCCAAATGTTGACTTGTACTGCAGCCAGCGACCTCCAGAACCCGTGGGAGGACTCTCTGCCTTCAACAAAGACCGGATCTCCTGTGAACAGCAGCTCTGTTCAAAAGAAACTCCCAAGACAGGCTCAGAGCCTGCTGAGGACAAAGAAACCAGACGCCTGGAACCACCACTGCACCAGACGCCTACGGCCCGAATCCAGGTGGCCCAGTGAGGTCCCCCAGCGCTCCAGAGTCCGAGTCCACCGTGGGTTGATCCATCCAGGACTCCCCGACGTCGCCTGCAGCCTCTGCACAGAGACCCTCCCCAGCCGCAGTGGCCCGGTAAGGTGAAATTCGACCCCAAAAGACACCCCAGCATCCAGCCGCCCTGCGCACTGGAAAAGAGACCCTAGGTGCACCTACGTCCCTGAGCGCTCCAACTTACCTGCCCAGCTGTTGGTTCCTCCCGGAAGTCTTCCTGGACCGAGCCTGCAGCCAAAATCCAAAACCAGCAACTCCCATTGAAAACAGGGCCCCGATGCCAAAACAGCACCCTGCACCCATCCGCCCCTGGGCCGCTGCGGGTGCACCTTGTGTGCTAACTCGGATCCTCCTTTGCCCTGAGCCTAACACCAGGAGCTTTGCTCCCACAACCTTGTGGCCTGCTCATGAGCAGCCACCAACTGGAGACCCCCTATCCCATATTGGAAAACATTGGGCCTCAGCCCTCTGCACCTGGCCGCCCTAGTGCCGCTGAGGGTGCTTGGACAGGGCATCCTTGACCCTGGGGGAACCCTGGTTCTAACCCCAGAATACCAACTCCAAAACCTAAGTAATTACTGTTAAACCAATAACACTATTTTCTCCCATAGGAGTGCATTGACTGCTTTTCTGTGAAAAATCTTCTAAGTGTGAAGTTGTTTTTCTGGGGTTAGAACCAGGGTTCCCCCAGGGTCAAGGATGCACTCTCAAAGCACCCTCAGCGGCAGCAAACTTGAAGTGAAACCGCAATGTCTTCTGTTCTGCAATGTAGATTTGCCTCCTGCTCCTGGATCACCTCCAGGTGCATTAGAGCACATGTACTGCACAGCTTCGAGCCATGACCGGAGTGCAAGCACCAGAGATAAACGACGTGCAAGTCTGCTTTGTGAAGTCTCAGCATTGTTGGAAACCTGTTTTTGGGAGAGACTTATTTTTGGCACACTGCAGAAGGAATATGAAATTGTTTCGAAGAACGAAAAAGTTGGGAGAGGAGCTCTGGCTCTCCTTCGAAGGGTGAGAAAAGAAAGAAATAGGCCAAAAAAGAAAGAAAGAAATGGACAGGCGCTTATATGCAGCTGCACTCTGTGACCTCCAGGGCAGTAAGAAGTCATCTCCACCTGTCGGCTCGTATAAGCACTGATGAAGGATTCTCCGAATCCAGTCTGATGCTAGAGATATTCTAAAGGTAAGGAATTTGCGGTCAGAAGTATTCATCAGTACAAGTATTTCTATAAGTGTGACTATTTCTAGCATTCGAGAATTCAAAGTAAGGGCACAAATTGTCTAAGCAGGGGATTGTCCACAATGTTGCAGCAGCCATCTCCTTCAATCCCATCAAAAGAAGGAAAGAGCCTCTCTTGTGAGCAGTAAGTTTAAACCAAGGAACTGCTACAACTGCAGCACTCTTTGCTAGTACTCCGAGTCCCTTCGTCTAGTTTGGCAATAAGGTCTAACGGTTGTACATGGTATTATGTTAAATGCCTAGATGTTGATACTGCTTATTTAGCATTTATGCCGAGAATTTGGAGACTGACGACAGAAAATAACTCAAGTGTGGGAAGCTATTAAATGTACCAATGGTGCAGAACTGTAGTTGCATGCAAGTAACATTGTGATTATTTTGTTTTCTCTGGTATCCCTTGGAGTCAGCAGTACTGCATTTTTCTGGTGCTTTTTCTCTCCTCTCTCTCTTGTATGTAGGTTATGTGGTATTTATATAGCCGAGACCAAGCCAAAAGGCAGTGGAGTACTGTGCCGGGTCAAAGGCAAGTATACAGTCAATGAGTGATAAGAGAGTAGCAGGGTTCTGGAACCAGAGGTGTATGGTTTCTGCATTGTGGTGTAGTGTTATTTACAGAGATGAGTCTTCAACAGCTTTTAGGTGGTCCTGATGAACACTGGTATGGTGTTCCAGATCTTGGGTGCATAGATGGAAAACATCTACTGCCTTTTTACTTTTTTATCCTGCTTACACTATAGTTGGATAGTGTCCTGGCTGCAAGTGTGCCAAAAAACACCAGAGAGGGTGAGTGGTTCTCAAAATAAGCAGGGGCTGCAGGTCATGACAGCTTTGTAAATGATGGAGCTTTTTTTTGAAGACGGTAAGGGACAGCATAGGGAGACATTAGTTTCAATGAGGATGAGAGTTATACAATCACAATTTGTCAGGCCCTAGAAAAGATGTGCTGTGGCGTCTACGATGCCCTAGAGGTTGGCAATGTGAAGTCTAGAAGGCCAAAGAGTAGGATCTCCCTCCATACAAATACAACAGTAGTTCTGAAGTTGTGTATTCGAAGAAATTATTTCACTTTTTTTTTTTTTAAGTGAGAGCTGATACCAGGCTGCCTCCATTTTTTTTGTCAATGTGTTCCTTCAGGGTGAAGTTGGTGTCAAGGGTCGATCCATGTGACTTTGCATTTGGTGCAAGTTGGAGTCACAAAGGTTCACAAAGGTTCAGAGCCAGATTTGTACAATTTCTTGCTTGTTCTTGGCAAATAAAAAAAATTCTATCTTGGTGGGGTTGAACTTTCAGAAGGGGCTTAATGTCTAGCTCTGGATGAAGTGCAGGTAATTTTTGAGGCGTTAAATGTCTGGAGAAGAGGAATTCAAGTAGAGTTGTTTATTGTTGTTATATTGGTGATTTTGATAGTTATCTTGGAGTAGAACCCAAAAGGCCCCATGTAGAGGTTAACATCACAGGTGGCCATATGGTACACTGGGGGATTCCGCACATGTCAGGGACTTTTTAAATCTGGAGACCATGTGAACGGTAGGAGAAGGAAAGTTAGGAGAACCAGTGAATTCCATTCACGACTCCAGGGTGTGAATAAGTGTTGGATGGTCGAATGTGTTGAAGGCAGCCAAGAGCTCCAGCAATATCAGGAGACAGGGGCCATCTTCATATATAGTCAGGAGGCCATCATTTGCGAGGTAAAATATAGTGGTCTCTGTTCTTCAGTGCGATCTAAAGCCAGATTGGTGGTCGAGCAGGAGATGGTGAGCAGTAATGTGATCTTAGAGTTGAGCATAGACTGTTTTTTCAATTATCTTGCCGATAAAAAGTAGGTTAATGATGGACCAGTAGCTGTTAAGTTCAACAGGGTCAAGTACAGGTTTTTTTAGGAGTGGGAGGATCTGGCCAGTCTTGAGAGTTTCTGTGAAGATGCCTCAAGTGAAGGAGATATTGACAATGGTGAGCAGGAGGGCGAGAAAGCTTTCCCGGGGAGAGCTTTGATGAAAGACAAGACTAAGAACTCTCCATAGGAAGTGGCTTTGAAGGAGCAGAGTATGTCGGTGACATCTGTGAACAATAGAGCTCTTGGCAGCTACCACTATGTATCTTGTGCTTCTTAAATCTTTGAACACTTTTCTCGTGTTACCAAAGGCTCTGTACTAGCTCCTCTCTTTTTTCCTCAATACAGTTTCTGTGGCTTCCATTAGCTTTTCTTTTTGACTATCCTGTTAATTCTATGCAGACAGTCCTGACATCTTTGTCTTCTCTTCTTTCTAAATCCCCCGCTATCCAACTGACTTCCTCTCTACAGACTCAGCTGATTTCTTGCTCATTTCATGTTAACCCAAATAAAAGTGAAATACTTTCTCTCAGCATCTTCTTCTCAAGCCCTTTCCATTGTATATTCTATATCTTCCAACCTCCCTTCTATCCATTTTGACTTAAAAATCAGGCGCTTTTTAAAAACCAATTCTCTACTTTCCTTCTCATATTTCTTCTATCGCACACACCATCCCACGTTTTATTTCCATGTCAACGAAGTTGCTCATCTCTACCTTTGTGCTCTCCAATCGTAGTTCGTGCTCCTCACTACTATTTGAATTTGCTGCCTATTCTCCTACATCTGAGGTGTCTACCTTTAATTCTTCCCTTCATCTTTTAATTCTTTACCTTCCGGCAGCACAAGGCACTCCACTTCTTTCCTTTCTTTGTTGGCTTCCCTTTCACTCATGTATTATTGAATTTATTTATATAAATTTCAAATCCATTCACTGACTCACTTTCACTCTGTTTTCAGTTTATTCTACTACCTGTAACAGCGGTTGTGTGTCAGCTCCAGCTTCTAACACCTTATCCTTCCTACACTCTTCTGGTTTAACTATTTTTTTTCTTCTCGACTTGAACTGGAATTACGTCCCGCTCTATCCACTATATAGCTACTTTACACTTCTTTTACTCCCTGCTAAAGGAACACTAGCCTACTGCCATGCCTTTGTGGGTTCTGCAGACAGGCACTCGTTTTTCAAATCTGTTTGCTACTACTTCTATTTTCTCATCACTTTGATGAAAATACTGTAAAATTGAATACAATCATGATGGACAAGCATTATTACTGATGACAAGGTAGAACGGAGAGACCAACAGAAAAGATATTCTGAAGCCCACCAGAATGCAAGTACTTAATGGTTTATCCTCTACAACTCATCCAATCCCCACGGGAGAGTCAAGAGGGAAAAGAAACCAAATACGTCTTTGTGATTGCAATGTCATAGCGCCCAAGGTATGTGGATGCTGTAAAAATCAAGTCAATCTTGTCCATCCTGTCATATATGTAATGGTAGGAGCCTACAGGGTCATAAAACACTTGAGAGGTTGCCTCACCCATACCTTATCATGGCATGCTTCATCATAGGCGGCCTCCCACACTGGAGTAGGACAGTTCCATTCCAGTGGACTCAACCAATTAAATTTGGGAGCTCTTGGATTTTTTTTACAGGATAAATTCACTGGTCCAGATTAAAAGTTAAAAATAACTGGGTGACAGACAACTGCACTATGCAAGGTGGATTTCTAGTAGAATGAATCGTAGCCACTCATTGTAAGACTTTTATTTTTATTTTTAAATCACCTCACATGAATCATTTGGTTATAATCACCTGCCAGCAGACAAATGCTTAGAAATAAGTAAAAACCCATGTTGATCACAATTTCAACTAGGTCATACTGGGCAGGGCAACTTTGTTCTTCGCATCCCTACATTTTGCACAGCAAGGTAATTTAAGAATTTCCTGATGTAAGATTGTAGAGACCTAGCCAAAGTTTTTTTTTTTAAATTAAGACATTTTGAAGCTCTTTTACACTTTAGGGTGCGCCCTTTCGCAGTATTAAATTCAAACACATTTTGAATAGGTAGTGCAAGTGCCAGTAGTGCTAGCTGAACGTAAACTCTTGGTATTAGGCTGTAGATAACCCTCATGGCTGCTTATTATTTCAAACAGTTAAATCAAATTGTATTCATCTTGGACGGAACACCACCACTTTTCGGTCATAATCTTATGCAAAACTGCAGATTGCATCACACAGTCTACGGTAGCAAAAATAAATGCAAAGGTCCTGATCAGAAAAGGTGGACAAATCAAGCAGGACCACAAAAGCGGATATCAAAATTCTTGATAGTCAATAGAAAGAAATTTATCGGACACCAGATTATTTTATAATACTGATTGCCATACATAGAATTCAATTTGAGCTAGCATGCAACAATGTACAGAACTCAGCAAAATATTTCTTACCAAACGGTTTTCTGATGCACCAACAATAACTTCATGGAGGATCTCACCACCGCCATAGTGCTGAGCTATAGACAACCCACTCAAGCAATAACAGGTATGATAAAAATCTCTTGCCCTAGAAAAAAAATTAAATACATGACCTGTAACAATTTTCCAACATGTTACTTTAATCATTTTGTGCGCAGCACTGCAATGTCGAGTACAGTTCGTAGTTCAATAACACATTGGCTAATAGGGACAGGTGAAACTTGAAGGAAAATGCACACTAGACATGCTCCCTTCACATGTCATTTATTGCCCAGGAAGATATCTCTACTATGCCTGGTGTTTAATCAGCTCTGAGTGTGGTACAATAATGCGATTTACTCTTTTCTCCCAGCTTAGAATATCTTTTGCACTCAAATCATGTAGTTTTGATTGTCATAAAAGTCTCAAAAAGAAAGACTATACAACCGAGGCAAGACATTCACTGGCTTCCAGTGAAAGTGCATACGACATTTGAGCTATGTAATTAATACACAATGGTCTCTATATGAAAGCCTTCATGGGACAAAAATAAGTTGCTGTATATCACCTAATTCAGCACAAATGTAATCAAATTTGAGTCCCTGTACATTTCCCTCTTTCTGCACCCCCAAGAGTGCTAGGAACTTTTCTATGTGAGTGCCCTATTGGGACACGCTTTCGCAGACAACGTAAATAAAGAAAAGTTTATTTAGCTGCAGCAAAAATGCTATGTTAGAGCTCCTATGCTGTGTTAGTGTTCTAAGTCGATAAACTGTCCCAAATTTTGTTTGGGGTCGGGTGTGCATTTACCAATACAAGCTGCTACATGCAAGCACCACGGATGAATGTTACTTCTCATGTCAAATCATCAGAGGGTGTTGAAGGCTTGGTTTGTTAAAGGGATTAAAATGTCGACCTTCAGCAGAATGAGACCCGAAACCCACAATTGTCTCAATGTAAACTCCATTTTCAGACTGTTTTTTTTCATAAAAGTGTTCACAAGCACATACGTTTGTTCTATCAGCTATATTTCACCTCTGGACACCCGGGGGGGGAAGGGAGGGAGATCAAAAGCACCAAGCTACAGGTCCCTTTGCCATAGAACAATCCTCTCTCTTAGTATGGGGAAAGGTTGAAGAGAGATGGTAGATTTGCAAGACTGATGTGGGGGGAACTAAGACTGGACTCAAGTAGCTGCAGGATGCTGGAGAGAAAGAGGACAAAAAAACTGAAATGAATCATTCCCAGCTGATGGAAGAAGCATCAAGATGGAGGTGGGGCAATTGCTTTATTGTCCATGATAATTAATTACTGGAAACCCACACTCTCAATCTGCATCTTTTCTATGGATCCGCCACTATTTTGGGTTGGTACTTTCCAACGCAGGCATGTCTCATACTTTATTACATGCAGAGTCAATGCAACAATCGCAGAGGCCACAATAATGACATTACATTTATGCCCATTTTTTAGGCAGTATGAAGATCCAAATCATTTCTTTGTCAGCAATTCTGTCAGGACACATACCTTAGAAAGAGCACATGTGGAGGCGTTAAATCATTACTAGAAGGAAGGTGTGATGAGTAGTTTTAAGAGCTCCCAGAGATTGGGACCGACAAAGACCAATTTCCTTCTCATAATAAAAGCTCTGTTGTGCAAACTTACTATTCTCAAAGTTACTATTCCTCTGACCAGAGCATAAAAAGTGATAAATAATGAATAGATGGAAGAGCAGTATTGATGGCATAAGGAAATCAGTCAGTGGTGGAATTCAAAAGCAAACATATGGTATAACATCTTGTCACAGCGGAGAGGCACCAAACCTGCAACTACACAAATCCAAAAAACTACACAGCAATGCCACTCCTAAGTATACTTATCTGAATCCCCTACTTAAAAGGTGCACCATCTAAGTTCGGAGCTGGATCGATTGCCAAGAAAAAAAAAATCTCAATGGAGAACATGAATGCAGAGTATAAGTGAGAAAATATGCTACAAAGCACTTATTTTAAAATAATTTAATAGCATACATTGTGGAAACATAATAGGGTAGAAAACCCACAGACATGTTCTCAATACTCTGCTCAAAGATGTTGAGCAGCTTTATAACTATGCATCAAGCAACAGCACATACACAACCCTCTCCCCCAAGAAAACAGGACATCTGCAAGAGTCGAATACCCAAGTACATATGAAAGATGGATATACAAGGAAAGAAGCACAGGTATGATCCTGCTAAGAGAAAAAGGAACGCATTTTAGTATTTTCTGAACTACAGGGAACAGGAGTCTTCATGGCTTACAAAGTCAAAACACTGTGCGGTCCACACCAATTTATAAAAATACCAAGTACCTCCATATATGTTTAGGCATCAGAGAAAAATCGTTCAGGTGAGTAAGTTTTTAAATATAAATTCTTTTCACTTCAAAAAGTGGACACAGTGCACTTTCTGAGCTCTGGAATGTTATCCTATGGAAGGAAGCACAAGGTCTGCAGACAGGTATAAGACAGCGACTTTCAATACCAATCTCCAGGAGTGGTGGGCAAGGTCCAAGGCAGCACCAGCAGTACACCACCAGCGGCACGAGGGCGGGTGCAGGGTGCAAAAGCGTTGGGAGCCCAAAAGGTTACAATAGGGATCGGTCACTGCGAAAAGTGACTGCAGGGTCTGGCTAGGAAGCCAGTCGGGCTGAACCAGCAAGTGGGCTCAGGCCTTGCGATGTTCAGGGACGGAGGGACACCTTTGGTCCTCTTGTCCACAGCCCAGGGGCAACCGGTGTAGAAGCATTGGGTTTTCTTATCGGAAGCAGTCGCGTTAGAGGGGGCCTGCGTGCAGAGGCTGCAGACGACGTCAGGGAGTCCAGGAGAGGTGAGCCCACGATGAAATCGGGCTCTGGAGGGCTGGGAAACCTTGCTGGCACCAGAGGCCCACTTCAGCTCGGGAAGGAGGCTACAGGTGCAGTTGTTGCTTCTGGTGTCGTGTTTTGTCGGTTCCGGAGGCCTCAAAATATCTTCTTTGGACTTTCTTCTTGAACAGGTCCGCTGTTTATGAAAGGTCTTAGTCTTTAATGAAGGCAGGCAGTCCTCCCAGGGTTTTGGAGGCACACAGCTGCAGGACGAGGCGTCTTTGGCGCAGAGTAGATGGAGAACGGCAGACTGTTCAGCTGTGCAGAAGGTCTTCTCTGCTTTCGCGCATTTCGTCTCCTCCTTTGTAGGTCGTCCGGATCTGCTTCTCCGGTGCCAGGGACTCCCCTAAATACTGAATTTAGGGGTGTTGGGGGAGAGTGTACAGTAGTAGCCAATGGGCTACGGACCCTTGTGGTCACTATGCCCCCTATATGACCACTTCCTGTGGGAAGTGGGCATAACCCTGTCCCAGAATTCTGAGGTATGCCATCACCAAAATTGTGTCCACCTCACAGTTAGCCCACTTTAGGGGTGGTACTAGCCCGGAGGTGGCACACCTACCTGACTAGCTAATTTTCCCCCCTGTCCAGGTGCCATGGGGGCTCTTAATGGGGAGGGGTGGGGGAGGGTGGCTTCCTCTCCTGTGAGGGGAACCAGATTCGCATTACAAAGGGGGTGGCCCCTTTGAAGCTTGCGGGCCCAAGGAGGCTAATCAGCAGGTCATCCTGTGGGAAGGAGTGTTACACTCTCCTCCTGGACAGGCTTTTGTTCTGGGTCTCCTGAGAGCAAAGGCTCTCACCATAGGTGAGAACAGTGTCTTGGGTGGCAGGCTGACAGAATCCAGTCAGCAAGCACACCAGAGGCTGGTAGGTTTACACGGGGGCACCTCTAAGGTGCCCTCTAGGGGCATGTATTGATAAATCCAACACTGGCATCAGTGTGGGTTTATCAAGACGAGAAGTTTGGTACCAAACATCCCTATTTTCAGTGAAGCCATCATGTAGCTGGGGGGGAAATCATTTTCACCAGTGTCCAGTACATGGTTTAAAAATGGCTTCCCTGGTCACTTGTACTGGCAGTAATAGGACTGACCAGCACAGGGGCATATCTGCTCATGCAGATATGTCCTCACAAATAATATTAAGCACCTTGCCTTAGGGCCATCAGGTCAGCTGTAAGGTGACTTACCGGTCGAAAATAGCTAAGTGGAAGGGGTGGGCAGCATCTGGGAGTAGAGAAGAAGACCAATCACGAGGCCTCTTAATTTCTGAAGGGTTTCGGCACCTTCTCCAGTACTGTTGAACAGTTAGAAATCCGGTAAGTAAGACATAATGGACCTTCAGGATTAAAGGTCAGGGTTGTGGAATGTTATAAACTATCTACTAGTCCAAGAAATGGGAGACTTCATAAATCTACTTGTCCTTAAAAAAATAAAAATCAACTTGTCCATTTTGGTGCCATGCAGTGAGGTGGCAAACTATAATAACATGTTGTAGGAAGCTGGCTCTGTATATACTATACCAAAATGAGGTATAGTGTGCACAGAGTCCAGTGGAACCCCTAAGGTAGGCAGAGGTAAAAGTAAATAGAACCTTACTCTCTATTTGTGGTAGTGTGGGCGAGCAGTAAGGCTTTATCAGAGGGTAGTGTTAAGCATTTGTTGTACACACTCAATCAGCAAATTATGTCACACACTCAAAGACTGAACTCAGACCAATTTGATTTGTATAAAAATATTATTTAGTTGCATTTATTTTCTAGAACCAAGCAAGCCTGGCACAGGTAAGTGTATATGGTACTTTTCAAGGCAGGTTGAACAATACAAGCAAGCTGAATGAAAATGTCTGTTACAGGTTTGAAAATCTTTTCAATACAGTGGAAATTACTTTTAGATTACTTTACAGATTACTTTATGGATTACTTTTTCTACTCAGTGTGATATGCCTAGATATCACACTGGGACATTTCCTAGAGAAAAGGTAAGTAAAGCAGTTTTTAGTTATGTGCAGTTTTTCAAGTTCTCATACAAAACCAACTCCACACTTTGAACTATTGTCAAGAAAAGCAGTCAATGTAATCCTATGGAAGGAAATTGAGTTATCGGTTTACAGGTAAGTAAAAGTTTGTGGGGGTGTTGGTATTCTGGGGTTAGAACCAGGGTTCCCCCAGGGTCAAGGATGCACTCTCAAAACACTCTCAGCGGCACTAGGGCAGCCGGGTGCAGAGTCCTGAGGCCCAATGTTATCCAATGGCCTACGGTTGGTGGCTGCTCATGAGCAGACCACTAGATTGTGGGAGCAAAGCTCCTGGTGTTAGGCTCAGGGCAAAGTGGGATCTGAGTTAGCACCCAAAGTGCACCCGCAGCAGAGGGGCAGCCGGGTGCAGGGTGCTGTTTTGGGGTCGGATGCCCTGTTATTTTCAATGGGGATTCTCCAGTTGCAACAAAGACTGCAGGCTCGGGGACGAAGATCTTCTGGAGGCGACCACCAGTTGGAGAGGTAAGTTGGGATGCCTGGGGATGCTGGGACACCGTTGGTTGGGCCACCAAAGGCCGTGGGACGTCGGATGCAGGGTTGTCTTCAGGCGTCGGGTTTTCTTACCAGCTCCGGTCACGGTCGGGGGATCCTCCAGAAAGAGGCTGCAGACTTCGCTTGGAGATTCAAGGCAGGTCAGAGATCACCAGATCTTAAGTCAGGATCATCAGGAAGACCACCTTGTAGGGTTGGTCCACTCGAACTGGGGCCGTGGGAGTCGGGTGCAGAGTCGTGCAGACTCGTGGTTTTGGCTGGGGCCAGAGTCTGTGGGTGAGCAAATCCGGCGCTCACGGGAGATAAAGTCTTTGACTTGGAAGGCAGGGCAGGTTCTTCGGGTTATTGAGGCTGCTGGCTGCAGGACACACCAGGGTTTCACTTTTGCAGGTTCGAGGTGGGGACAGGCCGGTAGGGCTGGGGCCAAGTCAATGGGCATCCTCCTCTTCCTAGCTTCAGCACAGCTTCTTCGGTCCTTCTTGGTCGGTTCTTGTCTGAGGAGGCAAGGGTCAGGGTTGCCCCTAAATACTAGATTTAGGGGTGATACAGGTAAGTAAAAGGTTGGGACCAATGGGTCCCTTCCTTGGGGTGGGTACACCCCCTATTATGCCACCCTCCAGTGGGAGGGGGGCATATGCCTCACTCTGGTTAGCTAGGTCCCCCCCATCTGCAAGATGGTGGGGACTGAGAGTTGTGCTTCACCTCGCCTCCCCCACCTGAGGTGGGCACACCTCCCTTCCTCACTTGGTTTTCCAGCCGATTCTCCCGCCCAAAGTGGGGGTCAGAACCGTTGGGGGCCAGTTGCTGGAAGCAGCAAAGGCCTGGGGAAGCTCACAAAGGCGGCAAGCCTTTGAAGCTTCCCCTTCGTGAACCCTGCCCATCCTGGGGGAGGAGGCTTGGCACCTCGTCCCAGGACGTGCATTGTTTCAGACCCCCGAGAGCAGCAGGCTCTCAACCGAGGGGTCCAGAAACATTTCTGGTGGTGGCAGCTGGCGAGCAGCCACTCAGCCTGGACACTTGTGTTAGGTCGTTTTTCAGGGGGCATCTCTAAGATGCCCTCTGTATGCATTTTTCATTAAATCCCACACTGGCATCAGTGTGGGTTTAATGTGCTGAGAAGTTTGATACCAAACTTTCCTGTTTTCAGTAAAGCCATAATGGTGCTGTGGAGTTCGTAATGACAAACTCCCAGTACCATATACTCATAATGGCATTACTGCACTTACAATGTCTAGGAATTGGCTTAGACACTGTAGGGGTACAGGGCTCATGCACCTATACCCTCACCAATGGTATAGTGCACCCAGCTAGAGGGGTGGCTGACCTATGCCAGGGCAGTGGGTTGTAGGCATGGCACACAGGGATGTCTACAAACACAAGTAGACCTGACCGATTCTAAACAGATAAATATATTCTAAAGACACCTGAGGAGTTTATAAGAAATTTCAAAAACTTCCTCCAAGGCAAGGCACACTACCACTGGCCTATTGTCTAATTGTTCAATTTCAAGAGAAAACGTCAATACACCACATCTCATATGAAAGAAAGATTTTTGTGTCCACACAAATTTGTGAAAAAGTGTGAGAAAAGTAAGAAAGTACCTCACGGTATTAACACCAAGGGGGGCTTGCTGGTTGGTACTCACTAGCTCACCCACTCATCATCATCGGTAACTTTCTTACCCGAAAGGAAAAGTGTGTGCTGCTTCATAGAATTCTCAGAGGTGATTAAAGGGAAAGAAACAGTGAAAAACGTGCGTCAATGCACTGTCAGTGCTTGTGTCACTAAAGTGCCCGCTGGTCCCCATGAGAAAAGAAATGCAATTCTCAGTATTTAAAATGATGTACAACTCACTTGCTAAGTGTCATTTTATTTGGTGCCGTGAGCGTCCTCAATTAAAAAATGGTTTATATTAAACCATTTTCACAAGCCAAAAGCCGACATGTTTCGTTGCCGCCTATTTATGCAACTTCATCAGGGCTGCCAGGGTAACCAGTATTCACCTCACTTGTGAGTCACACCGGACCGAGTAGTTGCTGTCATCCTCGTACCTGCAACCCACTCTCCAAGGGATCATGCGCCACACGGTCGCGTATCCCTGTGATGCCTGCAATCGTCAGTATCACCGCTACCGCGTATAGCCGGCAGCTTCGTGCTCCGTCCCGAAGATCTTCATGTCAGGTCTACTTGTGTTTGTAGACTGTTGAGTGGGGGGCGACGTGACTACATACCCCCTGGTGCTCCTTTTGTGTACACAGGGATGTGTGCCATGTTGACTCTTCACTTTGTTCTGAACCAAAACACGCAGCCTGCAATAGCAGTGTTTGTGTATAAAGGTACAGGGCCTCTAAGGGTGGCACAATAAGTGCTGCAGCCCTTAGAGGCCTTCCCTGGCCACAGTGCCCTTGGTACCTGTGGTACCATTTACAAGGGATTGACCTGTGGCCAAAGAGTGCCAATTGGGTTTTGTTTTTAACGCAGTTTAGGGAAAGAACATAGGCCCTAGGTACCTGTTTGGCAGGAACCCAGGGCACACTCAGTCAAAATACATCAGCAGTTTAGCAAAAAGTGGGGGCAACCATGCAAAAAGAGGGTACTTTCTTACACATGTTCAATATATCAGAACTCCAATATTGGCCTTTCTGATTATGTTAGGGCTTATTTTATTAATGGTCCTGAATTCTAGCAAGGCTCTAATTTTGTCGCCATGCTGCCAATCTACATACAGGAATAGTCAGAAGATGGTAGATCCAGGGCTGAAATGCTCTACGAGTCTGTGTGCGCCCCCAGACTAACAAGTTTAAGGGTATTCACCAACTCCCTCCTCTGCAATATCTTCCCACACTGGAAAAGATTGGAAATTTACTCATGATAAGGGCATGAGTAAAACCTTTTCCAGAGTTGGAAAAAGGGGGGGTATAGAAAAAGTGAATTTGCAATTGCTCAGCAGACATGAACAAATATAAAATTGTACATTTTATCAAAGGAAAATGGAATTCCCAAGTTTGCTAGGAGTACGATTTGCAGGCCTCCTTCTGTAAACTTTTGTGAATTCCTAAAAAGTCCAAACTCTAGAGCAGAGAAAGGACATATACCTGCAGCTTTTGTGATTTTCTTTAAAGAGGTGGGTCCTTAATGTATTGCCATGCTGCCCACAATGGTTTTGCAAATTTTAGTGTACACTTGAAACCAAAGTACCACCAATCTTGCTTTCATGATTATGGAGAGATTGCCAAATAATCAGGGAACATTTTGGGAGCATAGTAAAGAGCCTCCAATTGTTAAATGGCTTAATATTTGCACTGGAACCACTTTCAGTAATGCAAGCTGAGCTCACATTATCTATGAATGCTCAGCCTAACAATAAAGGCTCTGCATTATTAAATCGTAATAGAAGTTTGAACGACTTCTACATGTGGATAAAAAACATGGCTTAGTGGCAGACTATATTCTTTCACAGATTTATGCTGTGGTACTCTAAAGTGGCAACAAAGGGCTCCTGCTGCAGTGGATTGGGCCTACATATTCAGTAGACAAAATTACCATGAAAACCTGTGGTCTCGGACCCCAAACAATATGTGCTGGGCGTCGGGCGATAGGAATTTTACACCCCTGAAGAGTATGGTAACATCACTCGAGAAATGAAATAAAGCATCTTTAGTCATAGCAGGTATAGTTGTATTTAATCACTTCAGTTTAGACAGGGCATCTATACCAGAAGATTTCTGGGCTCTGTCTCACCCACCACGAATAGCAGACAAACCTATCCACCGAGCAGTAGGTCTTAAACTGTCGGCAGAACATTAGATGGTTGCTGTGCTGATGGAGGTACTGATAAAGTGAACTGCAAAGGAGGGCTGCTTGAACTCCAAAGTCTTGGTCAATTTTTCGAGATTTCCAAAAGGACACTGTAAAGCTCTCTCATGGATACTCTATCTAACCACAGGTTCCTCACCTTTCCATACTCCCCAGGAACCAGACTGGAAATGCTAAGTGGCGCAATGCCCCGGGGCAGTATGGAACTTGTGAGGAGCTGCATTAGATAGAGTATCCATGAGAAAGAGCATTACAGATGGTAAGTACCTTCTTCAGAGCCACATATAAGCCACCCTATATTGTGAAGTCAGTTTCTTGTTTTTCCCATTCTGAGCTCTCAGACGAAAAGCATGAACAATAGTTTTTACCAGTGTGCTAAATACTAACTTGGGACCTTTCTCGATGTTAAAAAGAGGCCCCTCCACAAAAAGAGGGAGGTGGGAGGGCAGTGAAGAATCTTTGGTTAGAGAAGCCACCTAAACAGCATAAGCTACTTGCTCTTTTGATGGCTACTTCTAACTGCAGATTCCTCACTTTAAAATAGATACCAAAGGTGGAGGTTCTGGAGAGGACTAGGAACAAAACACATCTTGCAGAACCGAGCAGGCAAAATGTTCATCTTGCCGGACCTGTTTGCATGGACGCCCACACAGTAGCCTGGCAATGTCCAGGACAGGCACTCTAGCGGCAAGAGAGACATCCACCACTTGAGGCACAAAAAAAAACAAAAAAACAAAAACAATCAAAAGTAGTTTTTTCAGTCTGTTTGAAGTAGCGTGTCTGGGTTTTTAGTTTTTTGTGTGAACCAGTAGGGATGCTGTGTTTGTTTATTGGGGTTGGTAGCTTACCTCAGGCAACTTTGTCAGTGCTTGCTGTGATCCAGTTTGTGAAGTTGTCCACTGCTTGTTCGGTGTCCTCTGTGGTAGTGGTGGTGGGTAGGTGGGAGTTGAAGGTGTTGGTCCAGAGTTGTTCTGATACCTTATACCAGCTGCGCCGTGTTTCACTGTAGGTGGGGGTATTGAGGAGTCCCGAGATGATGACGTGGACGCAGTGGTGGTCAGTCCACGTGAGCTCTTCAGGGTGGGTGTATTTTACTCTGTTGCTGGCTGCGAAGATAGGATCGAGCGTGTGTCCTGCGATGTGGGTGGGCTCTGCGACCAGGGGGTGGTGTAATTTTTGGTGGTTCTGCATTTGAGGATCTCTTTGTAGATTATGGCTATGACACAGCCGTTTCTATGGGTGCGTTCTCAGTGTGCAATCTTGTATCCGGCCGGGGTGGCTGTGGTGATGTCGGGTGCTGATGCTGGGTTCAGCCAGGTCTCTGTGATTAAGACGGCATCTGGGGCATGGGTGGTGATGGTGCCCCAGAGTTCTGTGGCGTGTTTTCTAAGTGAGCGTGCTTTGATCAGCAGGCAGTTGATCTCTCCGGAGGTGTTGGCGCCGGCCGTGCTGCTGGGTGTGAGTGACGTGGTTTGGCTGATGGACGTGGCGTCAGTTGTTTCCCTTGTGATGCAGGTAAAGCAGCAGTCCCGGCAGGAGAATGGGCCTTCGGTGGTAATAGGGGAGGCCTGGGTGCAGCTGTTCTGGCGTCCGGAGTCCAGGACTCGACGTTCTACATTCTTTAACAAAAATAATCTAGATCAGAATCCTTGATGTCTTTGGGATTATGGCCTCTACTGCTCCCTACAGAAGTATGATTATATCATATCATGTCATATCCGAACATCCAATAGGTCTCTGACAGCGAAGAACATACCTGCACTGCAGGAATCAGTGCAATCCTGTTTTATTGAGTGTAACACGTTTCGGCAACTGCGTTCCTCAGACGATCTTGTATTCAATACCAAACATCAACTTAAATAAAGGACAAAATATATATTTTAATGTGACAGAATGAATACGATTCTTGCATTTTACATAATTTATCATGAGGTCCGCCCTTTTCACAATAATCAGAAAACTGTTTTTAAGCTTGGTGTTGACATGTATAAGGCAGAGAAGAATCTTTAACTGTCTTGGAGATTAGTTTGTGCAAGCTGAGCTGCAAACATCTCTAGCGAAGGCCATCGGTTTCTAGTAGCCAGGAGGTTCTAAACCCCAGGCATCTATGAGCAGCCATCTTACATGGATGAACTGCAGGGAACCTACTCATTTAAGAATAGTATTGCAGTTGTGCTTGTGGATTAGGTCAGAATGCCTTTTCATTTGAGTAGTAAAAAACTCATTATTTTCATGGAAGGCTACCTTAAGCTTCAGTGTACATATACGTACAAACATGTAGCAGACTGTTAGACCAAAACATTAGCATGTGCACCTTAAACATGCCTCTTGCAGATACCCACAGAATTTTTCACAAATTGGGGTTCTAGGTAAAACTTTTGTTTAAGAAAAACAGATATCAAAGTTTTTGTATCTTTGTTTTTTTCTCACCTATTTTGATTTTTTTTCAATTTTTTTTTAACCAATTTCATTTACCAATCATGGGAAAATCCACAATGTCCTTCCATCCTGTAATTACTTTATTTTTTGATGTCACTTAATGGCCATCTATTGTTCCTTCCACCTCTTCTGGCCCCTTGTGCATTTTAACCTGTGAAGGTAACTGACATCTCCTTCTGACATACTCCACTTTTAGCACAATATGCATTTGTAAAACCATTGTGTAATGTTATTTCAGCATTCCTTTAATTCCTGTGTACATTCTGCATTTCTTCTATGAGATACTGATTGATGCAATGGTGATCCATTTTCTCAGTGAAAAACGAAAACATTATAGGGAGAAACATTTATCTCAGCTACTAGAAACTACTCTGAGTCATATTCCAGTCCAATGTATTTTTTCACAGTGTCATCAAAGAAAGGGACCAACTGGAACAAAAACAACTCATGGCCAGGTTGAGCCTTGTTGGGATTCATCAGTGAGGTGCAGCTCGAGTCCTATATCCAAGCTAGCATGGAACTCGCTTCCATAACAGTGGCTTGAGCCTGCTATACACCATCATGCGAGAAGATGAAGCTACAACTCTTTTACGCAGGACCTTCCAAGTATAACCACTGCTAAGTGAACATAAAGTGCAAACCAGTCCAATTAACAAAAAACACCAAACCATCACCTGTTGCACAAAAACTCACTTGCCAGGTTTATCCAGTAATCCACCAGATGGGAACTGACAGCATAGGAGAATGTATTCTTGTAAAGCCTGTTGGTCAAACATCCAGTGAGTTGGACTGAGTGCAGTATCTCCTATAGAAACCAGATTGAAAAAAAGTAATTACTAAACCAATGAAGCGTTGCCAGCACCTCCAAAGCTGCATCTACTCTTCACTTGTGAGAACATAGTACAGAAGAACAAGTTACTTACCTTTGGTAACGCATTATCAGGTAGAGACTCCATCTAGCTGCAGATTCCTTACAGCCCCACCCAGGCCTCCCCGCTTTGCGGACTAATTTTGTAGGGCTAGGGTTACTCCCCTTTTCAGGGCCCTCGTTTTGCACACGACTACGTCTGCACGCCTGGGTGGTGCCTTTATAGGTACTGCGACGAAATAACCTACACTACCGACGGCGTCACGCGGAGCTGAATGGAGCCACCCGACAGCACGCGCTAGGGGTTTGCTCAGCAAGTTTCGGGATCCAGCCTGACGCCTGGGAAATTCAAAGGTAAGAAATCTGCAGCTAGAAGTCTCTATCAGATTGTTCTGGATAATTAAAAAAAAAAAAAAAAAACTTTTATATTTTGCTTCAGTGTTTGATCCTGATAAGGAAGACCAGTAGTTTGTACAGCTCAATGTTTTTGTGCTAGGTAAAATACACCTATCAAATTATTGCACATCCCCTCTATCAAAGCATTTGTTGTACTGTCATAGGGGAAACAGCCTTTACAACGAAGGCTGAACAACGATATGCCTTTACAATGACGTCTTTACAATGAATGTTTTTACAATTATTTTTTTTACGATTATGCCTTTACCACAAATGCCTTAACAACGAATTTCGTTGTAAATGCATTAAAGGTAAAGGCATACTAGTAGTAAAAAACATTACATTTAAATGTAAGTATTTTGGTAAGTATTAAAGGTAAGTACTACGTGTATTTTATATATGTATATATATATATAGTGGCAAGTGTATTTTTAAGGGTTTAGGGTGGGTATGGGTTTTTGGGCGGCAAGGGTAATTTTAGGGTGGGTGTGGGTTTTTGGGCGGCAAGGGTAATTTTAAGGTTGGGTGTGGGTTTTTTGGTGGCAAGGTTTTTTTTAGGGTGGGTATGGGTTTTTGGGTGGAAAGGGAATTTATAACATTAATAGCGAGTATGTGTATAAATTGGGTGGAGTGTGAGTGAGTGTGTGAGTGAGTGAGTGAGTGAGAGAGTGAGTGAGAGCGAGTGTGTGAGTGTGTGTCCACGCATATATCTTTAGCATGCATGCCTTTACCACGAAATGCAAGTATTTTACAGGTACATACAAACCCATTACACATACATATAATATATATATAGGTTTATACTTACCTGTAAAATAGATACATTAATGGGGTGAAGGCAATCATGGTAAAGACAGTCGCTGTAAAAAATAGTCGCTGATAAAACTTTCGTGGTTTAGACTAAGTCGTGGTTAAGGCATCGTTGTTTAGACTGTAGTTGTTTTGGTGGTCGTTGTTCCATCATACAACCCTGTCATAGTAGTTCCTAATTCTTCACCTATGTGCTAAACTTCCAAACATATTGGTGTTGTGAGAGGCCACTAGTACAGACTCGTGAACAAAACCTTAGATGATTGGGTTCAGCACCTATTAGACCTCTGAAAACAAATGTGAACTCTAAAGTAAATAAATGGCCACATATAAGGCAGTATTCTACACCTACATGTAACTTAGTTGAAAATAGATATGTCTTCACTTTCCAGGACTCCGATCTCTTGCCAACAGAAGCCTGCAGCTCCACTGGCTGCACCTAAGTAAATTACACTTCATACGTGGTAAGATGTTTCAAAGTTGCTTGTGGCATAACAAAATAGAAATATCTATGGGCCTGGGCTTGTCTTTATATAATGAAAAATTGTCATACTATGACCTACAAAATCACAAATGCTTCTAGGATTACGTTCATGTACCGTTTTGTTACGGAAACGGAGGAAAGCCTCATCTAAAATAGGTTTAATCCATGAATTTAGTACATCTAGTGTTAAAATTGTATTTTAAATGCTCGACGTTGGTTTAACACGAATATGCTTGCATAGACTTTTTTGTCTAATGAACTATTATTAAACCTTAAAGATAGGCGTTGAATCCTGTTAAGCAGGGGGTCAAAATAGAGAAGAGGTGAATAGACAGCGGTCCTATATTGACTTTTTGGGCTCTGATAGTCAGAGCCTCACTAAAGATTCCTGTGGACCAACCCCATGAAGGAAAAAACAGAGACCTGGGTAATTTGTCTTCCTTCCCAATACATTTAGTCTGCAGTGTTTTCTGATTTTTGGGACATTTTATGCAGGAGCCTAGAGATTGGCCTTCACTTAAGTTTGATAAGATTGAACCTTGAAACAAGGGGAGAAATTGTACAATAGGTTTAACAGACGGAGGCCTGCAATGGGCTAGAAAATTTTTGTTCGAACTTGAGTGTGGTATTAAGAATTCCACATAATGCGTGTAGCTTGGGATTCTAAAAACAGAAAGAGAGGGAGCTGTTTTAAGTTCCAAAAGCATACTGTTCCAGAGTAGGGCTGTGGACCTGAAGAAGCTTCTGCCACCCCATGTGGTCCGTCGAAAAGCAGGCCCCACCAAATTCTTGGCGGAGCCAGACCGAAGGATCCTACTAGGGGTGTACCACCTCAGGTTGTTCTTAAAATACAAGGGCCCTTGCCTGTGGAGGGTCTTGTGGGCCACACACAAAGCCTTAAAGACAATGTATTGCCTAACTGGCAGCCAGTGAAGTTTACTGATTTAAATTTGAGACTCTTTAGGAGAAAGCGTGCTGCTGAGTTTTGCAAAGTCTGGAGCTTCTTCAGTGAGCCTTTCGGGAGATTTAGATAAAAACTATTACAGTATTCAAGTCTGGTCAATACAAGAGAAATAACCACTGTCTTTAAGAACTCAAATGTTAGGTATTTCTCAATTTTCTTGCTCAATCTCAGAGAATAAAAGAAAACAGAGGTGACCTTGTTGACTTGTTCCTTCAGCTCGTTATCTAACATTACCCCCAGATTCCTGACTTTTGGCACAGGGGTAGGGAGTGAGCCTAATTCGGGTAGCCACGAGGCCAGTGACCAAAAGGAAGAATTGTTTCCAAATAAGATGACCTCGGTCTTGGATGAATTTAATTTCAAGCAGTTACCATCCATCCATTTGCCAACCTCACTCATGCAATTTCTAGAAGTATCACCGTAATTGGGCCCTGTTTGGAAAGGGGCACGACAATTTGCGAGTCATCTGCATATGATGATAGAGATAGGCCGAAGGATTTTATGAGATTGGCCAGCGGCGTAACATACATGTTAAACATCGTGGGGCTCAGTGATGAGCCCTTTGGAACCCCACATGGCAGCGAGTAGGTCTTGAAGTAAAGTCACCCACCGCCACCACTTGTTACCTGTTAGAGAGAAAAGACTGTAGGAGAGCAAGCGCCGGACCCCCTAACCCCAGCCTCTGCAAACGGTCAACCAGCACTGCATGACTGACCGTATCGAAGGCCGCTGAATGATCCAATATGACAAGAGCTGAGTTCCCTCCCTTATCCAAAGTTGCTCCAATTTCCCCTGTTGCCACCACCTCCGCTAATTCGGTACTATGACCACTCCTAAAACCGAACTTGGTGTCGCCAAGAAGATGTTTATTATCGATGAAGTTGGCAAGCAGCTCGTTCATCACTTTCTCCACTAACCTGGCAGGGTAGGGAAGCCTGCAAATGGGATGATAATTATTCAGATCCATTGCATTAAGATTGGCGTTTTTTTTTTTTTAGGAGCGGAAGGACTGAGGCCGATTTCCAGAGGGAGGGAAAGACTCCGGCTTGGAACATTGCTGCAAAGATATCGGACAGATGAAGTGGCATTGGCTCGGTTGCCATAAGAACTATTTTTGGTGGGCATGGATCCTGACGGGAGCTGGATTTGATTTTAGGGATGAACTTCTTCAGTTGTTCTACTGTAGGGGCTTCAAAGATCTTGAACCCTGTGCTCCCTGTCCCTGGGTTAGGGGACTGTGTTGTCGAATGAATGATCGTATTGCTGGCAGTAAACTTATTAAAGATAGTTGTGACCTTCACTTCGAAAAAACTTGCTAAGGAGTCACAGAACTTTTGGCTATTAGCTGCGGAATTACTCGTAGGTGCTGTCAATTTTTTTATAGTTTGAAAAAGGGTTTTGTTGGAATAACAGGCTATTTTAATTTATTCCGAGTAGTATGCTGACTTTTGGGCTATAACAAGTTTTTTATGTTCAGCTAGACGTAGTTTATATTTAGCTTTCTCTGAAGGCTCATAATTTTTATGTCATTTCCGTTCTTGCCTGCACAAACAACAGTTGTACATCTGGCCCTTAGAGCCTCCCTAAGGACCAGATGTACAACCGTTTTTTGCGGTCGCAAATGGGCAATCGGCCCGTATGCAACCGCAAAATTGGTCTGCCACATGTACAAACCCTATTTTGCGAGTCGGTAACCTATTGCCGACTCGCAAAATAGGGTTTGCGACTTGCTATTAGGAAGGGGCGTGCCAAGGGCGTCCCATCTAATAGCGACTCGCACTTCAATGTGTTTTGCAACTGCGGTCGCAAAACACTCGCCAGGTAGGTCGCTCCCCCACCACACAGCTCCGCCTGTGTTGTCTGCCCGCTGCTTCTGCAGGTAAGATCGCCCTCCGCCTGTGGCCCCGGTGCCCTTATTTTCTGCTTGTCTCCCCATTTTCCTTTCTGTGCCCCTCGCTGCCCCATTGTCATTGTGCCCGTGATTTTGTCTGCTTGTCTCCCCATTTTACTTTCTGTGCCCCTCGCTGCCCCATTGTCGTTGTGCCCGTGATTTTGTCTGCCTTTCTCCCCTTTTTCCTTCTGTGCCCCTCGCTGCCCCATTGTCGTTGTGCCCGTGATTTTGTCTGCCTTTCTCCCCTTTTCCTTCTGTGCCCCTCGCTGCCCCATTGTCGTTGTGCCCGTGATTTTGTCTGCCTTTCTCCCCTTTTTCCTTCTGTGCCCCTCGCTGCCCCATTGTCGTTGTGCCCGTGATTTTGTCTGCCTTTCTCCCCTTTTTCCTTCTGTGCCCCTCGCTGCCCCATTGTCGTTGTGCCCGTGATTTTGTCTGCCTTTCTCCCCTTTTTCCTTCTGTGCCCCTCGCTGCCCCATTGTCGTTGTGCCCGTGATTTTGTCTGCCTTTCTCCCCTTTTTCCTTCTGTGCCCCTCGCTGCCCCATTGTCATTTGTGCCCGTGATTTTGTCTGCCTTTCCCCCCATTTCCTTTCTGTGCCCCCGCTGCCCCTCGCCATTCCCGCCGCTGCGTCCCTGCGGCCCCGCCCCCTGACTGCCCATTCGCTGCCCCTGCCTCCCGCCTCCCAGCTGCTCCTCCCTCCCACCTCCCCATAAATGGCGGCCGCTGCGCGTCCGCGCCGCTGCGCGCCAAAGGCGCGCCTAAGGCAAGCCCGTCTGCGCCCGTCCGTGCCTGGACCGCGCCCAGCGCCAGAACCCCTGGATCCCACCGATGCAACACCACTCGACGGACCTACGACGCCGCCACACTCACCGCACTCAATGCCGGCCGGAACCCTGCCTGCTACCGAGCCTCACCGAGACGCACCCACGGACCCTTCACCTGCCAAACCTGCCGATTCACCTGCCCCCGGACGTGCACCACCTCCGCCAAGTCGAGCACCAGCAGCAACCACCTGAAATGCATCCTGCTGAACACCCGCTCCGTCCACAGGCACGCCGTGGAACTCTGGGACCTGCTCGACGCAACAGCACCGGACATCGCCTTCCTCACCGAAACCTGGATGAACGCCTCCTCAGCGCCAGACATCGCCATAGCCATCCCGGACGGATACAAGATCACCCGGAGGGACCGCGTCAACCAGACGGGAGGAGGCATCGCCATCGTACACAAGAACACCATCCGCATCTCGACTAACTCCGACGAGACCTTCACCGCCGCCGAACACCTACACTTCCAGATACACACTGACCCCAAGACCACCCTCCGAGGCACCCTCATCTACAGACCCCGGGACCACGCACACTATTCAGCGAAGACATCGCAGACTTCATCAGCCCGCACGCCATGCCCTCCGCCGACTACATCCTCCTAGGGGACCTCAACTTCCACCTGGAGAACAACAACGACAGAAACACCACCGCCCTGCTGGACAACCTCGCCAACCTCGGACTCAAGCAACTGGTGAACACGCCCACCCACTACGCCGGCCACACGCTTGACCCCGTCTTCTCGTCCAGCAAGCACATCTCCTTCAGCCACGCCACCGGACTCCACTGGACCGACCACAGCTGCGTCCACTTCAGCTTCAGAAAGACTGCGACCCACCACCACCCGCAACAGGCTCCCCGCCGGAGCTGGAGCAAGATCACCGCCGAGCAGCTCACCGCCTCCCTCAGCCAGAACACACCCACCAACACAACGGACCCAAACGAAGCAGCCAGCAACCTCGCCAAGTGGCTGACCGCCTGCGCCGACGACCTCGCACCACTAAAAACCCTCCCAGCAGACCCGGAAGCAAGAAAACCCCTTGGTTCACCAACGAACTCAAGGAATCCAAGAAGAACTGCCGCACTCTCGAGAAAACCTGGCGACTCGACCAGACCACAGACAACAGGACCGCCCTCAAGCACGCCACCCGCAAACACCACCAGCTGATCCGTGCCACCAAGAAGTCGGCACTCAAAGAACGACTGGACAACAACGCCCATGACAGCAAGGAACTTTTCAGCATCGTCAAAGAGTTCTCCAACCCCAGCGCCGGAAACAACGACATCACCCCTCGCAAGACCTCTGCAACTCACTCTCCGCGTTCTTCCACCGCAAGATCACCGACATACATAACAGCTTCGACGCACAAACCACGCACCCTACCGCCGAACCAACGCCAGCCACCACCACCCTCTGCAACTGGACCCCGATCAGCACCGAAGACACCACCCGCACGATGAACTCCATCCACTCCGGATCACCAACCGACCCCTGCCCACACCACGTCTTCAACAAAGCCGACGCCACCATCGCACCCCATCTCCGGGACATCATCAACTCCTCCTTCCACACCGCCACCTTCCCGGAGAGCTGGAAGCACGCCGAGCTTACCGCCCTCCTGAAGAAACCAACGGCGGACCCCACCGACCTCAAGAACTACCGTCCCATCTCGCTCCTTCCGTTTCCGGCCAAAGTCATCGAGAAGACCGTCAACAGACAGCTTGCCGCCTTCCTCGAGACAAATGGATCCCTCGACCCCTCGCAGTCCGGGTTTCGGGCCAACCACAGCACCGAGACCGCCCTTATCGCAGCCACCGACGACATCAGAACCCTAACCGACAACGGGGAAACAGCTGCCCTCATCCTCTTGGACCTCTCCGCGGCGTTCGACACCGTCTGCCACCGCACCCTAGTGAAGCGCCTCAGCAACATCGGAATCCGAGAGAAAGCACTGGAATGGATCATCTCGTTCCTCGCCGGAAGAACCCAGAGAGTCCGCCTCCCCCGTTCAGATCCGAAGCCACCGAAGTCATCTGCGGCGTTCCACAAGGATCTTCACTCAGCCCAACCCTCTTCAACGTCTACATGAGCCCCCTCGCAGCCATCGCACGCCAACACAACCTCAACATCATCTCCTACGTCGACGACACCCAGCTGATCCTCTCCTCACCAACGACCCCACCACCGCCAGAGCCAACCTACACGACGGGATGAGAGACGTCGCCGACTGGATGAGGAACAGCCGCCTTAAACTGAACTCAGACAAGACGGGAGTCCTCATCCTGGGCTCATCACCCTCCGCCTGGGACGACTCCTGGTGGCCCCCGGCCCTGGGCACCGCGCCCAAGCCAACGGACCACGCACGCAACCTGGGCTTCATCCTGGACTCCTCCCTGTCGATGACCAGACAAGTCAACGCCGTCTCATCTTCATGCTTCAACACCCTGCGCATGCTCCGCAAGATCTTCAGATGGATCCCCACTGAAACCAGGAAGACCGTCACCCAGGCACTCGTCACCAGCCGACTGGACTATGGGAACACCCTCTACGCCGGAACCACAGCCAAACTTCAAAAAAGACTCCAGCGCATCCAGAACGCCTCCGCACGACTCATCCTGGACATCCCCCGACACAGCCACATCACCGGACACCTGAAAGACCTGCACTGGCTCCCCGTCAGCAAGAGAATCACGTTCAGACTCCTCACCCACGCACACAAGGCCCTCCACGACCTGGGCCCAAAGTACCTCAACGACCGCATGACCTTCTACACGCCCACACGCCAGCTACGATCAACCAGCCACGCCCTCGCCACCGTACCACGCATCCGCAGAACCACCGCCGGAGGAAGATCCTTCTCCTACCTGGCAGCCAAGACCTGGAACTCCCTCCCCACTCACCTTCGGCGAACCCAGGACCATCTCTCCTTCAGGAAGCAGCTCAAGACCTGGCTGTTCGAGCAGTAACTTACCCCCTCCCCCAGCGCCTTGAGACCCTCCCGGGTGAGTAGCGCGCTCTATAAATGCCGTGATTGATTGAGTTTACCACCTACTTCAAGTAGGTGGTAAGCCACTCAGAAACAGGAAGGGGTCCCCAGAGACCCCTTCCCCTTTGTGAATGGATGCGAAAATATTTTTTAAGAGCAGGCAGTGGTCCCACGGACCACTGCCTACCCTTAAAAAATGAAACCCAGAGTGATTGAAGGAAAACGGGCTGCATTTAAAAAAAAAAAAAAATAACCTGCTTTATTTAAAAAGCAGTCACAGACAAGGTAGTCTGCTGACGCCAGCAGGCCACCATCCCTGGGAGTGCTAGCCATTCCCAATGGGGTCGCAAATTGCACCTGCCTCATGAATATTAATGAGGCACGCAATTTGCGACCCCCTTAGGAATTGCAAACCGTGTCTGAGACACTGTTGTAAATTACAATTTGCGAGTCGCAAATTGCGAGTCGCGAAACAATGCAATTTGCGACTCGCAAATTGTAAGGGTTGTGCATCTGGCCCTAAGAGTTTCATCGTACCATGGTTGGGATGCATTTTTAGTTTTAGACTTTTGCTTGGCTGGAGCTATAATATCCAGGGCACAGCTAATCCAGTTAGTGTAGTTCTTCGCTATCTGCTCAACACTCTCTGTTAATTTAGGCAATGAGAACATGAGTAGTGAGTGCTATTCCATCACTGAATTTTGTGCCAGGCTCCGTTTAGAGAATTTCGGTTCACAGGTGCACGCACTGATTTTTCCTTGGACAGTATCTGCCAGTTCATTGCGTGGTGATCAGTCCAAGTCAAAGCTAATGTAACATGTTGACTCAGACTGTTCTTAATGTTCTTAGATACTGGAATTTTGTATTCCAGAAGATTGATTATTTGATGGACTGGTTGCATGGAACCCCAAGTTGATTATCTTAGGACACTTCTGGGATATTGCTCACTTTTTGCCGGTATATATGTTAAGGTAATCGCGCAGGCTAGACTGGGAATTGGCACCATTTTGGCTTCAGATAAAACCACCTAACCCTTTTATACTGATAGAGGTTATTACTGTCTGTGGTCTAGAAACTTCGATACTACAAAGTGGTATTCCCAGATCAAAGCTTCTCCATATTTGGGATCCTATACAAGCTTGACTCCACCAACTGTCATTTGATATGACCCAGAGTGATTGAATAAGGTGTTTTTCTATGGCTGTGATGAATATTTCTAGGGCCCAGGTTATCACAAAATGGTTTGAACAATTTTGTAATGAAAGCTTTAAAGCCCACTCCTGGATGCCAGTCGGGGAAATCCAAGTACAATTATGTTTGGCTAAGAGATCGCTATTTGCTTAGACAGATTCCTTTATACTGATGTATGATGCACTTTCTGATATACATTCACAATTCTTCTGTTTAATTTATTTTGGCTATATATCTGTATGACTTCAATCTGCCAATTAAAAAAAAGGATTCCTGTGAGGAATTATTAACTGGCAGGTGCAGGTTGAAATAAGAATAAGACCTACACATCTATGCTTCAGAGTTAGTGGAGGATTTCTTTGTCATATGCAGTCTAGCAATTCAGAATACAAAGTGCAACGCTGACTCACCCTGAAGATGAGCAAAGCATCAGCAGTGCAAATGGGGTTTGACAGGTCAATGACTGTTGCATCTGGCTCAACAGTTCTGGGAATTCTGCTTACATCACAAAATGGTGATGCAAACAGTCCACCTTATGAGGGAACCCAATGGGATAAACCGGTTCTACAGAAACGTCAGAGACAATAGCAACTGGCAATTTGCGCCCCCTAATGTTCTTCTAAAGCAATTAGCCAATTCCTGATCCACATATCTTCAGGATGTTCAACCTCAGAATCCAGAAGGATCCAACACATCCATTTCGGATACCAGTGCATGCTGCAATTTGTAGAACCACTTCCACATGACCTTTCTCACAAAGACAGTGCACACAATAATGTAAATAACAGCAGTGTTCATTTAGTTTCAATTGTAAAGCATAACATGAATGAAATAATGGGAAATCGAATTTTACATAAATCCTTGGGTAGATTGTGTACCATACCAATGCTAATGAACAACAACAGTAATAAGGCAATCATGTTACAAAAAGCAGATAAAGAAGGTGAACAGCAGTAACACCAAAAAAAGCATTTCTAGACATCTGAATGCTCACCTTCAGCATTGAGTGTTCTCTGTATCAGTGGTAGCAATCCCGCTTGCCAGAATGAATAACACCCATCCACTAGTTTGTTGCAGCGACCCTGAAATCCACCTTCAAACCGCATTTGCCTGCTAGTAACCCACCGCTGAAGAAAAAAAAAAAGAAGAAAAGAATGTGGTTAACACAGACTACATGAACAGGATACACGTTTGGAACTCAAACAAGTAAAATAGAAATAAGTAAACAGATTAATCAGAATGTGCACACTAAAAGGCTATATTTTATAAATTAACAAGCATTAAAAAAAAGAAGCACACCAATTGCAACTTAGTAAGGAAGGAAACCTTCCAAGCTATCAACATATTAGAATGTACACTTCAGTCCTTAAGCTAGACTTTGAACCTCAGAATCAAGGCATATGCAGAACACTTACTAAAAGAACAAGTTACTTACCTTTGGTAACGATATATCTGTAAGAAACATTAGTTGGTGATAGATTCCTTACCTTAGAATATCCCCAGGCGTCAGACTGGATCCGGAAAGTTTGTCAGCAGTACCCCTGCGCGCCGGAAGGTGGCGTCGTGCAGCTCCGCGCCCGTCGTTGGCGTTTGTTCGCCGAGATGATGACGCGGCAGCTACTTAGACGCCGCCCTCGCGCGCTGTCAGTTCTGTACATGACTTTCCGCGCCAGGAACGCAGAGCCATGCAAGATACTGACCACTGGTGCATTGAAACTAGGGCCCTGAAAGGGATGACCTTAACCCTAGAAATCAGTTCGCAGAACGGGGAGGATGGGTGGGCGGTAAGGAATCTATCACTAACTAATATTTCTTACAGATATATCGTTACCGAAGGTAAGTAACTTGTTCATCTGAAAGAAACACGTTAGTGATAGATTCCTTACCTTAGAATAGATACCCCAGCAATACCAACCCCGGTGGTGGGTCTGCGAACCAAGATCACACCAGAAAGTCCCGGAGAACAGAACGGCCAAAGAAGCTGTCTCTCCGGACTTGGCTGTCCAGGCAATAGTGCTTAGTAAAAGTGTGCAGGGAGGCCCACGTAGCTGCCTGACAGATGTCTTGTAAGGGGACACCACGTCCCAGCGCTGTAGTGGCAGCCGTCGCCCTGGTAGAATGGGCGGCAGCCCTAACGGAGGCTCCTTCTTTGCCAGAGAATAACAGGCTTTAATACACAAGACGACCCATCGGGAGATAGTCCGCTTGTGTACGGCCCGACCTTTCTTGGCGCCAACATAGCCAACAAAGAGCTGGTCATCCACCCAGAACTGTTGTGTGCGACTCAGGTAAAAAGAGTGCGCACGTTTTGGGTCCAGACGGTGGAGCCTCTCTTCCTCTCTGGAAGGATGCGGAGGCGGAAAGAAGGTGGGCAAAGTGATGGTCTGCCCGATGTGAAAGGTAGTAACAACTTTTGGCAGAAAGGATGGACGTGTCCTGAGGACAACCTTGTCCGGATGGACGGACAGAAAAGGAGGTTTACAAGAAAGAGCCTGGAGCTCACTCACTCTCCTAGCAGAGGTGATGGTAACCAGGAAAGCAGTCTTCAGAGTTAATAAACGAAGAGGACAGTTGTGGAGAGGCTCAAAGGGAGCGCACATTAAGTATGTGAGAATCAGGTTCAAGTCCCACTGTGGCATCACAAAGGGAACAGGAGGAAAAAGGTGGGTAATGCTTTTAAGGAATCTGTTAACAACAGGGGACTTGAAAAGAGAGGGCTGATCAGGGAGCCTGAGAAAGGCAGAAATAGCAGAAAGGTAGCCCTTGATAGTGCCCAGAGCAGAGCCCTGCCGGGTCAAAGAAAGAAGGAACAGTAGGACCTCAGAAAGAGGGGCAGAAAGGGGATCCACAGCTTTTGCTGTGCACCATGCCACAAACTTGTTCCACCTACAGGCGTATACCAACTTAGTGGAGGGACGCCTGGCTGCCAGAATGACATCACAGACTTCAGGAGGCAAGTCAAAAGGAATCAACTGCCGCCGCTCAATCTCCACACAAGGAGGTGGAGACTGGACAGGTTCGGGTGGAGGACCGTCCCCTGCTGCTGCCACAGGAGATCCTCCCGAAGAGGCAGTCGGATCGGGGGATCAATGGTCATACTGAGTAGCTCGGGATACCAAACTCTTCGAGCCCAGTCCGGGGCCACAAGAATGACTTGGGCCCGGTCGCGCCTGATCTTCTTCAGCACTCTGGGCAGAAGTGGTATAGGCGGAAAGGCGTAAAACAGACCGCAACTCCACTCGCGGCGCCGAGCGAGTGCCACCTTGGAAATTTCAACGCGCAGAACTGCTGACATTGCGCGTTCTCTTTGGTGGCGAATAGATCTAACCAAGGCTCTCCCCACTGTTAAAAGAGACCTTGCGCCATGTCCGAGTGAAGACGCCATTCGTGATCCATCATGCACCTGCGGCTGAGTTCGACCGCCCAGGTGAACCTGCCAGGTGTTGAACTACCAGGGAAATGCCCTGATGTTCCAGCCATGTCCAGAGGCGCAGAGCCTCCTGACATAGGGTCCACGACCCCACCCCGCCCTGTTTGTTGCAGTACCACATGGCGGTGGTGTTATCTGTGAACACCTGCACTACTCTCCCCTTGACAGAGGGAAGGAATGCCTTCAGTGCAAGTCGGATCGCCCGAAGCTCCAGAAGGTTGATATGGAGCCTGGACTCCGCCGGAGACCAGAGGCCTCTGATCTCCGCCTCTCCCATGTGGCCGCCCCATCCTAGGAGGGACGCGTCCGTCACCACTGTGTGCTCCGGTTGGGGAAGGGAGAGGGATCTGCCATTGACCCAATGCCGGTTTGTGAGCGACCACTGCAGCGGTTGAGCAGTGCCCTCCGAGATCTGGACGTAATCGGACAGGTTCCCCTGATGCTGCGCCCATTGGAACTTCAGGTCCCACTGCAGAGCCCGCATATGCCATCTGGCATGATCGACCAGCAGGATGCAGGAGGCCATGAGGCCCAGCAGCCTCAGGGTCATCCTGACCGAAACCCAGGATAGAGGCTGAAAGATCGGAATCATAGCCTGAATATCCTGGACTCGCCGTTCGGGACGATAGACCCGAAAGTGCGTCGTATCCAGAACCGCTCCGATGAAGAGGAGCTTCTGAGAGGGAATCAGGTGCGACTTCGGCACGTTGATGGAGAACCCCAGCGAATGCAGGAGGTCGGCCGTAGTCTGAAGGTGGGAGACGACAGCCTGGGGCGAGCCCGCCTTCAACAGCCAGTCGTCAAGATAGGGGAAGACTGGAACCCCTGATCTTCGCAGATGAGCTGCGACCACCGCCATCACTTTCGTGAACACCCGAGGGGCGCTGGTAAGGCCAAAGGGGAGCACGGTAAACTGAAAGTGCTCGTGGCCTACCGTAAACCGCAGGTAACGCCGGTGGCCGACAGGACGGGAATGTGGAAATATGCGTCCTGCAGGTCCAACGCTACCATCCAGTCTCCAGGGTCGAGGGCAGACAAGACCTGAGCCAGAGTTAACATCTTGAACTTCTCCTTCCGGAGGAAGGAATTGACGTCCCTGAGGTCCAAGATAGGACGCAGGCCCTTGTCCTTCTTGGGCACCAGAAAGGAGTGGGAATAACAACCACGTCCGACTTCTGGCGCAGGAACGCGCTCGATGGCCCCCTTGGCCAAGAGGGCCGCGACTTCCTGTTGAAGAAGTGGCAAGTGATCCCCCGACATGCGGTGGTACTGGGGTGGCATGGCTGGAGGGCTAGACTCGAAGGGGAGGGAGTAGCCCCTTCCGACTATTTGTAAAACCCACCTGTCCGAAGTGATGGTGCGCCAGTGGGGGAGGTGATAGCGAATCCTGCTGCCCACTGGCATTTGATAGGCCTGAAAGACCGGACTAGGAAGGTTTGGAGGCAGTGGTGGCCGGGGTGGAGGTGGACTGACCCGCCTCGGCGGGTCCCACGTCCGCACTGAGACTGTTGCTGCGCAGGCCTGTGGCTCTGAAGCGAACGTGTTGGGGCACCCCTTCCGTGGCCACGAAAGGAGCGAAAAGCAGAAGGCGGAGGAGGGCGCGTGGCGGAAAGGCCCAGGGACTTGGCCGTAGCCCGCGAGTCCTTACAGCGCTCCATCGCACTATCTGCCTTGTTGCCAAAAAGCCGAATGCCATCAAAGGACATGTCCATCAGGGTGTTCTGGACATCCCCCGAGAAACCAGTAGTCCTCAGCCAGGCGTGGCAACGGAGCGCCACTGTCGTGGAAATCGCCCTGCCCAGCGAGTCGGCGGTGTCAAGGCCACATCGAATTGTGAACTTTGCCGCATCTCTCCCTTCAGCAATAGCCTGAGAGAGCACTGTCCGGGCCTACTCCGGACACTGAGGCAGCACTTGCGCCACCGTATCCCACAGAGAGTGGGAATAATGGCCCAAGAGGCATGCAGTGTTCACAGACCGCAGCCCTGAACTGGCGGAAGAGAAAATCTTCTTTCCAAATTGTTCCAGTTTCTTGGATTCCCTATCCGGAGGTGCGGTAGGGAAGGCGCTTGGGGACGCAGAGGCTTGGACAACCAAGCTCTCAGGGGTGGGGTGTTGGGAGAGGAAAAGGGGGTCGCCCGGGCCCGGGCGATGGCGTCGGGCCACGTTCCTATCCACAGGAGCCCCTGTGGTGGGCCTGGACCAGGTGCCCAAAAGAACGTCAGAAAGTGCATCATTAAAAGGCAGCAGTGGCTCCGCAGAGGTAGCTGCCGGCTGAAGCACTTCTCTCAGGAGGTTAGTCCTGACGGCCACTGTAGGGAGCGCGAGGTGGAGGGCCTCAGCCGCCCTACGCAACACGACGGCGTAACTTGCACCCTCCTCCGTAGCCACGGTAGGAGGAGTGAGCATGCCAAGGTCAGGAGAGGTGTCAAGACCACTGGCATCCCCCAGTTCCTCTGCCCAGTCCGGGTCTAACTCACACTGCCCAGTCCTCCCCTTCCTCCGGAGGCTGATGAACAGGCCGAAAATAAGGAGGATGGACATAGGGAAAGAAGGGTCCCATCGGCGTCGGCGTCGTGTGACGCCGTTCCGGCGCTGTGTCCACTTCGGGGCTGAAACCGGGGATGACGTCGTCCGTCGTGACAGGCGACGTCGGAAGTGGTGCCGGAGGGGTCGACGTCGGTGGAGGCGTTATGAGGTCAACCAGCGTCGACTGGGATCCAGGCCTGGATCCATGGGGGTCCTGCGGCGCCGGGGCCGTAGCAGACAGCGATGCTGGAGCCGGAGCTGTCGGCAGTGGAAGGCAAGGACCCCCAGTTGGGCCCGAAGGCGCACCGGCGGGACCAGACGGCCCAAAGAGGCGAGCCATGGCTGACAAAGTCCTGCAGCTGGGCCGGAGTCGCCGACGGACCCGGGAAGGGCGGGTAGGCCGACGGCGACTGCGTAGGCTCCGCCGGAGCCGCGGGGGTGGCACCACCAGCACCCTCAGCCGCGACGGGCGAGGGGAAGTCGGAGAGCGACGGCACTTCTTCGATTTGTTAGAGTGCTTCGTCTTACCTGACCCCGAGTGCGAAGACTTCGATCCCGACGAACGATGGTTGTGGTTCCGCGACCGGTCCCTCGTCCTTCCACGGAACCGGGACCTTGAGCAGCGCGGAGCCAACTGCCGGACTTCAAGCAACTTTCGGGACCGCTCCTGCAAAGTCTTCGGCGCCATGGCCCGGCAGCCGGGGTACGACTTGGGGACGTGGTCGCGCCCCAGGCAGTAGAGACACACGCGATGCGGGTCCGTCACCGACATCATGCAATGACATTCCTCGCAGGACTTGAAGCCGGGCATCCCTACGGCACTAGGAGTCGATCAACTCGAAAAATACAGAGACAAAAAGCCTCAAAAACTCAGTCAAAAAATGACTGGGGGTACTGCTCTCTCCGGATCTGCGCTTGCTGGCGCGGAAAAAGAAAGAACGGACGTCAGCGCGCGAGGGCGGCGTCTAAGTAGCTGCCGCGACGTCATCTCGGCGACCACGACGCCAACGACGGACGCGGAGCCGCACGACGCCACCTTCCGACGCGCAAGGGTACTGCGGACGAAAACTTTGCGGATCCAGTCCGACGCCTGGGGATATTCTAAGGTAAGGAATCTATCACTAACGTGTTTCTTTCAGATATACCCATTTAGGACAGTCAAATACTTAATGACACCCCAATCAGATTAAACACTGATGCCAGCTAACCGAAGGATAACATAAAACATTCAGAATAAAAGAGAACCAATGGTGACCTTGTATACACGGAAACGAGGAATTAATGATGTACAGATTAGCGGCTGATTCTAATAAGTTATATGTGGAGAGAAAGAAACCTATTTTATAATAATGCTTGGGGTCCAAGGCCCAAGACATTTTTAGGCATTTCTTGGTCTGGGAAGCTTTTCCTTGGACGGAGAAAACAAACTGATTCAATGATGCAGAGATGCATTTACAAACCTATTTTAAACATTAACTTGAGTGTTTACATACTAGAGATCAAGGGGAATTGTGAAAGTGGTCAATACGTAGCAGTTTTCAGAAAGCTTCCCTCTTCTTTTAATGTTATCAATTTTCTTCTGGGGGTTTGCCTGACTAGATAACGGCTCATTACAAGAATAGGAAGATTAGAAGAGAGTATGGTTAATAGGAGACTCAAAGTTGGATGAGGTTATTTGCGCTATAAGTGCTATTTAGCAGTGGCAAAATAGGTTATCACTTCAGAGAAGAGAGTTAAGATTGAGGTGAAGGGGCGAGTGTGTTGTAGGGGCGGGTTGCATTGAAGATACTAGTGGAAAAGACATTGTTTAAAAAATCTTACTAGTGGGGTAATAGCCAATTTTAAGGAGTGCCCTGTAGCTGATAAGGAAAGTAATATTTGTGGCAGGAAGGTTCATTTCTCAAAAGTGAGAGGAAAGAAGCCGGTTTTTTAAAAAAAAAGGCAGATTTGTGGAGGGCAATTAGACCTTGAGTGGCTTCAAGTGTTGATAAAGGGAGTGTTGAGTATAAGTTATGGTGTTTGTAGTGAAAGTGGGAGACGTCAGCAGGCAGAGAGCTTGTATGTGATGTGTGAAGTAGATATAATAGGAGATGGTATCAGTTTAATGGAAGATTAGGGTTCACTGTAAACGATCTGGAAGGATTTGGTTGTTGAGAGGTTTTGTTACAAGGGGATCGATCCATTTTATCCAGCCAGAGTGCGCCTTAGATTCATTTAAGGGAGATAAGATTAATCTTTCTGGATGTTTTGAAACAATTGTGAGGTTTTAGTGAAGGAAGACAAGGAAAGGGGTGTCAGTCTTGCGGTGGAAAGACCATCAGGAGTGATGTATAAAACTAGATCATACTGAGTGGAACAAATGTCTGTAACTGTTAGCACATTTTAGGAGGATCGGGATGGTTATATGCACAGGGTTAATCTCCAACAGGGCACTGTACCTATGAAACATAGCTTATGGAAGTATTGGATGGGAATGGTCACACTATAGTAAAATCCTACGAGCTGAGGCGATAGCCACTAGAAAGGCAGTCTTCCAAGAAAGATGTTACAATGAAGCCTTGAGAACAGACAAAAAGGGAGGAACCATTATTTTTTTTTGATAAATCCAAATTTAGATCTCAAGAAGGAGGCAGTGTCCTTGCAGGAAGAAAGGCTTTTTCAGGCATTCTAAAATGAATTTAATAAGAAGAAAAAAAGCTGCCCGATCTGGACCTTTCCTGAAAGTTGCAATAGCTGCATGGTGGACCTTGGTGGTAGAAAATTGAGATTATGATTGGGCCAGATGTAATCGTGATGGAAAGAGGACTTTCTTCTGGCACATAGCAGGATTGTAGCCACTCTGTTGATAACCTACAAATCCTTTGATTTTATGAAACAACATACGCTTGACAAAAGAAGTCTGGCTTCTTTCAGAATATACACGCATGACTGTGGAAGATTTAGATGTACATATCTAATCTCAGGACCAGGCTGCCACATTCAGGGAAGTCAAGTTTGGGTGGAATAACTGATATGGCAATCTGGTTAACTGGTTGTTTGCATGGCTACCTCTTGCAGACATTTGTCACAGGGTCAGGTACCACTAGTGCCTAGGCCAGTCTGAAGCAACGAGGGTCATTGTCACCTGTTAATTCGGGACTTCAGTACGACTGTGGGGGATCAAAAGGAATTGCAGGAAAGACGTATTGTCCTTGACAAGTTCATCAAAAGAGAATTGCCCAACAAGCCTGGTGCCACTATTCTACACACAAAGTCTTGGCATTTTCGATTTCAGATGTTGCGAAGAGATCTATCGTTAGATAGCTCCATTCTGCAAAATATTTGTCATCCAGAGCCCATTTGTGATTTTCTTTGTAAAATCAACTTATGAAATCTGTCTGTTGGTTTAGGATTCCTGCCTTTATTGCAAGCCTTGTGGCCAAAGCCCACAATCAGGGTCTCGGTCTCGTACCCCCTTGATTGTTGGCGAAGTCATGGTCATTGTGTTGGCAGAGACTGAAAAAGGATCTTGCTCATTGTCAGACGGTACGAAAGCCTTGACAGAAATGTGGACTGCTTTAACTTGCATGTAACTGATGTGGTAGGAGCTCCTATTCTCTGGACAGAGTACTTGCACTGACAGATGTTCCCCATGATCAAAGAAAATCGTCTATCAAAACTGTTTGGGTTGGAGGTTACAGCTGAAAAGGGACTCCTTGGAGGAGGTTCTCTTTTGAACTACCACGAAACAGACTGTTACACTGTTGACATGCAGAGTTTGTCATCCCAGTTGTTCTCTTTTTGGGATGCGTTCTAAACACTTCTGTAGAGGTCACGAATTCGGGACTACGAAAATGAAGGAAGTCATGGACTATAGTAGGGAAATTAGATCGGCTGATGAACTACAGTCAACAGAAGATTACATTTCTCCTAGAATTGTGGCACTTTCTCCTCCAAAGGAAACACTTTTGCTTGCATTGTATCTAGCACTGCTCCATGATAAGAATTTACATAAAAAAGTCACTGACTTCTGGATGTTGAACAGTAGACATAGACTGAGTAACATCTTTGTTGTTCAAAAGTCATGTTCCACTTTTTGAGAGTCTTTATTAGCCAATTGCCTAGATTAGGGTTGTTAAGCGCACTGGCAGGACATGCTTGCAGAGAGATGTACATGATGGTGGCTGGCAATGGCTCGAACACCAATGCTGTGTTTAGTTCCGACGCCTATAGTCACTCCTTTTGCCTCAGGGACTGGTTCTTGGTGTCAGGCATTTTACAGGGGGTCTGTGGGGGCAATTGGAACCTCCGTGTGTTCCGGGGCAGTGGAGTTGGGGGGAGGAGGGGGTCAGCAGAGGAGCAGCAAGTTGTGGCATCACACCTGGGTGGGACTTCCTATTCTCAGCCTTTAACCCCATCCATCCTGGCCACCATTTCAAAAGGCGTGGGCACATTTTGTCCAAACCTAAATGGCAGAATTACTGCAGTTCCAGTTTTCCATCCCGGTCAGGGCCTAGAATTTAAACCCTGCAAAAACACTACCTGGTGCATAGCAATGCTTCTGGGTATTTTCTGCTTGGCTAGTTTGCATGCCTTCCTTCGGTTTTTGTTGTCCCTTAGTTTTGTACTGTTGCATTGTTCCCAGCCTGCCTGCTTGTGGTTCTACTGGTGTGCTGATGTTGATGGTAACTTCTTGGAGGAGTTTTTTTCTGCCACTGTCTCATTCTTCCTGTTGGAAGGTTTTTTTTTTAGAGGGCACCTTCCAAGTTCTTGTTCCAGCCGACTGGCTGGCAAAGAGTTCTGCAGGAGATTGCTCCAGCTTCAAGTCTAGAACTTTCTGACTAAAGAAGCATCTGGTATGCCCAGCGCTAGATGGGTAAGCATATGTTCCTTGACGGCAAAGTTGGGCTGCTGCTACTAATGCCATGCATTCTGAACAAGTTTGAGGTGCAGATTTCAGACAAAAAGGAAACACGGCATATTGGTACTGTGATGTTCCTACCCCAAACCTTGGCTACATCCTGTGCTTCTTTGTTATAGTATTGAGGAAGGAGGCATCTTGCAGATCTTAGCGCACAATTATTCCCTATGCATGAGGCGAGGAAAAATATGATAAAGGGCTAGCATATGAATGTTTCCCTTTTGATCTACTTGTTGGCCACTTGTTGATCCAATATTGGTCTGACTTCTGTATGCTGGCCTTATTTCTGAACCAGAAAATATCTCGAGTAGCTCTTGCTTCCTCTGTCTGAGGCAGGGACTGGTTCGAAATCACTTATGGCTGTTAGAAAGAAGACACCGTGAGGTGCTAGCAGGCTGCGTTGAAACATTCATTTTTTTTTTGCCTCCCCACAGGTAGGGGTTTATCTGGCCCTCCTGGTGATGGCACCTGCAAGAGGATTGAACCCTCAGAGAATAGTATAGGCGGTCTCTGTGTTTGTATTGAGATTTGAACAATGTTTTCTTCTCGAGACCCACAGCCTTCTTGGCCTCATTCTTCATCCTCACCATTTCCTCTTTGGTACGTTGCACAAACAAGAATGAGCCCAAGAAGGGGAGGCTGAGGATTTCAAGTTTGAATCAGGCTTCACTGTATTAAGGTGCAATCAGGATGAATGTCACAAGGTGATTCTAGGGCAATACGCAGATGCTGCCAAGTCAGAGACTAAAATGGTACTAATGACTCCATAGAGACTTCTAGTATCATCTTTTGGAAGTCCTGCATACAATGCTTTAGGAGGTCTTTCACAATATAATTGACTACCCCAAATTTGTTGCCGGTAACGCCTTAGGAGGGCAGTGACATTGGCTGTCTTAGGAACTTGAGGAAGAATATGATCACCTGGAGATCTTAGAGGTGACAGCTGCAGTTTTCGTGTAGGCAACAGTGATATTTGCTGTGAAACAAATCTCCGAGATAGAGGGAAATTAGGAGGCCGCAGTGGGTCTTTTGCAGGAGTGATAAAACGTGAAGATGGCTCTGCCGCTATAAATATCTTATGTGTTTTCCTAGCTGTATGAGACTCTGGAAAGAAATACAAAGCTGAAAACTTAGACGTCAATCTCGGTGACGTTGAAAAGTGCCATGACAGAGGTAGCTCATCCAATGAATAATGTGGGACGTTGAAAGGATGGTATGAGTTGATGTCGAAAGAGACGCTGTTGTGCATTAGGAGTTTGTCAGCAGCACGGGCAAAACCATTGCATTATTGGAGCACTTGGATGCCAAAGACTTGCTGGAGCGGTGATGATGGTGGTGGAGCGGTGATGATGGTGGTGGAGCGGTGATGATGGTGGTGGAGCTTCATCATCTTAGATGGCAGGCCTTACAGTGCCAAGGTTTTCAACAGGGATGCCATGGTCATAGATGACAACTGTATATATTAATAGCAAGAATGACTAGGTTGATGCAGTATTTCAGTTTTACCAGCTCTTTGTGACATTCTCTCCCTAGATCCTCCCGTGAAGGCTTGTGGGGTTGGAGTAATCTCCCCATTGAAAGTATTTTGATCCCTGCTGGGGTTGATAGATCTTTTCTTCTACTTCATTGTCAAATCTTCCAATCTGCCGTGGAGTCTTACTCTATTTTGAACCCCGGGCATTTTCTTTTCACAAAAGTCATAATCATTTACAGAACGAGAGGAAGAAAAACACACCAAACATTCTTGTTTGAAGGTTTCTTTCTCCCACAGGCAGGGTGCTTAAACAGAGAAGACATTCTGAAAGGAAAAAAGCCTCCAGAAAAGGAAGAGAAATGTTTAGCTTGCTTGTGAGATGTAAAAGATATCAGGTGAAATAAAGAGAATTCTAAACGTAAGTTCTCAGAAAAGGTTGTGTGAAAACCCCAAGTGTGTTCCAGGATCCATTTCAAACGAGCTAAAAAAACGGAACAGACTGTGTGGCAACTGCCAGTAAGAGGCATTATGGGTGCCTGGGACAGATTGCATTTAATAAAAAAACCTCTTACAACGCGATCCTATCAAACTGCAACTTTTCTCATTAGTTAGACAAGCAGGCAGCAGTTGTGGGACGGGTGCTACAATGTAGTTTTGTGACAGGTTTTCTAAATTACTTCCTCACAGAAAGTCTTGCCTGCAATATGCTTTTGGAGGGTGCTCTGCACCATCTGGACATGCTGGACTCTATTCTATTTATTTGTGGAAGTCAGACAGACAGTGCTCTGGGTGCCTGCATGGAGTGAGGAATTATTCTGATATTTGTGACTATCAAAGAAGATCCTACGGTGCAGAAGTGGACAGTTCAACCCCCCCCCCATCCTTTTACTAACTACAATACAAATAGCACAATCTTCATTTTTCTTCAAACTTTAGATTTTTATGAATGTTTATAATCAACACGATTTATCAAACATACACCACTTTGCTGGTAAAAGCGCCCTTCAATGTGTATAGATTTGATTAATAGCTATCAAGCATGTAGGTACATGTACAAATATATCTACATCAGTTCAGTGGCAGCTCTGTTAAATGGATACCATTTCTTTAATCACTGAAATAACCAGGAAATTATATTTAAAAAAGTCCAAACAATAAGTAGAACAAATATTGACCCCACCTGATTTTTTAAACTCTTGTCTGATCAATGGCAGGATTAAATAAAATAGTGACATTTAATACCAGGGAGGTGGAAAATAGTAGCACCTATGATTTACAGAGCCACACCACCACAAAAGCGAAGACAGCAAGCAATATATCCAAATAAATGAAATCCCTTTCTTGTTATTAGAGACCAAAATGGGTAAAGTTTAGGCAGGCTCAGTTGGGGATATTGGCTTCCAACAGAGGTGCTCAGGGTTTGAAAAGGGAAGAAAGCTATTGAAGAAGTTTTAAAAGAGAATACTGTTGCAGCCCTCGGGGCAGAGAAGAGAAGTGACCCAGAAAACCAACATTATTAAAAGCAAAGTAGGATGTTTTTTTCTAATCTCAAACCAGTTGCTAGTAGAGGATATACAATGAGAGTAACATCTGTTTGTAGGCTTGTGAACAACTACCAACAAACACGGCCTACATATGCTTTGGTATTGCAGCCGTAATGCTCTTTATAAAAATAAAAACAAATTTAAAAAGATACAAAAAAAAACACACAAATACTGTATAATCCAAATACACCTACCAGCAAACATTTAAGATCCAACAGTCGTTCTTTCTTTAGGATGACCAGTGCTGCAAATCCGCAGAACGTGTAACCTCCGTGTGCTTCCATCCCAGGGACACCTCCTATTCCACCCTCCCAGTTCTGGCACCTTGTTTAAAGAGCAGGGTATAAAACAGAATTACTATCTGCACTTTGGACCACAAAATGGTTACATGGACATAATGAAAACATCATAGAAAATTCACACAAAAAAAGAATGTTATCTTAACAGAGCAAGCGTTGTTGCTCGTTAATTTCTCTTTTCTCAGGAGTAATGCAGCCCATAATAGTCAAGCCAGATAAAAAGAAACACCCCTTAAAATGTAGTTTTCAATTATTTTTCCCCCAGGAGGTTGAGCATTTTCGTTGCACTTTTCCAGCTTTAGTAGGAAAGAATATTCCATTATCCCAAACACCTTGCGCATTCATGTCTCACTCTTACTATCATCATATTGTCGGTGGAATACCTTCTTCAGTCGTTAATACCTAATGACCACTAAACTTTGCCTTATTAAAAGTAGGAATAAAATATATACTAAAATGTACAGGTGTCTTAATTTGTCAAAAACGCTGCATTATTTTCATAACATGATGAAGTAACCCTTAGGTGTAGTCAGTCAGTTAAATATGGGACACGACTGGCCTAATTGGCTTATGGTTTGAGACAAAGAATATTCATCACATGACCTCAGAACGGCTTTATATCTAGACACAGTGGAAGCTGTTGCATCACATAGGCCCCTAATGCCCACGTGGCACCAATAACAAATATACATCAAACCCTATAATTACCTTACCTCAAAATCCACTCAGGTGTGCCTTCAAATAAAGTAGGGGTAATGATATTCGTTAAAGAAGCCACTGCTGCAGCACAATAAGCGCTCCTAAGAATACAAAAATAGACAAAATCAGAATTCACTTACTTTATTACCCCAGTATTACTTTATGAAGTCACAGACCATTTAATGAAAACTAGCCAATAAATTAGGTTAGCTAAACCAATCAATTCAATTCAATTCAAAGCGCTTTATTCGGTTACAGTATAAAATAACCATAAAAGCACAATACATGTGTCAGCTAAACCAATCAAAACAGTTTTACTACAAAGCCAAGTGTGACATATAGAGGAGATGGTCTAAACAATTAGAATTATTTCACTTTGCATTCTGCTCAATGGCGCAATTAGCACTGCTCACAGGACCATGGACTAGCATGTTTTTTTAACTTGTCCAGGCAGGTAAAAGAATGGAGCGGATGAAGGTCAACATCACATCTGAACCTTGAAGATAATCCAAAGGTGTCAGTCACGGACATGGCACCCATCAGTTCTAACTGTGCTGAGGCAAAGTGGGGAGGAGACCATTCAACCTGCCAGCATTTCGGTTTCCCTCCGCTAAAACATATACAAACATGCGACAGAAACCAAACCACTCAGAAGTTTAGAGTTCCACAGACGTTATGCAAGTCTTAATTATACCGTAATAATTTCTGTATTGTTACTAAGTCTTTAAATGTTGAGTTAGAAAAATATAATCCAGTGAGCCAGAAAGTAACAAGCTTTTACCCCCCCCCACCCCGGGCCAAGAATTAAAGCTTTTTGACTCGTACAATTTCACCCTTGCTCCTCCTGGCTATCCTTGGCATTAATTAGTCTAGAATAAAGATACCAATCTCGCAATTAAGACTGTACAACACAAAGTTTAGGCTTCCATCTGTTTTTAGGCAGGCTAAGGCCTCCTTGAATTTAAGTAAAAAATGGTGCATTTTGCCATTCAACATACTTAAAGAGGCCACCCGTGGCTCTTCACAATCCAAAACCTCTTGATTTTCATGTTTGTTGTTATATTGTAAAAAAAAATTAAAAAAAATTATATATGTATCTACTTCAAAGAAGGCCACATTATACAAAGTTAGGGAGACCAATACCTATATCACTTAAGAATAGTGGTGGGTGCCTTTATATGCATAAGGTGAACGAGTGCAATAGACCTGGTGAGAGAGTGAAGGTGCTCAACTTGTAGTGAGAGTTGATACATTATTCGAGGGCTCTTCTAAGTGGCTCCCCGACTATTAGAAGATGCTGACAAGGTTTCAACAATTTGAACAATAAAAATGTTTTTATTCAAAAGCCAGGCATCATAGATTTCTGAAAGTTTCAAGTTTTTGAGTAGGGCATCTGTATATCTTGCCAAACACTATACACCAGACAACTTCACAAATCTAGTTGTACATCCAGACATGTATGTATTGCATGCTCACAGAAAGGAAGAAAATCGCATCAAAGCATACAAATACATTCCACGGTTCAAGATGTGAATGAGTTCACAAACGTGAGGTAGGATTTACTCCTCATGAGGCTAGAGTTGCAGTCACAGATAAGTGCTCTGATAGCTACAGCATTACGTGAGTGTACTACAAGGCCAACTAACAAAGCAATACCCACAAACAGTCCTAACCAATGCAGGAAGCTCAGGGGTAAAAGCTGAGATGAAAATGCACTCACGACAAACTAAACCTTAGACATCTTAAACTGGCACATCACTGGTCTGTGTGAAACTGTATAGTCAGCACTAACCGAACATCAACTTCACCACCGATGTGCATGAGAAAAGAGCCATCAGGTTGTTTCAGCGCAAACAAGAACTCCAAAAGCTTTTCCCTGAAAAACAGAAAAATAACACATTTAGATTCTAGTGGACGAACAACTTCTACAATACCAAGGATGGGCCAAGCTTCAAGTAATAGCCTTTATCCTTATACAATATTTATTTAAAAAACAAATACATAGAGCGAAACTGAAAATAAATTATTAACATTTGTGCCTTCTGCAATTAGATAGTGACTTTAGAGCTCAAAGGATTTTGATGCGTAATCATGAAAAGGAGGCTCACTTGTTCTCCTACAACTATGTATGAAGGGAGAGCTGGTTGCTGTGGAGAGAAGAGGAAGCAGGTCCATCTTGACACCCAAACATGACTAACATTCCTTCAGCAACTCGTACATCTTTGGAATTATTCACCATCCGAATTACTCTTATGTGGGTATTCCAATTCCCACAAATTGATTGACTACACATTTGTAAAGCAACAGGGCACTGGCCTAGAAAATTAACACAATTTTACCTCCTCAGGAATTATTACAATCCCAAGTTTCAATCGTTGGGAAGTAATTCCCAGGCCAAGAGACATTGGATTTAAAAAAAAAAAAACCTTTGAAGAAAGCAAGAGTCAGAGAGGTTCGCGCATTATTTAAATTTGGAAGGGAACGTGAATGCAGTCAGAGCACCCCTCTCCGTCCCCATTTAGGGGTAGGGTGGATGAAGGGGACATATGCTTGTTCGGACAGGAATGGTTATCTGCATGGCTTGGTTGAGCAGCAACGCTTGCTCCGATATCTTTTATTGAGCATGTCTGTGTGTATTAATTGCATCAACGCACATAACAATCACGCGTGCATGCAGAGGACTGTAGTGCAGCGATTAAGTAAAAGCACACACTGCAAACACGTCAGTGAACACTGGAGCCACGTAGAGTTGAAAGATAAGTACTTTTATTGACTGGACCCACACCTGCATCAGCTACCGTTCAATCCCAGGTAGAGCAGGGAACTGACAAACAGCCAAAGCTCCAGAACCTGGTCGCTACCTGATGCAATCAAGGTTGCAGTTAAGATTGCATAGAAAAGGTAAGGCGCTGTCTGACACCCTGGGTTGAGGAGGTGAGACTCTATTGGTTACACTGAGAATCTGGGGTGAACAGACCTTGGACCATTCACCTACTGTTCTGTAGCCGAGCCCTAATGGTGGACCGCAGAGATACCATGAAACCCAGGGGGGGTCCACTATACCAACCATGCGTGAATGGGAGGAAGGTTTAGATTAGTGTATGGGGGGGGGCACAAAAATTTGTACAAGAGGCTGTTTACGTAAATTTGATAAAATATAGGGTCCTTGGAAGGAGGGGAGAGAAGACGATAGCTGAAGAAAGATGGTGGACACTTGCTTTAATACTAAGCACACCAGATATCTATTGTGGGCTAAACGAGAGGGCTCCCAGGCCTGTTGTGAGTACTGTTTGGTGGGAGGTCATATTAGCCATGCTGGGGTTACGGTCTGGCCTCAACTCCCGGAAGACTAAGAATTCTAATGATTGTGTATTTGTCTACATGTCCTCGAATGCTGGGGGTTATATTGTTGGTTTTCTCTCTGAAAAACTTAATAAAGAGAATTTTTTTTTAAATTGCATAAAAACTAAACAGATTATACAAGCAATGACATAAGAACATGACATACTACATCACCCCCCCTTACTTAATGAAAAGAAGCAATAAGAAAATTTCCCTCAAGATGACATGTTAAACATGAATATATATTTAAATGAATTTACAGGTAAAAACGAAATTACATCATAATGAAATCTTCAAACTTTGCTGGTAACTTCACTGTACGAGCACAGCAAGTGCAGCGCTGTTCCCATACCAATCCACCCACAGTGACCTCATCTCGGCCAGCACACCGTTCATCAGAAGAGCTGAGAATAAACCGCTCAACATTATCCTCAACAATATGGGTTGTGGAGTCCAACGCTTTACCCACATGGGTACCACAGACAGTATCACCACGTGAAGCAATATTCTTACCGGGTTGAACCCTATTATCCATAATCACATTAGTAGATAGCACAGTGCTTGAATCAGGCGTGCTGACCCTTTCAGCCTGAGAAACAGAAATTGGAACCACACTGTTCCTGTTCCACCACCCTTTCCCTTCCAATAATACAGACGCTCTGGTAGATCTGAGCACTTTCTGATAGATCTGAGCACTTATACAGGGAATTACAATTTTGATTCCCCTTTAGGAACTATGTGTTTTTTTTTTGGATCAACACCTAATCATGGACATTCACCTGTACATCCTGGACATGTTTCCTATTGTCATGATACTTTTTAGGTCTCGCGCCTGCGTTGCAGTGCGCAGCACTGCTCGCGCAGCGCGAGACCTCTAGAAAGGGCTTCAGAAAGCTACCCACACGCTCGTGCGTGTGGTTTTGCTTTCCGAAGCCCACATTGGCTGTAGCGTGTTTTTTTTGGGGAAAAACGGCCCGTGATTGGGCAAAGGCGGGTACATGTCCCGCCTTTGCTCCTCCCATTCCCGTCGGTGGCCAGCACGCGCAGCAGCGCGCGTTCGTCTCGCTGCCACGCTCCCTCCCCCCGCTCCTCTGTGGTGCGCGCACCACTGGTTTCGATTCCCGCGTTCGGCTGGGTTTCGATTCCGTGCTTGTTGTATTTAGATTTTGGTCACAGAATGAAGAATTTCGGGCTTCGTTTGTGGAATCTACTTTCCCCGGTTATATAATAGTCTATAATTTTAAAATAGGAGAGACAAAGGTTGCATAATGGCTGAGCTCGTCGACATCACCTGACACGTCATGGTGAAATCTGGTGATTACAGCGCTACAGCACCGGTGACTGTGGTAAGAAGCGCCATAAAAACACAATCGTTATCCAGCAACTAACCGCCCCCTCCCTCCTATTCCATACCGCAGGCAGAGACCCCTCCCCTAAGAAGGTCTCGAAACTTCAGCTCCTGTACTTTTCAAACTCCGTGGGACGAACACAACTCCGTAGAGGAGTTGCGGAAATAAAGTAAAACCGGACACTATGGAAGGTCTGTCCGACGAGTGTAGGATGCACATGGAGTAAAGTTACTGTTTGTCGTCATTATCATGTCTAAAAAACACAATGACGTACTTTTTAATCCCATCGTGTACCCAGTACCTGTAATAACAAATTATATTAAAGCAAGACATATTATGAGGCAACTCGGGGTATTCATTCATTCCTTTTATCGACCATGGAAAGATGAAAGGCGGAGTAAGCCTGGTTAATCTGCTCACATATTCTGATAGAGGTAAGAAAGCGTGCATACATTCTTAGAGTAAAATTGATGACATTGCATCTGAATGTGTTTATTTTTTTTTTAAAGTATTATGTATACTACTTTTTTGCGATAAGGACGGGGGGTGGGGGCGGCTCATTGTTTTCCCTTTTTATTTTCAGAACCTTGTCTTACCTGAAGCACAGGGGTGAAAATATGTATCCCAGAGTGATATCACTCTAAGATGCATATGTCTTAGACAATTGACATTTGTTTTGTACAGCAGCCGACAGATTTGCTGAGGCGTCGTGTGTTAAAAGGGGGTCCATGTTCTGCTCAGATTCAGTATTTTTTTTAGTTTGTGTTTCTAGGTCCCTTTGTCTCTGTGCACGATTTATTTTATATAATGTTTATTCAATGTATTAATGTAATAGTGTATATCAGGCTTGGTGACAAACCAGTCAAACACAATGACACATAAAGGGTCGAAAATAATACAATTCTATTGCTATTTTTTTCTGTCTTCAAATAACATATATTGTTATTGCGTAACTTTAAAATAAAATCATGCAGAGACTGCCTCAAAACGGAGAAAAATAGTTTTAACAGCGACTATATGGAGTAAACATCTTTTATTGATTTTTTTTTTGGGGAGTTTTATATAGCGTGAACCCGACATGCACAGATGGGATTGGGCGCTTTACTTGAGCACCAATTACTTTACACAAGGTCGCATTCATTTTTTTAGTTGGTTGTGCTATGTTTGTATGCGATAAAAAGGTTTTAATAAAAACATCATCAACAAGGAATCGATGCCGCATAATGGAAATTTGGGGCTGGATTGTTCAGGGTGCAGTGATTATTATAGAATAACATGGTCTTAAAGCCTCCCGTGACCTGTCTTAATGTAAATACTAAACCAATATATATGTAATGTAATTTTTATTTCAGATTTTGTGAGAAATTACGTGTGTTGCCACTTCTGGACGTATTTGGCACGCTAAAGACATTTACTGTAACCTCTATAATTCGAATACATCCAATATTTCTTAAGGAGCGCCTAAAAATATCTTATCGGGGGAAACGCTTGGTGTTGAGGGGTGATCGTGCAACGTTGATTTGTGTGTTACATTGTATAGCGCTACAACCAAGGAACCCACATTAAAGCGCTTTGCTCGCTCGCAACATATCTTGCATCTTAAACACTCTGCGCGCTGGCTTTTAATCTTCTCCCTTCAAACATGCTGTTTACCTCTCTAGCGCGCCGACTCAGACTTTCATCCTCCAGGGGTCGATAAAAGTGAGTAGCATTTGAGGCGGATGATACTGACTCGCCTGTTGTTTTAAATGTAGACAGGTCGTTTCCGGTCGAACTGGAAAAAATTGTATATTGACTATACAAGTTCAGAATTCTTCACCTGAGGAAATAAAAGCGTACGTACGCGTGCGTGCATGTAAGAAGAATCTCTAATATACCGACAAATACAGAACTATCTCCAACCTAATGTACCGGTACTGGATGTATAGTTAGTTTACTAACTGTCAGTTGTGGCTCCAAAACAGGCAAACTGTGATCCCGGCTAACCCGCTTGACCAAACTGTGTGATCCTTGGAAAATCGCGGTCGCAGTTACTTGCAATTGCAATAAAATAACTCTGCGACTTTCTTTGAGTAAGACAATTCATTGTAAGAGCAACAAAGCTCAGTGGTTCGCATTTAATTTAATAGCGTTTTAGTAGGACAGAAGTATAACACACAGAATTAAAGAAACAACAGTATGCAAGCTGTGTCTTTTTAAATGAATTCTGCAAAGCATCTGAATACGCCAAGTGTATGTTTCATTACAGCAAGCTGACTCGCTGTAACATTGGCGCGCATTTAGAGACACTAATGCTAATAACTCGGCCTGAAGTAAATATAGCACCTTCATTATTAATGGAGGATGTGGCGTAAGGCCCAGAGTTGCTGACTTTGACAATGAGGAAAGCAGGTTCGAGTCTGACATTGGCTCAACATCCTGTGATTCTGGGCAAATCTCTTCATTTCCCCATGCCTACTAAAAATGAATGTGTCCTTGTGTAATGTAGCTTGTGTAAAGCCAGGGCTTTAAGTGGGCCGGGTCCTGCCAGTGCTCAGCACCAGCAGTTCTAAAAAGCAGGAACCGAGATGGATCCCTATCGGGCTGTCCATTTTCGCCCTCCCCTCGATGAACAGATGAATCTTAACTCTGCGGCAGTACCACTGCTCACTGCCTTTAAGGTATGGTGACCAGGCGTCCCGGTTTTCGCCAGCTGGCCCGGCAGATTTCAGAAAATTTAGCTCAGGTCCCGGTTTTTAGAAAGGGTCGACTGAAAACCTTCGGAGGTATCTTTTAATGTTTTGCTAAGCAGAAATAGTTAGCAGCTGCTATAAGAGAGTAATTTAATTACCAGACAGAATACTGGCTTTAAAAATTGCATTTTATTTGTGTTCCTACTGCCTCTTCTGAAATTCTCTGCTAAGGAGTACTGCCATTATGTGCACTAGGTTGAAGAAAAATTGTAGTCCTTCTATTTTTGGGAAATGTCCCGGTTTTTGGCTTTAAAATTGTGAACACCCTACTTTAAGGTAACTTCAAAGAGACTCGTTGTAGTTCTTTCACAGTCTCATAATTTCAGAATTGAAACGTTTTCAATATTATATATGCAACAAAGCCATAGTTGTTGCTTCTTTATCTTAAAAATGTGCTAAGCCAATAGTCCTGGCTTGTTGTAGGTGTAATGTTACTTGCTGTATTATATATCTGGATGCAACAATAGAAACAGAAAAATGCCCGACGGGCGGCACACTACGCTAAGCACAGATTTTTAGCTTGGGTGTTTTTAAGCCACGCCCTTAATTACTTACGCCACTCCCTAGTTTTTTCATCCCACTTAAAGCCCTGTGTAAAGCTCTCCAATACCTTCGGGTCGAGTTCACACTATATAAAACTTCAAAAAAAAAAAGTGCATATACACTGCTTGCCTGTCTTCTAAGTGCTCTAGTAGCATATGCGGCTATTAACACAAATCATTTGCACAGCGAAATGTGAAAGGTTGAACCAGCCGTGACAGAGCCCGAGGCCTGTACTATAAACGCACAGCACTGCAGCATGTGCACTAACCCTCTGAAGGTCCTTACTCCATGTCAGTATGGGTAGGAGGGGGGCTAAAAAAATAAACGTCAAATTGTGTCACGTCCTCGCTGGGAGAGAATGACGCACCCTCAATACTGTTATATCAATGGGAAATAGTATTAACAGAAAACTAGAACACAACTTGTATATGAATTATTTCGTTTGATTTTTTTTATTATTAGAAGTCTCGGCTGTCCCGTGAAATAAGTAGAGAGCACCATGAGCAGAGCTGCGATTCGGTCAGAACTGCACACGCGCCCTTCCGGCATAACATGGCACTGCAGCTGGGAGTGGGGCGCGTGCGCCGGGGCTCAGTCAGGGCGCGAGCGCCTGCACGTGTCCTCAGCGCTGGCCGAGTGGAGGAGTTTACTGCTAGGCGGCGCTGCATGCACAGGGTCACCACCGCCCAAACCCGGTCCTCTGCTTCCTGGCCGGTGTCCCGAGGCACCAGCGCCCTTTTTAGGTCTCGCAGACCTAGCGTTGCAGCGCGAGGCATATTGTCTTAGAGGAGATTTCAGAAGTGGAGTTAAAGCCCCGCCCATCTTTTTTATTGGCTGGCGTCATTGTCTACGGTAAACGCTGGCCTCCGATTGAAAATGAGGCTTCTTTGTTACCGCCCTGTCTCCTTTTTGGACGGCCCATCCGGACTCGATCGTTTACTTGTGGTGTTACACAGTCCTCGATATGTAGGCGGTGAGCAATATTTTGTTTCAGGCGCACACAGCTCAGCAGCAGCGCTGCTTCCCCCATCGGTGGCTGGACACGCACGCTGGCCGGAGGTGCGCTCGCTGTTCCGGCTCCACACGGTGCGAAGAGGCGCACTTACTTTAAATTAAGACTCGCTTCGTGGAGCAGACCCTGGTACCGCTTATCTTTGTTTACTGTCTAAGAATGGTCGTGAAACAGTCTCTATCCCTAGGCGAAAGTTTGGTGCCAGTGTAGGAAACACTTCCTTCAGTCATTCTTGGGATAATTGCATTTTGGCGTCTGGATGTAGACGCACTGGTGGTACTCGGGGGTGGTGGCTTCATTTGCTGGCTACAGTACTCGATCTTGCTTTATAAATCATCAAACACGGCCCTCTCAGTGCCCCGTCTGAGGGCGGGCCCGTCGCCTGCCCCCAATGTTTTAATAAATAAAATAAAAAATTGAGGCCGCTTTTTTATTTGTTTTACAATGGTGGCGTCCGCCGCACACCACTCACAGGACATTAACTATGCGGGCACCCGCTTTCACTAAACAACACAGGGGCCCGCTTTTTCTATACATAAAATCATCATTGCGCTGTCTCCATTCTTCTAGGAAGCGCAAGCAAAAGGAGTATCTTCGTAATTGCTAAGGCTGTTCTGTAAGCCTACGGCGGATACTTGCCAGGGCGCACGCGCATTGTGCAACAACTTGGGGGGGCGCGCGCAGACTGAGTGATCGAGAAAGGAGCATAAATGCAAAATGGCTGCAAGCTGCTGTCCCAATGCCGCATTTCTGTTCGGTCCTATTTTCTAATTATTTTTTTCTACTTACAAAAACCAATCGCTTGCTCGCTATATTTTTTTATAATAAATGTGAGACCCTTTTCATATTAGTATATTAGCCTGTGCTTCTTTCCCTTGTGTATTGTGTTGCTCTCCATTGTGCTCCGTGTTCCTCTCCCTCGCTTATGTGCAACTGTCCCTTTCACCCAAGTGCTTATCCCTCCGTGCTCCCTGTTCTACGCCTGTGTGCTCTCCTCCCGGACCCATCCCTTTCTCCATTGCACGACAGCCCCAAAGTCCTATTTTTTAAATTATTTTTTAAAGTTAACAAAACTAATCGCTCCCTATTTTTTTAACATTATTATTAATTTAAGACCCTTTTCGGATTGATAAATTAAACTAGCATTTGCAATGCAATAGGTCTCGCATTTGTTAAAGTTAGAGCTGTTGCCGTTAAAAATGACAGTGTTTTTTACTTTTGTTATTTTACTTGCAGTGGAGTAATTATATTTGCATTGCACTATTGCCATTGGTGTAAAAAAGCACAAGTAAAAACATTGTTATTTTCAACGCCAACAGCTCTAACTTTAACAAATGCGAGACCTATTGCATTGCAAATGCTTGTTATGTAAAAGCTGTTTCTCCATCACTCAGTGTTGCAAGGTAGTAATATCACTATTATTAGGTAATTTGGCTTTTCTTGTCAAAGTGTTAGATAAACAAGATGGTATAAGTTTGGTTTTGGCATCTCTACCCCTGAGAAGAGTGAATGAGGACAACCCAGTGGTGGAATGGGGTGTAGTCCGATAAGCCCAAATTTTCTCTTGCAGGAAAAGAGAAACATCAATGTTAGCTGCTACCGCAGTTTGTATACCATCCTTTAAGATGCGGTTGGCCCTTTCCACCAGACCATTGGATGCAGGACTACATAGACCACCTGAGAAGGTTTAATGTGGTGTTTTTGCATAGAATCAGTCATTTTCTTAGATACAAAATGTATCCCATTGTCAGCAATAATATTGGATGGGGAACCCTCTATTAAAATCAGTTTTTCTAAGAAAGAGGCAACAGAATTAGAGTTTGCAGCTTCAACAAATTAATAATAAATCCATTTGGAAAAGTAGTCTATAGCAACCAATAAATACCTCTTGTCTCCAGGTAATAAATTAAATGGCCTGGAAAAATCCAAGTCTAGTTTTTCCCAAGCCTTTATCAGGAAGCGGGACAGTAAACAAAGGCTTGGCGACTGTTTTCCAATGTTTATAAGAAACTACACAATGCAAACAATTATCCACAAAGGCAGAAACTTGTTTGTCCAAACTCGGCAACCAGTGCGCCTGCCTTAACTTTTTGCAGGTGGCAGAAACACCTGTGTGGCCTTCATGTGCAATTTTAATGATCTTGTTTCTTCGTTCGGTGGGTGGAACAAACACTCCCACTCAAGAAAATGTCACTTTCACATGACAACTCAATAGCTACTTGCCCAAAGCTTCTGAGATCCCCTGTAAGACCTTTTTTTGATGAAGCGTAGCACCTGCAACAACACTTCATCTCTAGTCATGGCCACTTTCCATTCATTCTCTGTACTGATGCCATCGCAAGCTGAAATGGCATCCACGAGAGCCACCACACACTCAACATGCTGATCTACACTCTCAACATCAAAATAGGGCAAAGGCAAGCAATCAGCCCTAATGTTCTTTCCCCCTTCTACATACTTTACCACTAAATCATACTCTTGTAGTTTAGACAGTAACTGCACTAACCGAGTAGATGCCTTACCTAATCCATTGCCACTCATCAGGTGCACTAAGGTTTTGTGGTCTGTGTAGACATTACAAAAGGATGTTCTGAATTTCAGGACCGCCAATACGCATACCAGAGCCTCCCTCTCAATAGTGCTGCAGTTGCTTTCTGCTTAGGAGAGTGCTCTGGATGTGAAGGCGATTGTGTTCTCCTGCCCTTTCACCCAATGTCCAAAAACAGCCCGAAGCTCTCTGAAGCTAGCATCCACAGTAATGAACTACCTTCCAGAAGGAACAAATGGCTGCAGAGCAGGAGCAGTAAGTACGAACTGTTTAAAACCTCCTTAAAAGCCCTACTAACCTGGCTGTCCCAGTCAAACCTATTCCCTTTCTAGAGCAGGGCTCTAAGAGGTTGCACCGACAAGGCATACCCCAGGGCAAACCTGGCATAGTACTCTCAGAGCCCCAGGAAAGAACACAATGCACCTTTATCTGAAGGTGAAGGGGCATTCTTGATGGCTTCCGGGTTGCAAAGTTTCAGCTTTATACTTTCTCCTGAAATGGTGTGACCCAGATACGCAACATTTTCTACCATTAGTTTACATTTCTTGGCTTTGACTATCATACCTCTTGACTGTAAAACACTAAAATTATTTTCCAAACCCTGCCTGTGCTCTTCAGCAGTCTACATAAAAGCCAGTACGTCATCCTGGAAGGCTTGGCTGTTAACCATGTCCCCAAACAGGCTGTCCATCATTTTTTAGAAGACACTTGCCGCAGATGCGAGTCCCAGATGGTAAGCTCATATACTTGAAAGCAGCATATGGAGTCACAAATGTGGTAAGTGTTTGAGAACTTTCACTAAGGGGAATTTGATGGTATGCCGAGTCAAATCAATAGTGGAAAAGACTTTGGATTTTACCCCATTGGTGATCATCTCTTGTAAATGTGGAAGGGGATGACAATCCAATAATATATTCTTATTGAGGGACCTCAGGTCCACATACAACCTGAGATACCCATACCTCTTCTTGGTAAGAACAATCAGAGATACCCATTCAGAAGAATCTGTGGGTGCCATCATTCCCTCAGAGACCAATTTGCCCAACAAATTCTTCAAAATCTGGCTTACACTCAAAGGTACTGGCCTACCTTTGTGTATACAATATAACCACAAAAGAGGAAGAGGTCGGTGTCTGAGATAACAAAAAATGATGAAGCATGCCACCATTTAGTGGGCGAGGGCATTTAAAAAAAAAAAACCTATGTTTTCCAAGAGAGGGGTGTTATCTGAGACACCGACCTATTCTTCCTTTTCCTTTTTTGTGCTTATATTGTGTGTACGATAGGGAGGATGGAAAAGGAGCAGTATCTCTAATCCCCTCCTTATATGTGTGATGATATACTAACTTTGTGTAGAACAGGTGATGCTCCTTTCTTCAATTTAATACAATGTTCAAAGACTCAAACCGAACTCGACCACATCCTTGAAAACCTCAGGAAAACTAGAGCCCATCTGTGTTGTTACTTCACTTGCCACATTTACAGATTTGACAGACACACACTCACCACTTTATGGCAACTCTCCCAACACAATAGGCACATCATGACCAGGATGCAATATAATGTCTACCCTGGCTAAATCCTTCCACCACACAATAAATCTGCCATTCATGCCAACATACACTTAGGTGACTGTAGATCTACCCAAGACCTCCAATGATGACCAGAAGAACCCAAGAAGATCAATATCTTGGTCACCAAATGCTCTAGGATTGATATCAGGGCATTCAAAAATCATGGACTTAGGCCATAACCTCTAGTAGGTGCAATCTGCCCAAATAGTGATTGGTGCCCCCGAGTCCACCAAGACCGTCACTTTTTTTACCATCAATGATGGCTTCACACAATGGCCCCTTAATGGGTTTAAGTTCTCTGCGCTCAGCTACATCAGGCATATCCACGGTCAACAATACGTTAGAAAATCTGTTTGCACACTCTTGCACCTCATTATCCACATCCTCAGTGTATGCATTACTGGTTTTCACTTTACTAGTGTTGCCAGCAGTATTAGAACGGAGGACACTTTTGCAAACCCCCAAAAGTGTCCCACTTTGTGACATTTACCCAACTGCAGGACGTGAGATTGTTCACAATGTGATTGCGAGAACCACAACGATAAACTCTTGGTCCCTGACCTTGTGGTCCTTTCTTAAACTTACTGGACTTGTATTAACTGTACAAACAATGTCTTCTTCCATTAGACAACTGACAGTAGGCTGCCCCACATGACTGGGTAAAACTTTGGATGTAACAATGGACCGTTCAATGCTTTTTGCACTTTTTCAGAAAAGCAATAAAATACAAATTGGTCACGTATATATGTGTCGACATTGATGCCAAAACCACACTTAGCAGCCAACACAGGCAAAGTGGCAATGTACTCCTCTACAGACTTATCTGCGGACTGTTTACACATGGCAAAGTTGCACCTTTACAAAAGCACACTTGAGTTATCCAAGTATTGTTTCTTAATCCTCTCCTTCCCTTCTAAATAAACATTCCATGGAGCATCCTCACCAGGCGGCACAGGAATTGCTGATAAGTTATCGAACACACCTTGCCCAGCAATTCCCAAATGATTAAATAACAAAGTTATTTTCCAGACAGGGGCATACCCATTAGCTCCGACTGCGATAAGATAATTTTCGAAAACGCGTAGCCACTCATACAATTTAATCTCCGGTTTTCCAGGTTTCTGAAAGAACGGAGGGGGTTGAACAACATCCTGACCTGTGGCCATGTCACCTGCGAGCAAGGGTGTAGCAAAAGCAAGGAAACTGCGATGCCAAAGAAACAATGCTACAACAAAACAAAGAGTCAAACTGTGAAAGAATAGGTTTCGGCATCAAAATGACTGGGTCGGTCTGATGCAGAGGCGCTGCTCCCAAAGCTGTCGTAAGCCGCTTCCAGTCCTCCACTGACGCCACAATCCGCTGCATGACTGGGCTGGTCAGATGCAGAGATGCTGCTCCCAAAGCAGTCGTAAACCAATCTCAGTCCTCCATGGACGTCACAATCCGCTGCACAACTGGGCTATTCAGAAGCGGAGACGCTTCTCCCGAAGCTGCCGTAAGCCACTCCCAGACCGCCTCCGACGTCACAACAAGAACGCCGTCAGAACGACACGGGCCCTCAAGCAGCCATGCTCACTAGAATGCCGGACGAAAGTAAGCGTAACCCAGCTAACCAAAGCAACTGACCTCCAAAATTTCCTTATGTTGTTCAAGAATTTAAAAGCTCCCAGGTTCAAAATGGGCCCAGCCAAACTGTCCACAGGGTCCGGGTTCAAAACCAAACATGTGATTCCATTACAGACGTTCTGCAAATTAGAAGTAAGACGTCCTCCCAATAGCACTGCGATGTCGGTGGGTCCAGAACTGGCTCTGCGATAACCCTACTCCTTGTACCAAAGATGTAGCGCAGCAATGAAGTAAAAGCACACACTGCAAACACTTCAGTGAACACTGCAGCCACGTAGAATTGAAAGAGAAGTCCTTTTAGTGAATGGACCCACAACTGCATCAGCTACCGATCAATCCCAGGTAGAGCAGGCAACTGACAAAGAGCCAACGCTCCAGAACCTGGCCGGTACCTGATGCAATCCAGGTTCCAGATACGAATGCATAGCAAATAAAAACAGAGTATACAAGCAATGGCATAAGAACATGACATACTACAAGGACCTGTAGCAAAAACTAATGAGATCCGGTGCTGGGATCTGCGGTCTAGAGTGGCACACCATGTGCACCTCACCTTTTCTGACAATGACCACCGTGACTTCATCAGGCTGCAAATAGCTGGCAGTGATGACAGCACTGATTACGGTAAAAGGCCTTTTTACTGGTTACCTTTAGGAGAAGTTGCTTACCGGACTTTCCCGGTTAAAATGCATGTCAGAGCCCATGGCACTGGCTCTCTGCCCTTTCTTACTTTCTGAATATGTTTAAGATGTGTTTGTTATGTGTGTGGCCATGAGTTTACCCTATGGTCTTATATGGAATGTTAGTTGTGGATTATTGAATCTGGAGGCAGTGATGGAGCTCTCTTGGCCCTTGAACCTCTCGCGCTGACTCAACTGCTAAATAATAAACTCATCAATTGAAAAACTACAAGTGGATGAAACTTATTTTCTACAACTAAGCAACGAGCTGGTTTTGAACCGTTTTAGACCCGGTTTGCCCTATTTTCAATTACTGTGTTCACTTCATTGTATGGGCCCAGGGACCATCCTGCATTTATCATAATTATGCAGTTCCCCAGCTGCAAGTGGATATTGTGAGCAAAGCAAATTTGGTTGACACTTGCTGCTAAGTGTTTTAGAAGACTTTCTCATACCTCTTCGGCCTGCCTGAGTGAGTGTCCCTCAGTTCAAGAGCCGTCTGCACTTGCTTTCCGTTTAGGTTCACGTGCATCGAGTCTTAGAGGGAATGTTCATGCACTGGAAAGCCTTTTCCTGATCGCTGGCTATTTCCGGTTCTGGAAGGGCGTTATGGGCAGATTGGTCTAGTCACTAGTGGGTCTGCATTTTCAACAGGCAGGCTTGACACCACAGCGCCATCTACTGGTTCCTGTGGGCAGATTGCTCTAAGTGTGCCTACATTTTCAACGTGTACACTTGATGCCCTAGCGCCATCTGCTGGTTATTGTGTCAACAGTAATTGGCATGCTAAAACGTACACATATCTATCTATACACATCTATATCTATATCTAGATATATGCACATCTAGATATAGATATATATATTCATTTATATTTACTCATGCTACTTTCTATGTAATTTGGTTTATTTTTGGAAGTTTGCGCTTCAGTTGTGGAAGTAGTTATTGGTATTAATCTTTCATATGAAGGCTGTGATACTGCCAAGTCCCTTTCTGCAAGAACCTGGAGACCCCCCACTCATATGGCGTTTATGGTATCGGTCCTTCGATACCCATTTGGGTGCAAGTGATGGGTTAAAGTTTAAGCCCGATCGAAAAAGGAATGTACTTTATTATTATCTTGGAGTGCAAGGTCAAAGTATATTTGATCATTTGTCTGAATAGGTCTGTAGTAAAGATGAAGTATTTAATGAATTCCAAATCTGTCAATCAGCTGGAGACTTATTTTGAAGGAAAGTAGCTCCTTTGGCTCAGATTGTCAAATCATGTGGTTTTGATGTAATTTCATATGCGGACGATACCCAGTTGATCATCTCGCTAGTCTAGGCTAGGACATAGATGGATCAAAGCTCCGATTCCAGAAATGTATGAGGAGTGTTGCCGCTTGGATGTCGAAGAATTGTCTCCAGCTGAACAGCGAAAAAAACTGAAATTCTGCTGTTCTGCAAAGCCAACACCTGTGGTCTCCTCACTGGTGGCCTCCCAAATTAGGATTAACTCCCTCCCCAAGGCAAGCCGCAAAACATCCGAGTGTTAAATTAGACCAGGAGCGGTCTATGAAAATTCATATAGTCCCAATTAGCGAGACTTGCTTTGCTACAAGGCGGCTATTGAGGAAAGTCTTTCCTTGGCTACCATCATCTGCAAGGAAAACGCTAGTCCAGGCTCTGCTCATCAGCCGCCTTGACTACAGCAATGCTTCGTTTATGGCAGTTAATGTCACCCTGCTGTCTAAACTCCAGGTGGTGCAAAATACGGCTGCCTGCCTAATTTGTAACCTCCTGGCAGGCTCTCCCTCTGCTCCCATCCTCAGGGGTCTTCACTGGCTTCTGGTCAGAAAGCGCGCAGTTTTTAAAATATGTTACCTTACCCACAAAGGGTTGATGGGTAAGGCTCCTTTGTACCTAAAGGACAAACTGGACTACTTTTGTCCTCTTGGTATGCTAAAAAAAAGAGCGTCAAGGGGCTACTGACCGTACCCAGCATCCGTAACTTGAGATATGGAGGCCAAGCGTTTTCCTACACTGCCCCTATGGCATGGAACCAACTTCCATTCCATCTCCGATGCTGCTCTGATTTTGCCAAGTTAAGAAAAATTGTTGAAGACCTAGCTGTTATAAGTGCTGAATGCTGGTTATGTGTATGCAGAGCAGCAAGCTACACTTCCAGGTTTGATTCACTGTGCTTTACTAAGTGGAACTAACATAACAAGGAGAAGTAGACTTAGTGGTACGTCATCACTCATTTTTCAAACATGTGCAAGCACCTAATGAATCAATCGATTCCTAAGTTACAGCGCTAAAAATGTTGGCAGCTTATTCGGAGTTTGAAGGGAGTATTGAGTATTCACAACAGGATGTGAAATGTTTAGAACCAGACTGTTCACATTTTTGTGTAGCAAAAGTAGACACCCTTGGTAAACCCCATTTGGTACAGAGTAACTCCCAACCTTATAATTCTAATTCTAGTTGAGGTAAAGGAGTGGTTCATTCCTTTACCGAACCTATGCGTTTTTGATGTGGATCTATGTATCACCTTTCCAATTTCAAGAATTGCCAAACAGTTACACGAGAGTGTTGAAGACGTAAAAAAAAAAAGGGCATTTTGGAAACATTTGTAGAGGAAGCAGACGTGTAGGGGTGAGGAGTGTTTAAGATCAAAATGTGAATGACATGAATGTTAAGATGGATAAGCTGGCGCTTTCAGTTGATTGTGTGGATTCAGTACACTGCACAATGAGGAAAATGACAAATACAGTAATCCTCATATATTTATTGATGATATTCTAATTCCTCAACTCCTGGATTCAGATGCCAGGATTACAGCTATTTCTATTGATAAGTACAATGAATGTTGGTCCAAACCCCCAGTTATTACTACTGCTTTTGAAGGCAGCAGAACTGATTTGGTGGGATATTTGTGGGCAGACAATTGCTTTGAAAACAAAACAATAAAAGGGTAAAGTTTACGTATCCCACAAAGGTAAGGTATTAATGCAATAGGATGGTTGCACCAAGCTGATTTTGACATGATCATTAGGCCAGGCCAAAAATATCCTGTTTCACTGGTCAATTCTGTAAAAGAAATTAACTGGAAAGAAAGATTTAATAGTGTGCTTCAAAATAAAGTGAGGAAGATCAAGATGTTTGTACAGACTATTAAGGTCAAGGAAGGGGTTTGTTCCCTTGCCCCACACAGCGTCAGAGGTGAATTGATACAGATTTTAAAGAAAATGCTAACTGATGTTATAATTGAACCAGTGGATGCCACCTTATGGCATTTACCAGTAGTCTTGTGAAAGAAAAAAATCTGGTGAATTGGGTTTATGCATTGATCTTATATCCCTGATCATGTGTTATCTGGATGGAAACGTTTCGGTTACCACGTATAGAAGATCTAACTACAACTGTAGGTCATTCCAAATGATTTTTGAAGCTGGATCTGTGTGCAGCATATCATCAGTTTGTGTTGGATGAGCAGTCTTGTCATTTACAGCTTTTTTCACACCTGATGGTATATTTCAGTTTTGTTCCATGCAATTTGGTCTGGCCTCAACTGCTTCCGTTTTCCAAAAAGTCATGACAAAAATGTCTGAGAAGGTTTCAAATGTGGCAATATTTCAGGATGACATTTTGGTGTTTGCTGAAACAAAAGATTTGTATGGTTCAGAAAGTTCTGTCCATTTTGCAAGCAAATAGAGCCACTATCAGAGAAACTAAATGTATATTTAGTTTAAATGAGATTGAGTACTTGGGGAATATGCTTTCTAGTGAGGGAGCGAAGCCTAAAACCAAGTATTTTAGATGGTATTGTCAATGCTCATTATCCCGCTGATAAAGATCAGCTATGTTCTTACATAGGGTTCTATGACTATTATTTGACGTTTATATAAAAAAATCTAATCACAGGGAATGCTTCAGGGGTTTGTTATAAAAAAAAGAAATACTGAGATTGAGTGGTCAACATTGATTCAACGGAATTTTCATTTGATCAAACAAAGCATTGTTTCTGCTTCTGCTCTCCAAACTTATGTGGAGCGTCGTGAAACCTTTGCAACAGTTGATGCCAATGCTTATTGAACAGGAGCTGTTCGGTCGCTGTTAGATGGTGGAAAGGAAGTCACAATTAGGTTTGCTTGAACCCAATCATGAGAATAAAAGAGGTGGAAACAAGGAACTCAGCGACAGAAAAAATATGCTGGCGTGTGTATGGCGCATTGAAAAGTTTAAGCCTTACTTGTAGGGAAGGAAATGTCACCCAAATGTCCTAACTGACCATAGGCCTTTGATAAGACATATTGTTGGGGGGAAACGTAGTTTACATCGCGGTTTTTACACCGCATACCTTTACAACGCAGGTATTACAACGCAAGTCGTTACAACGACTTGCGTTGGGGGGCGCTCTAACATAAGGAATAGTATGGTTTACTATTCCAACACCTTCCCTACTGTATGTAGACTGGTGTTGGAATAGTAAATCATACTACTCCTAAGTCCAGTGCCCCCCAACGCAAGTCGTTGTAATGACTTGCGTTGTAATACCTGCGTTGTAATGGTATCACGGTGTAAAAACCGCGATGTAAACGTACCTATTCATTGTTGGGCATTAAAATAAAAAAAGTGACTTCCAGATTAGCTAGACTGGCAAACAAGTTACTGGAGTTTAATTTCAAGGCAGTGTATATTGCAAGTGGAAAAATATAAAGCTGGATTTTTTTTATTTAAACTACCTGTCAGTGAGCATTTGAGTGAAGATGATACACACAAACAAATTGAAAAATGCTTTATAGCGAAGGTGAAAGTCTACGTGATTTGTCCTGACACGGAAATGTGACGCAAGAGTCTTAAGGAAGAAGTTGCTTTGTAAAATGTTCTGAATTATGTGATCCCATGTTGATCTTGAAAATGGTTTGTTAATAAGAGACGATAAGTTAGTTCCCCCAGTGTGTTTCAGACAGAGAACTCTGGAGACAGCGCATGCAGGTCACTTGGGGATGAGTGACCAAACACAGGATTAGAAATAATTTTTGGTGGCCAGTGGTTGATGGAGAGATGGAAAGGGTAGTAGGAGATTGTGTGCAATGTTGTTATAGTGATAAACATTTGACAATTCTGTACCTCCTCCACTGCCTATGATGAGTCTATGCCTATGGTGAAAGATAGCTGTTTATTTTTTGGGACCTTTCCACATGCTACATTATAATATATGGTATTTTATACTGTTAGTAGACCACCAGTCAAGATGGGTAGAAGTGAGAGGTGTGGTTGAACCTAATACCAAGGCAGTGATCAGGTTTTTTCAGGAGGTGTTTACGAAAGGAGAGCTTCTTAAAGACAATGGTGTGGATATTACTTCTTCTATGAAGGAGTTTTTAAACGTGTGGGGTCAGACATGTGCACACACCATTGTATCATCCTTAACCTAATGGATGAGTTGAAAGGTTCAACAGAGTCCTAGTTGAATGTATTCAAAGTGCTATTAAATCTAAAGTTGATTGTGAAACAGCCATCACAGAAGTAGTGTGGTCACACAGGACCACATCTCATTTGATTACTGGTAAGAAGGCATGTGAACTGATGTGAGGTAGAAAGGTGGCATCATCTTTGTGTCCATTTTGGAGAATCAAAGCTTTGAATTTAAAGTTCAAGTACCGGTTTCCAGTGTTGAGGAAAAATCAGCATGTGATACAGTATTATACAGTGTAAAAAGGCTAAAATGTTAAAAGACGTAAGGATCAGGAACCTTAAGTTTGAGATGGGTGGTTGGGTATGTATCAAAGAACCTCTATTGTTGAAGAAAGAAGTTTCTAAATTCAGAGATTCCATTCAAATTGTGGACTTCAGGGGACAAGCAGTGTAAATATCAAATGGACAGTCTTGGAATGTTTCCCGGTTAGCCAAGGTAAAAGCGGGTGAGTGTGCGGGAGATATGTCCCAGTTGAGTGAGTATGACAATGATAACAAGCAAGCTTCAATGTCTCAAAAAATACATGAAATGTAGTTATGTAGAGGTTCACGTGTTAAGAATACCCTAAAAATTTTGTGATTAGTGATGTGAGTTATGTCTTGAAGAGACGAGCATCTAACAGATTCTATAGAAAATATGTATTCAGAATTTTGAAATTGTAGAATCTATTTTATAAGTTTTGTTCTTTTGTAGGATTTTTGTTTGGTTATGGTATATAGTTGGTGTATTTTTTTCTGTTTTTAGAAAACAGAGCTATGTGGCATTGGCTGTTTGCGCTTTGTGCATGGAACATTAAAGATGCATTTGTTATGTGTGTTCCCACTGGTTTACCCTATGTTCTTAAAGGGAATGTTAGTTGTGGATTATTGAATCTGGAGTCAATTGATGGCGATATCTTGTGACCTTATACCTCTCGCTCTGACTCTACTGCTAAATAATGCATTTCTCGATTGAAAAACTAAAAGTGGATGAAGCTTATTTCCTACAGTTCCTTTCAACCGATGAGAGACAGGACGGCACACAACACAGACAGCATGAGGCTCTGGTTTGGGTTTCTTTCCCTCCTCAAATGGAACACTTCAGAAAAAGAAAAATATATATTTTTTCTGTGAAGAGAAAGCTGGTGGTTAAAGGTTTGGATAGGTTTCCAAGAAGTATTAAGCTTAGAAAGATCAAGCAGTGGGTTATTTCTAGAGACTATTTTTCGGTATTTAAAATGGTTTTCTTTTTTAAAGTAAATATGTGAAAATTAACGAAAGTAGCCCGCCATAGATTGTTAAGCTAATGATTTGTTTTTAGAAGAAAATCGCTTTTCAAATGTATATATTAATTACACAATAGTGGCGGACACCACTGTGTGATTATTCGTAAGTAGTATCCATAGGAAGAGCGTTTATCGTTTAGCTAGTAACTTTGGTGCCATCTGACGAATATTCATTAAACTTAAAAAAAAAAAAAAAAAAAAGTTCATACACCTCAGCTTGTTTCTGGAAGGTATCAGGGGGATTCGTCAAGCGGGGACAAAGAATAAAAGGTGGGGTTGGGCTTGATCCAAAACACTTTTTCCCCATGCAATTTCCATAAGGAATTTTTGGTGATACCAAGTAAATGACTGAAATGAATTGCTCCAAATTTGGGTAGAAAGGAGACGCGTGAGCGCGCGAAACAAGATGACCGCCTCCCGGTGAGCTCCTCTGCGTTTTCGCCAGTTTTGCGTTAAAAACGACTAAATTACACAAAAATTAGTACTGCAATGAGGTCGCTGTGGATTTGAAGCCGGTACCTGCGTTGTGGGGTCGTTTTTGGGTGCTTCTGGACGGCGAAAGTGGTGTTTTCTCTCATCAGGCTCCTGCTCCCAGTCTGCCTTCAGGTACTGCCAGGCTTGTCTGTCAGGGGGGCGGAGTAAGCACGTAAGAAAGGGCCTGGCTTGGGCCTAGCCACTCCCACAGACCATTTTAGCAGCTGCACCAGTTATTTGAAGGATTTGATCACCAAGAATACTATACCTTCCTACAAACATTGTATTTAATTGCAAATTGGATCCTTTTTACATCAAAATGGAAAATAAAAATTCTCTACATAATAAAAGGAGACAGCAGGTTTCACCTCCGCCAATTAAATCAAAAGTGGTAGCGTCATCTGAACCTTCCTTGTCTTTAATTTTAGAAGAAATTCAAGCACTTCGTGTTAATACAGATACCATTGCGTCAGAGATTAAAAATGTGCGCAAAGAAATGGCTTGCTTATCAATGAAAATTTCTGACAACTCAATTAAAATACAGGATAATAAGGTTAAAATAGACGCTTTTACCCCACTTATGGCGAAAATATCACCCATGTCTGCACTCCTTTTAGATATGGAAAACCGCAATAGACAATATAACCTACGCATTTTCAATCTACCAGAAGATGTTGAAGGGGCCAACTGCAGATTATATTTGGAAACTTTGATTCCTGGCCTTTTGAAAATCAGTTTTCCAGAAAAATTTGAAATTGATAAGGCTCACAGGATTCCTTCTCATCGCAACCCTCAACACACAAAACCTCGACAAATGATCTTTAAAGTTCTCCGTCATCACCATTTGGTTTTGATTAGGAAAGCAGCAGGAGAAATTCCTTCGCTGATGGTCAATGGGAATAAAATATTTATCCATCAAGATTTCGCCAAGGAGACGGTTTCTGTTCGCAAAGAATTCACTGCTCTTCGCCCTCAACTAAGAAGTTTTGGTTTCAAGTATGGTCTTTTTGATCCCTCAACAATGCATATTTGGAAAGATAACTTTTCGAAATCCTTTCAGCGTCCTCAAGAACTGAAACAATTTCTGGATCAACAGTCACAGCATTTAATGGATACTCATGACTCTACTACTTGATTGTTTCCAGTTATGTATTTTCTGACAAATTACTGAGTTATTCTTCATTGGGCTCCAACGGTACCGGTCATGCTTGTTGAGCGTGTGTGCGTTTCATTCCTGATATTAATGTATTCTGTTTGTCGTTTTTTCCATGTTTTATTTTTTTCCTTTCATCTTCCCTGTTCTAGAGCTACTACTTTCTCACAATCTTGTTGTATTTTTCACTCTCCTCCTCTTCATCTTTTCTCTTTCTTTCTTTCATTATGGCTAACATACATAATATTAAAGTAGTTTCATTAAATGTTAAAGGTTTACGTCATCCAGTTAAGCGCACAAAGATTTTAGATTATCTAGGTAGTTGCAAGGCAGATATTTGTTTTATTCAGGAGACTCATATAGATGACAAAATCTTAGATTATATGAAGAAAAAGTGGGTCAATACTATTGTTTCATCTCCTGCTAATGGAAAAAAAAATGGGGTTGCTATCTTTTTGCAAAAAAATTACACTGCCAAATTTTGAATAAAACTTCAGATGCTGATGGGAGATATATTATAGTTAAAATTAAAATACATGATTCAGTCATATTTTTACTTAATGTTTACGGCCCTACGACGGACGACCCTCTTTTTGGTCTAATCTTACTACTGAGGTTCTGAAATTGGGTACAGTTCCGTTAATTGTAGGAGGTGATTTTAATGTCATATCTGATCCTCTATTAGATAGATTATCTTGTACTAAATTTCACCCTCCTAAGGTTTTTCATGCTTTCAGATTATTTATTCAAACCACTAAGTTAGTTGATATTTGGCGCCTAGATTTTCCTACAGAAAAAAGTTTTACATTTTTTTCAAACCCACATAATTCTCATTCTAGGATTGATTATTTATTGGTCTCTAGATAATTAATTCAATCCGTGATTTCTCCTAACATTGATATTTCAGATCATGCTTTAATTTCTTTTGTTTTGAATTTAAATTCATCTTTTACAAAACAATCCCGATGGCGAATGAATACTGATATTGTTCTTAAGGAACATAATAAACCAAAACTCTTAACTGCAATTCAAGATTATTTCCTACTTAATCCTGAAGGTTCCACTTCTATGGTTAATAGATGGGATGCTTTTAAAGCATACATTAGAGGTGTAACTATTTCCATTATGGCTCATGAAAATAAATCCTTCAATACTAATATTAAAAACATAGAAAAACAAATTGCGAAATTTGAGAGACTTTTCATTACGTCTAAAGATCCTCAATATAGACTTAAACTGCAAAAGCTTCGTTATGAATTTAATTCAATCCTTAGCAGAAGAGCTGGTATTCAGATTTCTAACTCTAAAGCCAAATTTCGTTTTAATGCCAACAGATCTGGGAAACTTTTAGCTAATTATTTACGTATAAAAAGGACAAAACTCAAATAAACTCTATTCATGGCCCTAGTGGCAAAATTGCTTTATCTCACAATGATATCGTTAATGAATTTTTGGATTTTTACTCTAATCTATATAACAAGCCTGATTTTCATAATGCCTCTTTAATTGTTCCTTTTTAACTACATGTGGTTTACCCAGCATTTCTCAATCAGATAAAATTGGGTTAGATTCTCCCATTACTACAGATGAAATTTTATCAGCCATAAAATCTCTTAAAAAAAATAAGTCTCCTGGTCCAGATGGTATTTCGGCTGAGTTTTATAAAGAATTTCAAGTACAACTTTTGCCCTTTTTATTTCAACTTTTTACCTATTTTGGCTCTTCAGGAATTACTTCAGGCTCTTTTACTGAGGCTTTAATTGTCGTGCTTCCCAAACCAGATAAGGATCCCACTATTGTGTCAAATTACCGGCCTATATCTCTAATTAATCAAGATTGTAAATTATATGCAAAAATATTGGCTTCTAGATTAGCTCCTGTAATGCATTCTATTATACACCCAGACCAATCTGGCTTTATGAAAAATAGGTATTCTGCAAACAATACAAGAGCCTTGCTACATGTTATCGAACAAGCTCCCACTTTAACTTTACCTTCAGGAATCCTGGTCTTGGACGCTGAGAAAGCTTTTGATAAAATTCATTGGCAATTCTTATTTAATACCTTATTGTCATTTAATTTTGGTGAGACATTTATTCGCATGATTTCTGCTCTTTATTCTGCTCCTACTGCTCGTTTATTTATCAATGGCCAAATCTCGAGTCAATTTTCACTTTTTAGAGGTACAAGACAAGGTTGCCCTCTTTCATTCCTTATTGGTATTGAACCCTTTCTCAATGCTATAAGAAAATGTGATGATATTAAAGGAATTAATATTAAAGATGTTACTATTAAAGCCTTAGCTTATGCTGATGATGTACTCCTATTTATTAGTGACCCTATATCCTCATTCCCTTCCCTATTAGAGATTATCAAAAACTATTCCACAATCTCTGGATAGAAATTAAATACTAACAAAACTGAATTTTTCCCCTTAAACATTTATTGTACCCCTGATATGATACCTATGACTGATATTATTTGCCAAAAGGATAAATTGAAATATCTTGGTATTTTATTCTCATCCTCTATAAAATCAACAATAACATTGAACTGTAACTTTATTTTAAATTATATCAAAGATAAATCGTCTAAATGGTCTTCATTACATCTTTCATGGTGGGGTAGAATGGATTCCATTAAAATGACAATTGCTCCTAAAATTTTCTACACCCTCGCCATGATTCCTACTCAATTTTCATTAAAGTTTTACAAAGATGTTGATAGAATTTTATCCAAATTTCTTTGGAACTGTAAACCGCCTCGTATCAGTTATAAAAAATTTAAAATGCCTAAATGTAATGCTGGGTTTGGAATACCTGACTTTTTTCTTTACCACAAAGCCTTTATTTTAAAACAAAGTTCCATATGGTTTAATCAGTCCTATTTAAACAATTCTCCTATTTGGCTTGATATTGAGAAATCATTGGTAAATCCATTTCCACTCCCCACTTTGTTAACTATGTCTAATAGGTCATCATTTTTTCATAAATCCGTTATCCTTAAGTCCACTAAAATGATTTTTAATTATATAGATTCAATTTTTCTATCCCCTATGTCTATTACTGAAGACCTGTCACTATGGTATAGCAATGTTATTAAATTGAATAGGAATGTTAGTTTCTGGTATTCATGGATTAATGCTGGTATTTTTTATCTTAAAGATATATATTCAAACAATGCTTTTATATCATTTGAGATTTTACGAACAAGATTTAATTTACCTCAATCTGATTTTTCTAAATATGAATATTTATGTAATTCCATTTTAGATTCTTTTCCTCAAGATATTCCTTCTAATGTTAAAGCTGATTTATCAATTTACATTCAAACTGTCTCTGCTTCATCACATGGTGTTTCTATTTTATATAAAAAATTATCTAATTCTTTAGGTAGCAACATTAATATGCTTTCAGTATTTTGGAATAATGAACTTTCACTTTCACTGTCCATTGATATATGGAAAGATATTTGGCTTAATAGTATTTCTGGTTGGTTACCTGTTTCGCTTTATCAAACTAACTCTTATATTTTATTTAATTGTTTATGGACTCCATTACATCTTTTCCAAGCGAAGGGGCCCATTACGATACCCGGCGTAAATAAATCCGCCAGGCATGGAAGCGGCAAAAATCCGCCCGCACACACCGCCTGAACACCGACCACGCCATTACGATTACACAAACCGAAAACCGCCATCGGCGGAAAAATCACACAAAATACCGCCCGCCAACGTCCGAGTCGGAGTCAAACCGCCCGCCACGGATGGAAACACGCACGACAACACAAAACCGCCCGCCCTCACGGCCGACACACCGCACGTGAAATTATGATCGCACCGACATGAGCGCGGAAAACCACAAATATACCGCCCGCCAGCGCAAACAACGCCGATGAGAATCGACACAGCAGAAGCCATGGCGCCAACGTACCTGCACAGAAACCATCCGCACACAAAACCAATAGCACACAACATGGCCAACAAGTCCACACAGCAAGGCACGCACAAATACACAAGCACAGTACACATCCCGAAAACACCCCCCGGACAAACAAAAAATACAAAGGCCAGAACCCCAGACACAACACACCTGAAAACAACAGACCATGAGGACACACCCACATAGGTGAGTACAAAAGCAGCACTCCCACAGACCACAACCCCTTGCTACATTGCAAACCAGAGAGGAGAGGAGAGGACACAGTGACACAGCAAGGACAGCAGCACACCACAGAAACGCACACATCACTACCACCACCACCACCACCACCACACACCGACACCACAAACCCCCTGCACATTACACAACACACACCGCACCAGCACCACAAACACCATGGCACCACAAAGAATGCCCAAGTTCACGCCCATTGAGCTGACGGTCATGGTCGACGAGATCATCAAGGTGTACCCACAAATCTATGGGAACATGGTCCAGCACACACCACTAGCCACCAGAAACAGAATGTGGAACCGGATCGTAGACCAGGTCAATGCAGTCGGGACCCTGCCCAGGAACAGAGGTGAAATAAACAAACGTTGGAATGACGTAAAGAGCCTGGTCAAGAAGAAGGAGGGCAAAAACAGAGAGCTGGCTGCCGTCACTGGCGGAGGGAATCCCGCGCTCTTTAAGACCTTCAAAGCGCGAGTCGTAATACATCCGGAGATCCTCGCC